>JANBXA010000740.1:21125000-21705000 GCA_030556225.1 Cricetiscus sungorus | reverse complement strand
GACTGGACAGGAGCAGCCTGGGTTGGTATAGCCACAGGCAGGTCAGAGTTTTAGGAAGAGCAGTGACAGCTAATTAAAATTTTAGCTCAAGAAGTCCCCTTAGGGGAAGAGATTGCCTCAGTCAGCCTCCTTGGAGGAGTGCCCTAATTGGACCCCTGGGTCTTAGTAATGATGCAAACTCACCAGGCAGATGATAACAGGCAGGGAGAGAGGGGGCCGAGGAAGAAAACAGGTTGACAAAAAAATAATAACAGCCCCTCCCTGCACCATTGTGAGTAGTGACTTTGAAGTCCCCAGACTGTCTCTTCTGAGCTGTATGACAGGAGATGCATTGCTTGGCCTTTCAGAGTCTCTGTTCCCTTGCTGAAAAATGGAGATAAGAAAATGTCCAGTCCTGGAGGCATGCTAGGAAGAATTCTGCATGGAAAGTACAAAGCATGATGTCTGGCTTCAGAATCAGAAACCCATAAAGCTTGAGCAATCAACATTACAGTTACTAAACCTTGATTAACCCACAACCTCATTGGCCCTCAGTGCCTCCTCAGAGGAAAGAGAAAGGAGTTGTGGGGGTAGGGGGTTAGTCTCTCAGGTTTCTTTATGGCCATCAAACAGACTGATACACCTATAGAACCACAGCCTGCTGTGGAAAGAATTTGGCAGAAATGGGCCAGAGGACAGAGAAGCAGCTAAGGGCCAGAGAGTGCAGAGAGTATGTGGTCAAGCTCCACAGGGAATCAACAAGGATACTAGATAGAGAAGGATATGGCCAATGACAGCCCCTGTGGCCCTGCTGGGAGTTGAGGCCTACCCCAACTAGCCAAATTCCTCCCTAGGCCTAGAGCACTTGGAATTACTTGTGCCAGAATGGTGGGCTATGGGGCATCTGGGGGAGGGAGGAAGGTGCTAGCCACATCCTTTCTGGCAGTAGCAAGATGAGCTCAGAGTCCCCCACTTGTGTCTAGAGAGCAGACAACCTATTCCTCCCAGCCTGAGGCCTCCAAGTTCTTTCTCTGGCAGTCTTGGAGGGACAAGGGCCAGAAAGGGCCAAGGTTAACATAGGTTAACAATTGTAACCCTCTGGGAGCTCATGGCCCCCAGACTGACAGCTGGGAAACCAGCATGGGACTGACCCAGACCCTCTGAACATGGGTTCCAATTAGAAGGCAGAGGCAGTCTAGGGGTCTAGGCAGTCTAGGCAGTCTAGGCTGACAGTGGGACCAGGATGTATCCCTGGTGCACGAAAGGACTTTGGGAGCACATTTTCCATGGAGGGATATTCCCTTAACTTAGAGACAGGAGGGAGGGCCTAGACCCTACTCCAAATGACTTGACAGATTTTGATGATCCCTCCTGGAAGACCTCACCCTCTTTCTGGAGTTGGTGGAGGAATGGGATGGGAGTGGGGATGGGGATCATGGGAGGATGGGAGGGAGAGGGAACTGGGATTGATATGTAAAATAAGAAAAAATAATAATAAAATGAAAAAAAAAACAAAAAAGTTCCCCTCTATTCGTCTCCCCCCCCCCAAACCCCATTCCTCTGAACATCCCAGTTCTGGGGAAGTCATCTGTCACCTGTAGGTTTTCACTGATGTTGGGCGATTCTATTCTCCCTTCACATGTCGAAGGCTTAATCACCAAATGTATATGTTAATGGCATTTGGAGATGGAACCTTGGGGGGGTCCATCTTCACTTAAGGTCAGAGGGTTCAAACTTATTCTTGCTCCTCATCAAATAACAGGATGTTTGACTAAAGGCATGATTACTAGATGTCTTGAGTATTAAGGGGGGAATTGCACTTTGTATCATGGTAAGGAAGTCCTTTGCCCTTCTCTTTTGCTTTGGGTATAAAAGGGCGATGAGAAATAAATGTGGGCTTGCTGCAGTATTGGCGGAGAGTCTTCCCGACTCTTCTGTCTTTTGTCTCTTTCTCAATCCTCACTCCCCTTTTCAGGTGTGTTCAACAGGTTGTCAGGCTGGGACAGGACCTTTAGGTTTGAGATGGTTGGGTCAGGAAGGCTCTGCCTTTATGAGTGGACTGACCTACTCACAGACAAATGGCGCTTGGCAGAGTGACTACTCTCAAAGCAGAGTCCTGTGTTACCATGGGATGTTCTTTATGATATGGTGCAGCAGAAAGACCCTTTTATCCAGTGCCCAGCAGCAGCCAGCACCAGCTTGAATTTCCCACCTTCTAGAGTAGAATAGAATAGAATAGAATAGAATAGAATAGAATAGAATAGAATAGAATAGAATAGAATAGAATAGATTGCAATCCCTACCCAGCATTTTGTCTGCCTAGGCCTGGAATCTTCCCTTCTCCTTGGTCACTTCCCTGCCCCACAGAATACTGCACCCCCAGATGCTCCATGAACCTGGCTCAATAAGCAGTAGCCTCAGAACACAAATATTTTCACAGAGAGAAAGCCAGGTCCAGGACAGAGGTGTGGAGACAAGGATGAATTTCAAAGTGACTGGTCATCTCTAATAAATCAATGTTCCCTGAACAAACAGTCTGCTCTTTGGCACCAGCCCAGGGCTTGGCCTTCCTCTATTTGCAGCAGCCCCATCCTGCCTCCCTGTGCAGTCCCCACCTCCTGTCATCCAGGCCATCTGTAGCTCACTCTGGCTCCAATTAGCTCAGCGATTAGCACCTCATCAAGGCCTGTCTGCCTCTGAACAACCCCCCTGGGAAGGGGCTTCAGGAGGTCTCCATGACCTCAGGACCCAGTCTTACAAGTCTAGACTTGTAAGATTCCCCAATTCCTCAGGTTCCTTTTAGCATAGAACAAGGGGACTGAAAACTCCTTCAGGAAGTAGGTACAGGGCTGGGAGGGAGAAGATCTCCATGCAAGACAAGCAGTTAATCCGTCTCTCAGACCCCGAATCAGCCACCACCACCCCCAGTCATTATTTATCAAGTGACCCCCAGCAGTTGGGGTGTCAGGAGATGGCAGAGCTAGGGAATAGCCCAAACACAGTGGGGACAAGTCACCAAGTGGTAGGCAGATGCTCTCCAAAGTCCCCCAGGTGGCTGTGTACAGCTCAGGGTTTAGAACTTGGTTCAACGCACCCCTTGAGTCATTTCTATCTGCCCTGGGCCTTCTAGTTCCATTCACCTTTTTCATGGCCTCTCAGTCCTTTGAATTAGCCTTTCACTTCACAGTTTCCCAAAGGGAGTGGGCTGAGTGCCCCCACCCTAGCCTCACAGCCAGGCTGAACAGACACAAGGAATTGGGGGAGGCATGGTGCACATACACATGCAATCTCAGTATATTTAGGAAGCTATGGCAGATGGGTAGGGAGTTCCAGGCCTGCCAAGACAGAAAGACTCTGCCAGAAGTAGTGTAGGCACCATGGCATAGAGCGTGGCTCTGGGCTAAAGGGCCAGTTGAAATGTCTCCTTCCTAAGATCAATGCTCCCATTTTAAACAAAGGAATACTAATAGTCACAGCCTTGGACTGGGGTGTAGTTCATTTAGTAAAGTGCTTATTCTAACATGAACAAAGCCCTGGCTCTATTCTATGTTGAGTACCACACAAATTAGGCGTAGTAACACATGCCTATAATCCCAGCACTTGGGAGGTGGAGGCAGGTGGACTAAGGAAATTCTAAATCCTCTTCATCTACACAGTGAATTCAAGGCTAACCTGAGCTACATGAGACCCTGATTCAAAAAAAAAAATTTAAAAAAAAAAGACAAAGTAAAAAGCCAGGCAGTGGTGATGCATGCCTTTAATCCCAGCACTCAGAAGACAGAGGCAGGTGGATCTCTGAGAATTCGATGTGAGTTCTAGGCTAGCCAGGACTACATGGAGAAACCCTGTCTCAGAAACACCAAAAAATAAATATAAAGAACAAAAATAAAGTAATAACCCTGTGCCCTATAGAGGGAGACAAAAGGTATTTGCTAGAGGGGAGGATGTAAGCATCTGAGAGATGCACTTGGTCCCTTCTTCCCTCACACGGGGCAGTTATCCCAGGCAGAGAAGTCACGTGCAATAGGGAGTCACAAAGGCATTGTTCAGGCTTGGAATGATACATGCCAGGACTGGATGACCACTCTGAACAGAAGGGTGAGAGGTACAAGGGGCCCAAATGGACAGGACGTTATTCTCACTCCAAACTGAGGCCCATAGACTGAGAGGCAAGCCCAAGGCTGACCCTGGGCTGTCAGTCTTGAGATTAGAGCCAGACAACTCTCCTACAGCTGGGAGAGAAGCTGTGCCAGAGTCCCAGTGTGGGGTGACTGCAGGGCTGGAAGCCACCAGTGTCCCCAGCAGAGAAGCAGGGGACTTCTCAGGCTACAAATGAGGCTCCTGAGCCTAAACCAGGCTCCACTCAGCTGTGAAATTTGGAGGGGCCCTTTCTTATCTCTTAAATCCAGGACATCTGCTTGTTGATTTGTTGTAGCATCAGATAGCCTAGTGCTCACTATGTAGACCAGACTGGCCTTGAACTTGTGGCACTCCCCCTGACTGTGTCTTCAGAGTGCTGGGATTACAGGCATGTGCCACTATCCTTGGTTCTAATGGAGCCTTGACCATGGGAAAGTGTGTGGAGGGGGACCAGTGATCAGAATTGTGACTCGCTGGAATAACAGAGCAGGCTGTGAGGGATCAAGGGAGTCTGTGTCCCTCTTCTGTCTGCTGGCATGCTCAGGGTGACTGGGCTCAGAGAAGGGGAGAACTGAAGTCTGCTTTCCTCTCTCTCTGAGGAGCTCTGAACACAGCATGAACGCCATGCTCAGGGTGACTGGGCTCAGAGAAGGGGAGAACTGAAGTCTGCTTTCCTCTCTGAGGAGCTCTGAACACAGCATGAACGCTAGGAAGCCAAAACCAAGTCCCAGCCTTTGCCTTTCCCCCAGAGGCTCAAAGCCAAGGCCAGTGGGTGGCAATCCTAGCCCCCCTGCTTCAGAGCTACTGCCCCCACACTAGCTGCACCAGCCCACCATCCTCCCATCACTCATTCTAATCCCAGTTTTGGGTTCCATTTCTATCTTCATTCCTGTCCCAGTTCTAAGGCAGTGGCCAGGACACATGCCAGGGCCATCACACCAAGTACAAAAAGGCCTTGAGTTCTTTGCTTTCACTAGGCAGTCAGAGGGGTACCCTACAGTCGGGGGTCCCTTATCGTGATCCTCTTTGCCCATGCTTTATCTTCTACATGAACCTCCCCCAGAAAGCCACGAAGACCTGTGAGCCGTGGGCCTGGACCCTGTGTGCTGAGAGACTAACCACAACAAATGGAGGGCAGAAGCGTCAGACTTTGGTCAGCCCGACCCCACCCGTGACTGTGATCCCAGTTAGCTTCCTGAAGGGGTAGGTGTGAAACTCTTGAGGGCAAAAGGCCAGTGGAAACATTTGAGGTATCTGGGAGATGTATGTGCTGTTCAGCCAAGCGGTGGGGCCGTGGGCAGCGGTAGGAAGTGCTGATTAATACAGAGGGTTTGGACAAGAGAGGTGTCAGAGGCTTCTGGGCACACGGTCCATGCTGCTCCTCAAGCAGGGTCTGCTCAGGGCTGCATGGGTCTTAATGACTCCCACAAAACCTTGACAGACCAGCCACCTTGTGGACTTCCAAGGATCCCTCGCTGTCTGCCCCTTGTTTCTGGTTTAGTGGAGATAGAATGCCACTAACTCCCATCAGAGCTCTGGCCTGGGGTGCGCTTCTTCATACCCGAAAGGGTCAAGACAGGACTCATGAGGCAGGCAGGCTCTCCCTGAACTTGAGAACACCCTGGGCTGAGAGGCAGGCAGAGGCCAGGGCACTTGAAATCTGTGTTCAGGGGCTGGAACTGATATTAGTGACTATCTTCCTGGGTTCGAATTCCACTTCTGCTTATTATCTGTGCTGCTCAGACAAGTCACTTTACCACGCTGAGGTTCAATTTACACAAGTGCGGAACTTAGTATGAAGCAGGTAGGGAACTCCCTGTGTGTTCAGTGTATGAAAGACTGGGTTTGACCTTCAAAACCAAACAAATAAACAAAAGGTGTATCATACCTGCAACCTTATGATTTGGGAGGCAGAGTGTGTGAGTTCAAGCCTAGTCCAGGCTACACACTGAGTTCCCAATCAGCCTGGATCACAATATAAAACCCTGTCTCAAAAACACATAAAGAAAAATCAATAAATCGATAAGATACCTATTGCTCACATCATGGGATGGCTAAACGCATGGAATGAGATCACGTGAAAAGCATGGAGCCGGGCACAGCTGTGGTTGGTGCTTCCTGCAGCAAGTGAACTTAGAAGGGAGGGCAGGAACCCAGCTGGCCTGTGCAGCTCCTGGACTGTGCTTGTTGGGGACCAGGTGATCCGGACAACCAAGAGCGCCTGTTGGGTGAATTCCCTGCCCTTCTCAAAGCCTCACCCTTGTGTGGCCTTTCCAGCCCTCCTGCCTACCCTCCCTTCTCATTTCTGTGGATCTGTGGACATGTTTAAGGCTGCTAGGTCACAATGAGGGGCAGAGGCTCAAACAGGACCCTTCTTTCCTTCGTTCTCGTCCCTATTCCCTTCTTCCTCCCTCGTTCCCCTCCCCCACTTCTGTCCTTTCTTTCTTCTGCCCTCCACACCACTAGCCTCGGCCGTGTCTACCTCAGGCAGGTGTATGAAACTTCTGTGGTTTGTCCACAGGACATGTTAGTTGCCCAAGACAGAGAGTCCCTAGAAAAGCCCCAGCCCTTTGCTCACGCAAAATAAGCAGATGTTAGGAGGGAGGTGGTGGGTAGGGCTGTCCAATCACCACTACCCACCCCACCCCCAGAAGTAGTCCCCCAGCCTGCTCCTGGCACCCATCGCTTTAGGGGTCATATTTATAGACAATTTGTCTAGTTTGCATCCTGCCTGCGCCCCAACCAATTTTGTGACCTCAGAAAGTCACTGGATACAGCTGTCCCTAGTTTCATCTCTAAAATGGTGCTATTTTGCCCTTCTTGTCTTTTTTTTTTAAGTTCTTTTTCTCAAATTTTACTTAGTTATTTGGGGGATGGTGCTAGCTTTTAGAGGCTGGCTTCCCCTTCCATTGTGAGTTCCCCGGCACGCTTGGATAGTAAGTACCTTTACTCACCTAGCCTTCTCACCAGCCATTTCATCTTTCTCATTAGGTATGGAGGGAAAAGACCTTGAAAAACAACTAACATGTGAACATGGCAGCATAAACCTGTAATCCCAGCACTCAGCAGGCTGAAGCAAGAGTTCAAGGCTAGCCTTGGCTATATAAAGGGATTACATGAGACCCTTTCTCAATGACAGAGCGAGGAGAAGGGGAGAAGGGGAGAGGGGGGAGACTGACTTACCAGCTTGCTTGTCAGGCCTGGTCCTCCCTCTAGACAGCTGCCCCCGGAGAGCCCCTAGGGGTGGGCGAATGCATGTCTCCCTCTCTCTCACCCACAGGAGAAGGAAATGTAGAGAAAATCAGTTCACCATCCAGCTAGTTCAATCATCTTCTGTGGGGACCTCCCTATGGGGTGATACTGCCAGCCACCTACCCTCCTGCCCTCCTGGCCTCACACACCTACTCAGACCCCAGCTTCTGCAAAGCCCAAAGGGCATCCTGGCTCCTTCCTTTCCCATCGTTGTTCTGAGCTCCCCCTGCATCTCTCCCTCCAGCCCCCACCTCTGAGTGGCTCCTCAGTCCCCAGGCCCTTCTGCATTCCTCACCCCTTGCAGGCAGCATTTGTCCCAGCTCCAAGCTAGAGAGAGGCATAGTCCTGTCAGGGCTTGTACACTAGCCACCACTTGCACCTTATAACCTAAAAAGATAAAAATAAGGAGGGCTGGAGTAATGCCTTAGAGGGTAGGAGAGCATACTGCGGGAGAAGAGGGACCCAAATTCAGTTCCCAGCACCCACATCTAGTGGCTCACATCCACCTGCAATTCCAGTTCCAGAGAGAGGCAACAGGGCCACCTGCAACTCCATGCACATTCTCACACAACACATACTTCAAAACAGTAGGGGCTGGAGAGATGGCTCAGCTGTTATGAGCACTGACTGTTCTTCCCGAGGACCCAGGTTTCATTCCCAGCACCAACAACTACCACAACTGGCAGCTAACAACTGTCTGTACCTCCAGTTCCAGGGGATCTGACATCCTCACACAGACACACATACAGGCAAAACACCAATGCACATAAAATTTAAAAAAAAAAAATCATTTCAAAACCTTACTGTCTTAAAAGATAATAGTAATCCCCACACTTGGGAAGCTCAGGCAGAAGGATTGCTGAAAGTTCAAGGCCAACATTGGCTACATATTGATTTCCAAGCAAGCCTGGGCTTCAGTGTTTGATCCTGTCTCCAAAACTCAAAGATAGAAAGTAGAATTTAAAACATAATAACCCTAATGAATCTAATTAAGAAAGTCAAGTTCTGTGTGGAAAGGGAATGGCTCTGCCCTGCCATGGGTCCATTTCTGCCTCTAAAACCCCACGGATTAAATACATAGGCTGAGACAGGCCACCCTGAAAGGGTGGGTATGGCTGGCCCCACCAAGGGGAAGAGGCTGAGCTTGAGTCAGGATGAGGCCTTGAGAGTCTGGATGTGTTTCCCTGACTCTGGGGTGGGTGTCAGGGCTGGCACCACACATTGCAAGAGATCCTAGTGGCTTCTGTTTGAGAGTCCAGGGCTTAGCTGTCAGTAGACTCTCCCAGGAACCTGTGCCAGCCCACAGAGCTCTTGGCACAGAGTCCCACACCAGGTGCCTGGTGTGGGAGCAGAGCCTGCACTGCATTTTGGGGACTAGATGCCATTGTGGCTGGACACACTTGGGCAGTGCCCAGATTGTGTCTGGCAGAAGCCCATGTTCTCCCAGTACCTCTGGGGATGGCAGGATCTCAGTTGTTTCTGCAAATAGTGTTCCCACCCAACAACTGCCCTGAGCCCATGGCCAACAGCCCTGCTCCTTCCAGATGGATTTCCCCCTACCTCAGCCCTTAGCCCCCTTGTCACTGACTAGCACACAAACCTGTGTTGTGCAAATGTTCTTAGAGAAGGATGTTCAGCACACACTACCTTCTGCTCTTTCTTTTGGTCATAGTTGAATAAGCTACATCTATTCTTTTATTTCTTTTTAATTTTTAAGTATTCATTGTATGTGTATGGGTATATTACCTACATGTATGTGTGTGCACCATATGCATGCCAGATGAGGGCCTGGGACTGGAGTTATAGACAGTTGTGAGATGCCATGTGGGTGTTGGTAATTGAACCTGGGTCCCCTGGAAGCACAGTCAGTGCTATTAAGCACTGAGCCATCTCTCCAGCCCCAATATGTGCATTTTAAAATATGAAGCCTTACTATATAGACCTAGCTAGTCTGCTTTTGTTTCCCAAGTGTTGAGATTACAAATATGTGCCACCATACCTGGAAATGTTCTCTCTCTCTCTCTCTCTCTCTCTCTCTCTCTCTCTCTCTCTCTCTCTCTCTCTCTCTCTCTCTCTCATTTATCCTAAGCTGGCCTCCAACTTACTATGTAGCCAAAGGTGACCTTGATTTTTATTTTTGCTTTTGTGTGTGTGTTGTGTGTATATATGTGTGTATTGCATGTTTTTGCATATGTGTGGGTACACGTGTGGGGGTGCTTGTGTATATGAATGCACATGCATGTAGTTTGATACTGGGAGCCATCCTCAATAGCTCCTTCACCTTATTTACGGCCTCTGAGTCTCTGAATGAAACCCTCAGCCTGCTGAATGGCTAGTTTTGCTAGCTAGCTTGCTCTGGGGGTCACTTGTCTCTGCTTTCTGAGGCTGGAATTCAGGTGGGCTGCCATGCCTATCTGGCATTTACATTGGTTCTAGGAGTCAGAACTCTGACAGAAAGCTCTTTAACCACTGAGCTCTCTCCCCAACCCCGCATTGAATTTCTGAGCCTCCTGTCTCTACCTTCTGAATCCTTAATGCTGGGATTATAGGCATGTGCCACCTTCTCCTAAGCAAACTCTACCAACTGAGCTTCGTCCTCAGCCGGTGCACTCATTTCTTAGGTAGTACTTCCTTGTCTACCCACATAGACCTACAGACAAAGAAGGGCAGAGTAATGTTTATATTTAGGCTTTGTTTCTCCTTCCCGTGAGTTTTAGTCACTGCTGCAGAGGGGCAACTGAAGGGTAGCTATTTGTCTCTGCCATTTTTTGTTTTGCTGCTAACACAATATCGAGACTGGATAAATTAGACAGAGGAGTTTATTTTCACTCGTGTTCTAACACAAGAAGGTGATGACCTTCTTGTCCTGAGGCAGCACAGGGCAGAGAGGGAGATCTCAGCAGAATAGCCTTTGCAGACCTTTTTGAGATAATCCAATGACCCAGCTATCTAGTAATCTCAAGAATGAAATTGTACATTCATGAGGCTCTTAAAGGTCCCACATCTTTTTGCTTTATGATGTGGAGCACATTTCTATGTGAGTTTTGGAGAGATTAATTATATTCAGACTACGGCCCCATCCTGTGTAAAGACCCACCAGCTGTTTCCTGTCCTGCCGCGCCCCACGCAAGCCACAGCTTGCTGACATCTTCCTGGGTCTCTCTGTCCCTTGACACTTATCTGCTTTCCTCTGTGAAGGGCATGTTCTTTCATTTTCACTCCTGGCAATTCAGCCTACACCCTCCTCCCTCTGCAAGCCCGGTGTGACTCCCTTTCAGCACCCACTTAGGTGGTGTGCTAGATGAAGGGTGCCTGTCAATGCCACCTTTTGCTAAGGCCCATCTTTTAACTAGCTGTGCCTATGTTCCATGCCTATGACCACCTGACTAGTTCTGTAGTCGCAGAGACACAGCAAACGTTTTTTTTATTCCCTCCCTCATGTTGTTGTTTTTTTACTTCCTCCCTCATGAGTTTGGTCATTTTTTCCCATCATAATTTTTCACATGTTTAGGTTAATCTCTGACACCTTTTGGATTATGCCAAATGCCCAGGTTTATCATGAGCTGGTTAATAAGGGGACAGTTAAGGGGAATGAAACACTCTGATTCCTCTAAGAGCTCAAACACTAATTCCAGATTGCTTGGGTTTCAATCCATTTTACCTGTCCAGCTGTGTGATCTTGAGCCAGTTCCACTGGCCTCTCTGTATTTCAGGTTTTTGTCTTGTTTTGTTTTGATTTTTCCCTCTGTGAACACCTCATGGGGTAGTTGTTGACTTAACACATGTGGACTCCTAGCATAGTGCCTGGTACAAAACAAGCACACTAGTATAGGCTGTTTATTATGAGCAAGTTTATATACGGGAGGAAGAAGGAATGTTAGATAAGGTTGTTTAAATACGCACAGGTCTGGCTAGCTTTACAGGACCATAAAGCTGTCACATTCATATCAGCTGCATGGGTTAAAACTAGGTCATACCAACCAGGACCGTCTCTCTTAAAAGCCAGGTGTGGGCTGTGAATCAGAAATATCAGCCACATAAACTGCTGTCTTATTTATTTTGCTAGAGACTGAGATAGTTTTCTTTCCTAAACCTCAGCCTGAATCTCTGGATGGTTTTCAGAACATCTTTTACTCAAGCAGGGCCTGGGAAACATAAGGTGATAGAGAGGATGGAGAACTGGGGAGTCCATCACCGCTTCGACAACCAGCTGGTGCTGCTGGCAGGGTTAGCCCAGGGTTTTGCTGCCACTGAGAGCCAACCGGGAGGAGCTGGGCAGGGAGCCTTGGGACTATGCAGTTGAAAGGTTCATCTGTGGACCTGGCTAGGAGGACCAGCCAGGTTTTCTGGCCTTTGGCCACACTGGCTTCAGAATCTTTGGCCTACACAGACCTTCTTCCTTCAGTTCCCAGAGCCTTAGCAGACTGACTGCACAGTCCTCTGCCCGGCCTTCCGTCCTGACTGTCCTGTGGGGAAAGGAGGCAGGACAGCAGAACAATCAAGCCAGGCTGAACAGGTGGCCAAAAGGGGCTTAGCAGCAATCTGTGGACTGGCATTGGGCCTCTCCCTCCTTCACCTTCTGCTGCCCAAGCTACTCAGAACAGGACATAGGGCACTCAGTTAGTAGAGACATGCTAATGCTGCTTGGCAAACTCAAGCCCAAAGATTCAAGGTCACTTGACATTTAGCAGTTCTAGCCAATAGAAACATAACGTGAACCCATATGTTATTTGAGGTTTTCTAGCAGACATTAAGAACGTTAAAAAAAAATCTTAATGAAATTAGTCTGAGTAATATACTTAACTTAATTTACCCAAAAATTATCATTTCAATACTCATCGGAATATTACTATTTCAATCATACATAATACTAAAATAATGAAGGACACATTTTACATTATTTTGGCCCATGCTGAATCACATAGGTAACTCACATAGCAATGTATAGCAGCTAGTGTAGGAAAGGGAAGTACTCTCTTTCCTCTTCTTTAAGACCTGCAAATTCAGTAGGCAAAGCAGTGTAACAGGAAAATATGCATCATCTCACTCTGTAGCTCAGGCTGGCTTCAAACTCATGTCAATTTTCCTGCCTCAGATTCTGAGTGCTAGGATACAGGCATGTGCCACTGTGTCTGACTGAAACTAACTTTAATTGGTTAAAGTTAAGGGCTTATTATAATAAAGGATTGTATACTTAGTAAGTAAAGGGGAGGGGAGGGCAACCAATAGGAAAAACAAATAATCTTCTTTAGGAAAAACAAATGAGAATGTAAGAGCACACGATAAGAAAGTTTATGAGTACCTATTTGTGTTGGTATGTGGTCTTTCCAACCCTTTTTGGAGCCATAAAACTTCTGACCAGTGGAAATTTATGATACTTGTTTCCCATAAATTGCTTTTATTAAGATAAAGGAAGCATCTAGCATGCCCCCCACCCCCATCTATTGAATCTGAAATGTCTTCAGCATAACATCTTTGTATGTTGACTCTAAGGTTCCAAGTGGGTCAGTGCTGGCGGTTACACATGAATAGTAGTGGCCACCCCATTGGAAGATGTAGCTGCAGACCCTGCAAGCTTCCCCTGGGGTGGTGTGTGATGCCTTGCTCAGCAGTCTCCTACTATCCATCACCTCCTCAGCAGCCTGGTCCTGCAGAAGCTGCTAGTGTGGATCTGAAAGCTCCCTCCAGGATGTGCAACCTAATACCTTCCCAACTGTTGGCACAAAACCACTGTGAGGGTGGCTAGCAGGTTTAGCTAAAGGGTCAACGCCCAGAGCAAGTGAGGACAGGTGGATGCTGAAGTACTACAAGGCTGAGCTTCCTCTGCAGTGGATGAGCTCTACAATCCAAGGAGCCTATGAAGGGGCAGAGCGGGTGTGTGTTCTAGGACACGTGGCTTTTACAAGAACTCCTCTAAACTGCTCAGTGGACAACGCAAATCTGGGTACTGATCCCAGCCCATCTTAGTCCCTCCCCTGGCTGCTTCCTCTATACCTTGGCTGGGAGGTCTACCACTGCCACCTAGTCTCACACATGGAGAAACTGAGGCATAGTCCCTGCGCGCCCACGGGAGAGCACCCGTACACTCCTCCTGTCTTGGGTTTTCAACAACGCTCTGAAAACCTCCAGAGAAAACTTGCAACGCTTCGCACCCTGGCACCTTGCCAGCTGCTTGCCCCTCGGACATAGACAGGTGCGGGTCGCCGGGGACCAGCTGCCAGGGCGGCAGCCCCAGGGAAAGGTGATGTAACTCTGTGCTAGGCTTGCAGAAGCCCCCAGGCGCAACAAGCTGCTGTTTACTCCAGGTGCTTGAGTGCGGGAGGGTGGAGTCACTGCCACCGTCCACACACTGGGCCCTTACACATCCCAGAGGCCACAGCTGCAGGCTAGGTGATCACAGCTATAAGTCAGCGCTGTTTCAACCTCTGATGACCCCAGCGCAATGACCGTGTCAAAACGGACCCGGCAAAGTTCCTGAGCCCCCCCCCCCCTGTGTTCTCTGTGGGAGCTCAGAGCAGTTCAAAGTAACATTCAAACAGTAAAAAACCTGAGGCTTCCATCCCCAGCAGCCAAGACAAAGCACTCTGTTCAAACCTCACCTTGGCTTACTGCAGCAGTTGCAAGTCTCCCATGGACCCCACGTCCATGTCTAAGGACGTGTCTAAGGAGCAAAGTTTCTGCACAGCAGATCACTGAGACAGTCACAGATTCTAGGCATGGTAGGGAACCCTTCCTTGAATGCCCAGAAATTTCCCTTGGATGGGTAGTTGGGGGTGGGAGGGGGCTAGCATTTCCTAGGGACCCTTCGATTTTGCAGCTATGGAGTTTACTGTAGATGGGGAAAGTTAGCCTCCTGCAGGGCTGGAAGGCAGAACTGCCTCAGAGCTAGTTCATTCCAGGTGATCTCCCAATACATGCCCCACCTTCAGTGCCCAGGCCTGGATAACTGCTGACAATGTGGGCGAGGAGAGGTGTGTTTGAGCTAACTGCACCCACCGCAGCTGAACACAAGCATCTACCCTGGGGAGAGCAAGGGGAAGCCAATGTGTGTCTAGATGACAACGTGTCTGGACAGATCTCAAGCTTGAACAGTGCTGGTGGGCCCTGGCAGCTGTGCTGTGTCCACTGCCAGGTCTCTCCTGTAGAGCTTCGGTTCCCAGCTGAGTGTAGATGAGGGAACTAAGGCCCAGAGAGAGTAGTGGACTCAAAAGTCTGGTGACAGCTGCAATTAGAACTCACAGCCCCCTGCTCCTAGTTCCTCATGCATCCTCAGAGGACAAGAGCCTGTGGGTTGGGGGTGGAGAGCTATGCAAGAGAGGCTAGGCCCTAGTTAGTAGGGGGATGCTATTTGGAGATACCAGGGGCAGGTGGGCTTCCTGAGGTGGGAGCTGAGAAAGGCTGAGGCTCTTCTGTGAAGAATGGCTCTGGGAACTAGAAGAACCAAGATATGGAAAGACTTGTCACAGCTGGTTTAGGATCAAGGAGAAACAGCCTCTTCCAGGCCAGCCAGCGCTGTAGCTGGCTTTTGCTTTGGCCCACCACCTACTCCCCAAATAAAGACACAGAGACTTATTACTAATTATGAATGCCTGGCCCTAGCTTAGCTAGTTTCTAGCCAGCTTTTCTAACTTAAATTAACCTGTTTTTCTTCATCTACATTTTGCCTTGGGGCTTTTTACCTTTCTTCCCTTCCTTCTGGCTGGCTGGCTAGCTAGGGCTGCCGGTGTGGGTGGGTGGCTGGATGACTTCCCCTGGCGCCTCTCTCTCCTCAAGTCTAGATCCCTCATCCTATTTATTCTCTCTACTGGCCAACCCCACCTATCCTTTCTCTGCCTAGCTATTGCTCACTTAGCTCTTTATTAGACCAATCGGGTGCTTTAGGCAGGCAGCACATCTTTACATAATTAAACTAATATTCCACAACACAGAGTCAAGGTGAATTTCTGAGTAGGGGAAACAGAAGATCCACTGGTGTGTGTGGGGGGGGGCAGAGTTCTAGTCCTGCCTCCCCACCGCAGCCCTCGGATTTTGAGTGTGTTGTTCCCTCTGTGAGCTTGTCCCCTTTCCCTGTCTGGCCTGTGGCAAAGAAGGCGCTTTGTGATTTGCTTCCTCCTACTTGAGCCATGGATATTCATTTATATCCCAGTGTGACAGAAAGACTTCAGTCAGGGAACTCCACATGGGGGCTTCTCCCTCCCCTGCATTCCTTGGCCTCTTACACTTGCCCCCCTGGTCCTGATAGCGTGGCTGAGAAGTCCCTCACCTTAGTAAATATTTGTGCCTCTGATCTACTTGGTGGCTGCTGCAATGTCCTATCCTACTGTATGCTCAGCTAGGCTTCTTCATGCTGCAAAGAGTCTTAAAGAAGACCAAGATGCAAGGCTAGGATTGTGGGTCCTTCCTAGCTTCCCTTCCCTCCCTACTCGTCTGGAAGTTCAGGGCCCTCTGCTGGGTTTTAAGCAAGGAACAAGGGATGTGTAGCGCTAATGAGCCCCTCCTCTTGACAGAGAGCTGGGACTCTGAAGTCCAAATGTCAACTCAGTGGGCGTCGGTGTGTGGTCTTGGGTGAGCCCCATTGCCTCTCAGCTTACTTGCTCACCCCTGAGATGATGAAATGGTTGGATGCGCGCCTGTGCTTAGGAAACTGTTTTCTTCCTTGGTTTCCTTTTACTTCTTTTCCACTGCCCAACTTAACCAATAAAACAGCAAAGGGAGTCAGGTGCCATGGTGCCTACCAGTCATCTCAGCACTTGAGAGGCTGAGGCCAGAGGATCACATGGTGTTGAAGGCCAGCCTGGGCTATCAAGGGACTGTTGCAAAAACAAAGCAAACAAACCCGGAAAATTGGACAACAACAAAGGTAAGGTTTCCAATACTCGAATGCTCTGTGCAGTGGTGGGATGGTAAATGTTTAACAGCCAGCTCTAAAAAGGAATTTACAGCGTTTGCCCTGTATCTGTGTTGTTAATACGATCAGCATGGCCATTTCAAGCTATTAACATGACATCACTGAATGTGGACTTGGGAGCCACTGAGAGCTGGCTGACCCCAGCACAACTCTGTGTGTGGGATTGGCTGTATAATTTACAAAGCTCTGCACAAAATGAAATCATAGGACCCTTTGTTTAAAAAGCAGGAAGTGGACTCTTCCTTTATTCCATGACATCTCTTATGGTGTGATGTATTGCTTTATTTTTTAAAATAATTTATTTAACTTTATTTTATGTGTGTTGGTGTGAAGGTACCAGATCCCCTGGAGCTGGAATTACAGTTGTGAGCTGCCATGTGGGTGCTGGAAATTGAACTCAGATCCTTTGGAAGAACAGTCAGTGCTCTTAACTGCTGAGACATCTCTCCAGCCCCAGTGTTTTGCTTTATGATAGCATTTATCTCTTAGCCTAGACTGTCCTGGAACTCCCTGTGCAGCCCAGGCTGGCATCAAACTCTCAGCAATTCTTTTGCCTCAGCTTCCCAGATGCTGGGATTACAAGCCTTGGGGCAGTGGGGGGGTGGGGGGGTGGAGTGGTTGCTGGTGTTGTTTTACTTTTTAAACTTCTACTCAAAGTCTTACCGTCCCTAACACAGGAATGTCATGTGGGCTCTCACAGGTGGAGAGCACAGATGTGGGGCCCAACCATTATCAGATTTCTTCCTATTAGCCACATCAGGTGGCTGTCAGAGATGCCCCAGAAAACAGTTAGATATCTTCCCTTCTTAGCAGTTTACTCTATCCCAGTAATTCCCAGCATTCAAGCCAAGATGCATTGGGTACCTGGGTGGGCACTGGGGAAAAGTTTGCCCTCCCTAGCTAATCTTACTGAACATCCCATTCTGCTTCCAGCCTAAGCAGGCCAGGTACCACTTATCCCAATCTGACACTGAGGGGAACAGACATTTAACCCTGGGAGCCAAGAGCTGCATGATACTGACAGACTAGGGCCCAGAGAACAAAGAAGCAGTCTGCCAAAAACACCCCAGGGAAGTAGATCTGTAGAAGAAACAGAATACTTTGCTGTGAGCAGAGGACACACATACACACACATCAGCATGCTCCATGACCCACTTGACATTTACAAAGTATATTTTATATTCAGATATAAAGTTATGGAGAATTCCAAGCTGGCCATCCATTTCAATGCATTAGATGTACCAGGGACCCTTCTGAGTGCAGGGCACTGTCTAGGGCTGAATTAGTTACACATTCATGAAAGTGACTCTGCAAGTCATCCCAAGTGAAAGGATGGCATTCAGCATTCCCCTTGAGCAACTTTACTGCCCGTAGCAGAGATACCATTGAGTTCTGAGAAGAATGAAGGCCAAGGGACTCACAAACCACCCTCCTCAGAGAGAAATCATCCCACTTTGAGGAAGCATTTGTAAAGTACTGAAATTTGACAAAAGCATGGCACGCAAATAAATATAGCCTTGGACTTGAGATTTAACTAATTGGTAGAGTAGTTGCCTAGCAAGCAAGAGACTCTGGTTGGAGGGACTAGGGACACACATCCTTAAACATACACAATTATAATCCCATTACTTGGGAAATGGAGGCAGAAGTATCACTGCTGGGCTACATATGAAAACCTTGTCTAGACTTAAAAAACAATTAATGTAGTGCTGAAGCTCAGTTGTAGACTACTTGCCTAGCATGTGTGTGTGTGTGTGTGTGTGTGTGTGTGTGTATGTGTGTGTGTGTGTTGCTAGATTTGATCCTCAGCAACACACACACATGCAAACATAAACCCTATCCCAGTAATCCCAGTACTCAGAAGTTGAGGCAAGGTCATCAAAAGTTAAGAGGGCAGTGTAGTCTACATAGAAAGCTCCAGGCCAACTAGGATGATGTAGTGAGGCCTTGTCCCAAAATAAAAAAATAAAAAGCTCAACAGGTGAAGAGGCTCTTGGTGCCAAGCCTGACAACCTGAATTTGAACCCTGTGACCACGTGGTAGGAGAGAATGGACTCCTGCAAGTTGTCCTCTGACCTCCTCACACATTCGTCATGGCACATAACACACACAGACAAAATTAATTAGTTAATTAATTTTTAAAAACTGAAAACAAAACAAACCCCAGTTTTGTCCATTTTGTAATTCTGGGCATCCACTAACGCTGATCCATTTTATATCTGCACGGAACCAATTTTCTCTTGGAAAAAGTTTTTCTCCAAGAATATCTTGTTTTCAAAGAACAAAAGGAACATTTTCCAACCCCCACCTGATGGCCAGATGTCCATAACATAACTTGTCTCATTTATTGGTCTACAGAGCACACATGCTGCACAAGTTTTCCCCATGTTGACATTTCTCCTGGGCATAGAAGCCAAATATTGATCCACTTTCAGCAAACTTAGAGCAGTGGCCTTTTGACTTCAAAAACATGCCCACTAATCATGTGTAATTGTTGATTCTCTAGAGAATGACCAAGATGCTCCTGACATTAACTTCCTGATAGGAATCTGGAAGGGGCTCTTGTATCAGACTCATCCTAGACCAAACTGATATGGGTTCCATTTCTCTGAGCCAGCTGCAGGCAGCATGAGCACAAAGAACATGAAGACCTCACAGTCTCTTGACAGAAATCTAGTCCCTACTCTGCACTTCTGAGATCTGTCCAATACTGTGAGCCCAGCCTCAGTCCGTGGTTCAAAGGGACCTTATCATTCCAGGGAAACACTCACATGAACACACACACACACACACACAAGGAAGTAGCACAAGTATGTGTTGGTGAACTGCATACAGTAGGACAGCAAGCATATAAAGTCCCACTGATCAAGGAGCAGTGGCTTCCTCTAGCATGTCCTTCAGTAGGGAACCTCATACATATTCAACTTATAGGCAGAATCTAAACCAGACCCTCTTATATTAGGGTTCTGCAGAGTAACAGAACTTACAGAATGAATAGGGATTTATTAGAATGACTTAGAGACTGTGGTCCAGCTAATCCAACAATGGCTGGCTATGAATGGAAAATCCAAGTACCCAGTACTTAGTTGTTCAATCTACAAAGCTAAATGTTTCAGCTGGTCTTCTATATATGCCGGAATCCCAAAGAAGTAGGCTCTAATGCCAGTGAAGAAACAGATTTGCTAGCAATTTGACACAGGCAAAGAACAAAAGTGTCCTTCTTCTATAGCCTTATATAGGCTTCCAGCAGAAGGTGTGGTTCAAATTAAAGGCATGTCTTCCCACCTCAAAGATTCAAGATTAGAGTGGAAGGCTGGGCAGTGATGACACACACCTTAAATGTCAGCACTTGGGAGGCAAAGGCAGGTGGTTCTCTATGAGTTCAAAGCCAGCTTGGTCTACAAAGAGAATTCCATTACATCCAGGACTCTTACACAGAGAAACCCTGTCTTGGGGGGAAAAACCGATTAGAAGTGGATCTACCCACTTCAGATGAAACAAAATCCCTCACAGGTATGCCCTCTATGTTTGTTAATTCCCGACATCGCCCCATTGACAACCAAGAAGAGCCATCACACCTTTCTATTCTGATCTTGGGGAAGTGCCAGAATACCCTTGACCTCAACTTCTCCATCCATGGAGCAGATTATATATTTATATGTGTATATGTATATGCATATAAACTAGACACCCAGCTGGGTGTGGTGGTACACACCTACAATCCCTGCCCTTAGAGGCTCAGGCTGGAGGATCACTGCAAGTTCTAGGCGAGCCAGGGCTACAGAGTGAGATCTTGTCTCAAAAAATAATAAAATGAGATAAATAAAACAACAACAAAAAACTAACTAATGCTCAGTTAAAAACTATAATGGCTGACCTGTGAGATAGCTCAGTGGGTAAAAGAGTGCTTGTCACCAAATCTAATGACCTGAGTTCAATCCCTAGAACTGATACATTGTAAATAGGGAACTACAAGCCCCCTGTGACCTCCACAGATGCACATGCCACATGATATATACGTATATATGATATAAAATATATGTATGTATATATACTACATATTTATATATATACATATATATTAAAGATGATATGGATTAAGGGTAAGTCTCAGTGACAGAGCTTTTGCCTAGCATTCTTGAGGCTCTGGGTCCAATCACGTCGGGATGAAGGAAGGAAGGGAGGAAGGAAGGAAGGCCAGCCATTGTTATGAGTGGTAATCAAATGTGATGTTCCTGTGTACTCAGCTGATAGAGGGAAATATAAAAACAGCTGGTGGAGTCTGCTATAGGCAGGAAAAGGCATGTATGTTACAGGCATGAGACCTGCCCTGGGTCCCTGCTCCTTCCTCCTCAAGACAGAGTCAGTTTGAAGTTAGGCACAGTGGTTCACACCACTCAGCCCAACACTGGGAAAACTAAGACAGGACGGTTAACCCAAATTCAAGCCCAGCCTTAACTGTCAGCTGTGATTGACACCCTGCCTCAAAAATAAATGAATGGGGCTCAGCAAGATGTCTCAGGCGTAAAAGCTCTTGTTACTAAGCCTGAAGACCTAAATTTGATCCCCAGGACCCATGTATATAATGGAAGGAGAGAACTGATTTCCTGAAAGTTGTCCTCTTATCTCCATACATATGTCTCTCTTTCTCTGGCTCTGGCTCTGGCTCTCTCTCTCTCTCTCTCTCTCTCTCTCTCTCTCTCTCTCTCTCTCTCTCTCTCTCTCATACACACACACAGAAAGAGAGAGAGAGAAGAAGAAGAAGAAGAAGAAGAAGAAGAAGAAGAAGAAGAAGAAGAAGAAGAAGAAGAAGGAGAAGAAGAAGAAAATCTTAAAATATAATAAGTAGTTAGATAGTTAGACCTGGAGAGAAGCAATGTCCCCTGGGCATAACAGAGCTGTGCTTGTCTCACAAGATCAACTGTTCAAACCAATCAACATTCCCACATGGATGTATGAACCCTCAGCCTATCAGAAGGGCTGTGCACAGTTGATGGCTGCTAGGGGAGGGAGAATCAGTTTCTTCTTTAGAAATATGGTCATGGGTGGCCCCACACCCATACATATATGAGCCCCAGTAATTGATCTCAGTGGGTTGGGTTTTTTGTTGTTGTTGTTTTTAGGGAAAAAATGGTGTTTGTTTTGTTTTATTTTCCCTAGGGCCTTACTATGTAGCCTTAGTGGCCTAGAACTCATTACATAGACCAGCCAGGCCTCCAACTCAGCCTCCTAGATGTTGAGATTAAAAGCACATACCACTACACCCAGCTTATTTATTTTATTTTATTTTATTTTACTTTATGTGCATGAGTGTTTCATCTACATGAATGTAATGTGTGTGCCTATTGCCCATGGAAGTCAGAAGGTGTTAGGTGCCTTGGAGTTGGAGTTACAGAATGTTATGAGCCATCTGAGACTCAAACCAGGGTCCTCTGCAAGAACAAGAGGTGGTCTCAATTCTGATTCATCTCTCTAGCCTCTGTTATTATTATTAGGGTTTTTGTTTGTTTGTTTGTTTTGCTTTTTTGCTTTTGAGACAGGGTTTCACTGGCTGTCTTGGAACTCATTCTGTAGACAAGCTGGCCTCAGACTCGCAGATCTGCCTAACTCTCTCCTAAGTGCTAGACTAAAGGTGCACAGCACCATCACTGGGATATTATTGCTAATTTTACTATTTTTGAAACAAAGTCCTTTATGGCCCAGATGGGCCTGGAACCCCATATAGATAAGAATAACCCTGAAGTTCTGTTTCCGACACTCCCCCACTACCCTACCTCTTGAGTGCTGAGATTAGAGGCCTGTGCACCACCACAAACTGTCCTCTTCCAAGCTAAGCAAGCTACATCCAGCTGAGCTACATCCCTAGCCCAGAAGTACCACTTCCAGTCCCAGCACTAGAACACTGAGGCAGGAGTATTTGAACTTGATTATTCTGAGAAATAACACTAAGATCAAGGCCTGCTTCAGCTATTAGTGAAACCGTATCTCTACATAATAGTAATAATAATAATAATAGTAATAATAATAGTAATAGAGGAAGAGAGGAAGGAAGAAATGAATGAATAAATGAAGGAATGAAAACTGTCTGGGCCCATAGACGTGGCTCCATCCCATACTGACTTAAGGTCAGAGAGTTCAAACCTATCTTTGCCCTTTCAAGGTTAAAGGTCTAAGACATAAAGGTCTAAGGTATGGCTGGCTACTGAAGGATGTTTGACCTAAGGTGTGGTCACTGGATGTCTTGCATAGATAACAGAATACTTGATCGAAGGTGTGGTCACTGGATGCTTTGAGAATTAAGGAAGTAATTACGGCTGTTTGTTTCTTGTATCATGATAAGGAAGTCTTTTACCCTTCCTCCCACTTTGGTTGGGGTATATAAGAACTTTGAGCAATAAATAAACCAGGGCAGATCCCAGCATTCACTGGATACCTCCCAACTCTACTGTCTCCAGCCTGTTTCTTTCCTCAATCTGCACTCCCATTCTCAGGTACAAGCCAGACTAGTTGGCAGGACTGGACAGAAAACAAACATACAAAATAAGAGGAAGAGCTAGAGATGTCTCGTTGGTTAAGAATGCTTGCTGCTGCAGGTGGGCGTGGTTCACTCCTTTAATCCCAGCACTCAGGAGGCTGAGGCAGCCTGGTCTACAGAGTGAGTTCCAGGACAGCCAGGGCTGTTACACAGAGAGACTCTATCTTGAAAAACCAAAAGAAAAAAAAGAAGAACAAGAACAGGTAAGAACGCTTGCTGCTCTTCCAGAGCCCCCGAGTTTGATTTCCAGCACCTAGGTAGATAGTTCACCACTGGCTATTAACTTGATCACCAAGGGATCAAGGATACCCTCTTCTGGACTCAACCCACATTCACAGACACAGGTGGTGGAGGTAATCTAGTCTCCCCTTAGCCCCAGGAGTTGAACTTGACCAAAAGGCACAAAGGGATTAAGTAGGTAAATTCTTAGACTTCAAGAGACAGTTTTTCTTTTTGGCTTCAGGATACACGCCTATACAGAGCCACAGGCCATAGAGCCTGCTGTGTCCCCAAGGCTTGCTGGGGACTGCAATACATATGGCCACTTGTGTCCAACCTTCCCTGCCTTCCTTCCTCTTTCCCTTACCCTCAGCGTGTGCATGCCTCACTGCTCAAAAACAGTAGCATCTTCATCCTTACACCAAGCTGTTGCCTAGAGGACAGTGACACATCTGACTGACATCATTACTCCTCCTCCCCCTTACCACTCACTGTGCCTTTTGCCTCACATCTGATTTGAGACTCTTCATCACAGCCTCCTCCCAGACACATGTGTTTTATTATTATTTAGGGGTGTGTGTGTGTGTGTGTGTGTGTGTGTGTGTGTGTGTGTGTGTGTGTGTGTGTGTGGTTTGAATGTTGGAGTCTCCCTCAAATTGATACATTGAAACCTAATCCTGGCTGCAACAGCCTGAAGACTTGAAGAGATAAGGCCTGCAGGAGGTGGCTGATAGGAAATCACTCTTGAGGAGGATTGGTACCTGTGCTTTTCTCACCGGGACAAATTCCTTAAATACTTAAAAGGAGGAAAGAAGCTGGGTGTGGTAGAACATGCTATAATCTCAGCAGTTGGAAGGTGGACACAGGAGGATTAGGACTCCAAGGTCAGTCCTGGCTACTTGAGCTCAATGCCTGGTTTAGGCTACATGAGCTACATCATCTCAGAATATTAAAAGGAAAACAAACAAACAAGAAAAGCAAGGTGGGGGCTGATTTATTTACTTGGTTCATATTTTCTTTCTTTCTTTTTTTGTTGATGTTGTTTAATTTGTCTTGAGGCAGGTGTCTCATTGTGTAGCCCTGACTGGCCTGGAACTCACCCTGCCTCTCAAGTGCTAGGGTTAAAGGCATGCACTACCATGTCTGGCTTCAACTCACATTTTCAAAGGTCTCAGTTCATGGTCATCAGGCTCCATTGTTTGATGTTCATATGAGGCAGAAGGAGCATCATGGTGAGGACCAAAGTGCAGACAGAAAGAAGCCAGGATAAAATACACTTTTCAGAGGCATACTCCCTGCCTCCCCTTCCTCCAACCGGGTTCCATCGTCCATGGTCCCGCCCTTCCCCAACAGTGCATTCAAATCTAGAATTCATAGTGCATTAAACCATTCATTTAAGCAGAGCTCTTAGGATTCAACAGGTACCCAGAGTTCTTTCCTAATCCCCTAGGCATAACAAACTAATCAAACAGACATCAAGATTAACATGACAGTTTCCTTATCAGCTCTGGGGAGCATGTTTGCTTTTTCAGGCCTGTGAGGACACAGAATGTGCTATCTGTGTTTGTTTTTGAGACAGGGTATCACATAACCTAGGCTTGATGATGACCTTGTCTGATCTACCTGCCTCCACCTCCCAAATTCTGGGATTAGAGGTATACAGCACTATACCCAGTTAATGTGGTGCTGGGGACCAAACCTAGGGCTTCCAGAGTGTCCAGCAAGTGCTATACCAAATACCACACATCTCCGGGTCTCTGCTGCAGCCTTGACATTACACTTCCTGGACTACAGAACTGTCAGATATGTTTCTGCTTTTGGCTACCATTGTTATTTTGGTTTTGCTTTTCTGAGACAGGATCTTATTCTGTAATTGTGGTTGACCTGAAACTCACCTTGGAGGTCATGCAGGCCTTATGTTCTTGACCCTCCTGTCTACGCCTCCCAAGTCCCGAGGTTACAGGAAAACAATACCTCACCCATCTCTGTTCTTTATAAATACCAGTCTGAGGTACTGTATTATCACAGCCCGACTAGACTAAGGCAGGACCTAACTCTCTTTTTGTTATCGATTCCTATGGTAGGGGTGGTGTTTTGTGTCAACAGTCAATTCTGATAAGCCGAATGGTATTCAAGAGTCCAGTTCAGATACTGTGTACTTGAAGCTAGAATCGGGTCTCACAGAACTGTCTCACCTAAGATGCCAGCCACAGCCAGGTGTGCGTCCATGCTACAGTGATCTTTGGGAGGTTGTAAATATCTTTTTGGTTTTGTTTCTGTTTTTGTTTTTTCTGAGACAGGGTTTCTCTGTGTAACCCTGGCTGTCCTGGAACTCAACTCTGTAGATCACACTGGCCTCAAACTCAGAGATCCACCTGCCACTGCCTCCTAAGTGCTGGGAATAAAGGTGTGCACCACCACCCAGCAAAAAAGTTGTAAATTATAAGCTGGCCACAGCTGCACAAAAATACCCTACCTCAATAACACAGACATAAAGGACACCAGCTACAAATGTGATTGGTTACCCATATTTTTTTTTTTAGGATTTAATTTTATTTACTTAGTTTTGGGGGAGTTTGTGCAACCTTGGCTATACTGGAACTTGTTATATAGACTGTCTGTCTCCTGAGTGATGGGATTAGACTGATGTGCCACCATGTCTGGCTGGTAGAATTATGGGTTTGGGTGTTTGTCTACATGCACCTAAGTGTACCCCATATGAGCAGTGCCCTCAGTGGCCAGAAAAGGTCACAGAATTCCTGGAACTCGAGTTACAGATGGTTGTGAGCTGCACATGAATGCTGGGAATTGAACCCAGGTCTTCTAGAAGGTAGTGCTTTTAACCGCTGAGCCAGTTCTCCAGTCCTTGGGGGTACTGTATTTTGTTTTGTGATAAGGTCTGGATATGTATTCCAGGCTGGCCTTGAACTCATGGGTAATCCCCCTGCCTCAGCATTCTGAATGCTGGGATTACAGGAGTATGCTTGAAGGGACCAGACCCTTACCCAGCACCCTGCTTCAGCAGCCGTAACAGGCTGCAGAAAAGATCCAGCAAGATATAGACCTCTGACTCAGCACGTTGCTGAGTTTCCAGCCTTCTGACCTTGCTGGACCTGCCCTAGTCACTAGGAGGTCAGATACTCCATGTGTCAAGGAACCAATCAGAAGTTAGCTGGTGGGCTCTGGACTTGCTTTATGATCAAAGTGATGTGCAGAGCATAGCAACTACCCTGGGAGGGTCTATAGGCCATAGCAACCAGTTAACCAATCAACACAGGACAGGTTGCCTAAGCCTAGAAGTGCACCAATCCTGGGACTGTTGTGTACCCCTAGACACTCCCCTTGCTCTACCAGATAAATACCCTGCCTCACAGTTTCTCTGGATCCTTCTCACTCCCACCTGTCAGGTCAGAGGGATAAGAAGACCTGAGTTAACACACTTAACTTGTTAAATAATGGAAGACTCTTTGCTTTTGTATTGGAATGAGTTTCTTGGTGGTTTTGGGGTTCAGAATTTGGGCACAACATGCTACTTTTGGGTTACCCATATTTCTGCTAGGCCACCTACACACTGAAGTTTTCCATCATCTTCAGATCCAGCAAATGTACTAGAACAATTCACAGAATTTGTATAAACACCTTTCTGACAGTTACCAGTAAATGGATATAAAGAACACACAAATGTGTAGCCAGATGGGAGAGGTGGTTAGAGAGCACACTGCATCACCCAAGTGCTCAGTGACCTAGAAGGCCTAAGAAAGCCATGGATCAAGAGTATTGTCTAGTGGCTATCATTGTCTAGATGGTCTCTGAGTGCCTGGGATTTTAAGTGAACCACCTTGCTTGGTCAAGTCTGCCTTCCTCCCTCCCTCCCTTTCTTTCAAGACAGGGTTTCTCTGTGTGATAGTCTGTAGAGCTCTGTAAGACCAGGCAGCCTCAAGCTCACAGAGATGCCTCTGCCTCTGCCTCTGCCTCTGCCTCTGCCTCTGCCTCTGCCTCTGCCTCTGCCTCTGCCTCTGCCTCTGCCTCTGCCTCTGCCTCTGCCTCTGCCTCTGCCTCTGCCTCTGCCTCTGCCTCTGCCTCTGCCTCTGCCTCTGCCTCTGCCTCTGCCTCTGCCTCTGCCTCTGCCTCTGCCTCTGCCTCTGCCTCTGCCTCTGCCTCTGCCTGGATTAAAGGTGTGTGCCACCAACTCCTGGCTGCTTTGTCAAGTTTTTATAACCCACTATCTAGGCTCCTCCTCTTCCCAGCCTTCCTGGTAATCAGCCCTGACCTGTAGCTATCTATGGGATCCGCCCAACCTGCCTTATTAGCATAGATGCAGATATGATGGAAAGGGGATTGTTGTAAGTAAAACACATGACTGTGGAAAGTCAAAGATTTTAGGAGCTCTGTGTGTGATAACATATATGTGAAATATATATTTATGCAATATTTTAATTATACCACACTTTTACCATTTTTTTCCCAGCGTAGCTGCTTATATAAAATTAGCTAAACTGTCGGTAGTGATAGGATTAGAACACGTGTTGCTACACAGATCCTCAAATCTGGTTCTAAGTTAGATAAATACAGATTAGGCAACCCTCCCCCTGGGAAGTTGATAAGATACTATTTGTGGTCATCATATCACCGGGACTTCAGACTCACAATTCTGCTGTCACATGTTCATTCATACCTTTCCTCTAAATATTCAGAATAAGGGCCAGGAAGATGACAGAAAAAGGCAAGGAGAGTCAGAAAGGTTAAGCAACTGGCCCAGAGTCACACAGCAACACAGTGTTGGAGGTAGGTGAAAGACACAAGACCGCAGTCCAACTTCCGCTGCAGCAGACAGTTCCTTCCTGTGGTATATTCTTTCTGTTGACCATTTACATGATTCCGCTCAAGCTGGTGTCCTCCTCCATGGCACCTCAGCCTTGGGAATGAGACCCGAGAGAGATCTATTCCACATTGAAGACAGAAACTGAGACCAGACCAAGGTTTGCCCCTGGAGACAGAGGTAGAATTAAGACTCCAGAGGTTTCAGCCTACCCCAAACTCATACATTGAGCTCTGGGTCAGCTGAGGTCAGCCTGCAGCTCTACCGGTTCCCTATATCTGGTAACTTTACCTCTCCATGCCTTCGTTCTTGTACTTGCAAAGGCTAGTGTTCACAGATGTGGCTAGAAAACAATCATCTTAGTAAAGGCAGAGGGAAGCTCTGGGAGGACAGATGGGTGCCACGATAGCTTTGTCAAGCCTGTTTAGGCAACTGCTTATCTTGGTAGATTATTCCTCTAACAACCTCATGACAAAAGTCGAGCTGCCCTGGTTGGGAAACTCCAGTGCCCCCAGGGAGTAGATTCATGACATCTACATTCTTTTGGGAGGCTCTGCTTTGAGAGAGGTTAGGAGGAAGTTTTTATTTATTGACTTGCAAATGTCCTCAGTTCAAATAATCCTTGTGCCACAGTGGCACATTTTGTACTTTCACATCTCTGTGGGGAAAAAGTAGGGTAGGAAAGAAGGGTTACCTGTCAGTTTCCCAGGCACTGTCCAGAACATGGTACCTGGAAGAAGTCCAGCACTAGGTAGGGCCTCAGCTTCTTCTTATCACAGTGTGCTGAGGGGCAGAAAACCATTACATCTCCTCCACTCTGAGGCAATGTGGCTGCTTCAGGCTACCACAGGAGCACTCATCAGAGGATCTGAGATGGGCCAGGGAGCATTGCTGGGCTGGGAGGCCCATGATTAAAGATCTAGTCAGCCCATTCCTCTGTCTCTTTCTGAGTCTTCATGGTAGAGCTAAGGTCAGGCCAGGAGTACACCCAACAAATGTGACTCTCATGAGTCATTATTTAAACATTTCTCCTCTACATGGTTACACAGTAAAGATCATGAAACTGAACACATGGATTTCATAATTGCTGTGGCCTGAATGTGGGCATGTCCTCACAGATCCATTATGTTGAAACCTAATTCCCAAAGTGATAATATTAAGAGATAGTGTGAGAAACTCTGTCTATCAAAGGTGGCTAATTCACTAACAGCCAATATTCCATAAATCTCCCTCACCTTTTAAATTTTCCATGTAATTTTTTTTTTTCTCTGTAGCTGCCCATCATGGAACTTGCTCTGTAGATCAGGCTGGCCTCAAACTCACAAAGATCCTCCTGTCTCTGCTTCGATTAAAGGCATGCCCCTCCACTGCCCAGCTTCATGAAATATTTTAATCTTCCCACTAAAGCTTTTATTTACTCAAAGGCCCTATTGCATTTCAGGAACTTGATGAACCAGATCAGCCAACCTCTTCATTCTTCCTTTCATTTCCTCCCCTCCAATTTCCAAATAGCTAATCAGTACACCATGAAAAGTGAACTTTATTCATTCAATGACAAACAGCTAAGCTCCTCTTGTATTAGAGGTAAAAGATAAAGGCCATTGTGGCCATGCATGCTGCTTGCCAGCACAGTTTGGGCTGTGGTGCACCCATTTTACAAAAAAGAAATTGCTTTGCCAGGTTACGTTTGTTCTGTCTGGGTGCATTTTGTGCAACAGCAAGAATGTTCTTTCCCAATAACAGGCATTAGAGAGATCTGCTTAACTCAAAGAAACCTGGGACAAGGCTCACTCAGTACCTGTGGCTCCTTCCAGCACTCCCCACCCCTCCCCCTCCCCTAAACCTCTCCTTCCCAGAGGCTGAGCTTCCCTTCCCTTCTCCCCTTCACACAGCCTGATCCCTAGATAACTCAGCCATTTTGGCTCCACTGGTCTCTTGGCCCCTCTCTTGTTCTCTCTCCCCCTCTCTCTTGTCAGGTCCAGTTTAATCTGGCAGCCATGTTCAGCCTGGACTCTCCCCTCTGCCTGATTTCTCCCTTATAGCCACAATAAAAAATCTTGGCCATACTTTGGGAGAAGTCATATCTGCCTCCTTTCCTTTCTTTCTTTTTCTTTTTCTTTTCTTTTCTTTTCTTTCTTTCTTTTTTTTTTTTTTTTTTTAACTCATCTGGTGAAGAAACCTGGGGTAGGCATGTATGAGTTTCTTTCCAACAGGCTCAGCCTCTCTGAACCAAGCTGAGGTATAGACTAAAGTTTCTGTTCTGCCTGGTTCTGCCACTCAGTCCCAAATAAATACACAGAGGCTTCTATTAATTATAAAACTGTTGGCCAATCAGTGTTTTATTCGTCAACCAATAAGAGAAACACATATACAGAAGGACATCCCCCACATCTGATTCCAGATTCTAGAGTCCGCCTCTTCATCTGCCTCTTTCTTCCACCTGCTCTAGCCATCCATCTCTCCTCACCTACACCGTAAGTGTCCTCTCTCTGGTTCCTGGAACCTGCTATACCCTTTGGGGTGCCCAATGCATGCATGGTCATCACCCTACTACCATCTCCAGAGTACCCACCATGTATCACTACTATGCCCTCTGGAGTTCCCACACAGGCCCCACACATGGACAACTCTCTGTTTACTATGACATTCCTACTCACTCCCTTCTCTCCCTTCCCCAAAAGCCTCTCCCAGTCCACCTCTTCAGCTGTTTTCTCCTCTACCTTCTTGAACCACTCATCTCTCCTATATTAGGTTAAGTGTCACCATGGAGCTACCTGCTTTGCCTGCTTTTACTACAAAAGCCACAGTGGTGTGCCCAGATGCTCTTCTTAGCCTACTGGGCCCACATCATGTAGAAAGGGACATTTCCTCTCTGCAATTTGGAACATTTCCCTCTGGCAAATCTCTCAGTCTGTTTGGGATTACCCGGGATTAAAATTCTTGCATCAGCTGGGTGGTAGTGGTGCATGCCTTTAATCCCAGCACTTGGAAGGCAGAGGCAGAGGCAGGTTAGTTCGAGGCCAGCCCGGTCTACAAGTTCCAGGACAGCTAGGACTGTTATACAGAGAAACATTCTTGTCACCACAGAATTTATCCTCTCTTCTCCCTTGTGGCTCTCTCTCAGCTTCTTCCTGGAATTTCCTCATCTGCTAGGGGGTTTCCTGCTGAGTTCGGAGGTTTCTCTATACTCCTGGACCTATACTGCAACCCTTTCCCTGTAAAGAATGCATGTACTCTTCTTTCTCCTTTTCTCTATTGCTCCTACCAGCCCTCTCCCTGTGGGGTCTCCCCAATTTAGTCATGCCTGAAAAACCTATCACTGACACATCCCAAGGTGTGGCCCTAACATCTGGGCTGTGGCTCAGTCCAATCAAGTTGATGATTAAGATGAACCATGATACATGGTAGTCTGTGCTCTTCCACTCAGCTATGCCCTCAACCTCCATGAAGAAAAAAAATAACACAAATAAAACCCTGTTAACACAGAAAGTAATAGACTGAAGCAGTTCAAAATATATTTCTTTTTGTTTCTTTGTTGCTCTCTGTGTGTCTTATTGCGTTTTCTGGTTTATTTTTTCTTTTGTTTGTTTTTTTTGTTTGTTTGTTTATTTTTGTGTTTTTTTTTACAAGTTACATTCCTTTGCATCCGCACTCACTGTGCTGTAGTCAATCATTTAGAACTCATTGTTTAAATACAGGAATACCAGCCAGGCATGGTGGTGTGTGCATGTGGTCTTGGTAGCATCTAGGAGGTAGAGGCAGAAGGAAAATCACAAGATCATCTACACATACATACAACTCCTGGGCTACAATAGGGCTTACCTAAAAAAAGGGGGGTGTGGGTAGCAGACAGCATGATGGAGAGACCGTTAGGAATTGCAATGACAAGTATGTTCTTGCAGTTCAAGCTGCAGGTGGACAGCAGGAAATTCCAAATTACTTTCTTTCATATAAAGAAAAAAAAACTTAAATTACTTTCATGCAAAATGCTATATCTGTTACATAATAAGCAATAAAGATACCAGTCTGAAGCTCATTTATTTATTATTAGTATTAAACAACACTTGTAGTTGTTTCCAATTTCGGCCAATGACAGACTTTTCCAGAGAGGAGTGTTTTAGCACTAGCATTGTTCAGAATTGCTGGTAGATGGTAAGAATGGAAGGCAGAAAGGCACTACTATACTGTATTAGAATAAAACCTGTCACCCTTGGGCCTGAGGCTGAGTAACACATAGCTGAAGATTGCTTCCTCCTTTCTCTGGTCTCCTAGACCTCAGTCCACATGAGAAGTCTATAAAGAGGATTTGAATGGGAAAACCCAAGGTGTGAAAGGGAAGGACAGTCACTTGAGGATGACTGTCCTCAACGGCTTCCTCAGGGCCCACTGGACAGAGTACGAGGAGGCAGGGACAGGCTGAGCCTGGGAAGGGTTTATTTGCAGCTCATTTGACTAGGCCTCTGATGCCTCATACTAAGTAAGAGTGGACAGACCTATAGGAGCCCAGAACTCAGGAAGATCCCTTCTGGTCCTCAAGCACCCCCGCCCTCACCCCATGCAGTGTCATAAACTCCAAAGGGCCCTCAGTGTCTCATCTGTGCACCAGCCTGGCCTTCCTTAGCCCTGCTGAAAAACAGATACCCCTGGGAGGGAAGTTCTCTGTTTTAAACTCTTATCTTTACCAGACACAAGTGTGGACTCCGGGAAGGGCCAGTCTTCACTCACCTGGGTCCAAGAGGCTGAAGACAGATGCAGTTCCACCCCGAAGAACCTGGGAGAAAGGCAGGGTGCTGACACAGATGGTGTGGGCTACAGACCTCCTTCCTGCCTTCACCGACTGGGAAAACAAACCAAGGGATGTAGACAGATGCAGGGCTGACTGAGGGACAGGGGAGAGGCCTACTCCTGAAGGAAAGGTGGTGGGAACCGCTTCCCACCCATCTGCCCTAGTCCTTTCAGCTGGGTCAAGGAAGGTTAGGAAAAGATACCCTTCCCAGCTACCCTCCTGAGCATACATCTAAGGTTTTCTGGAAGCACCCATATCCCTGGCAGACAACTCTCTACTTGTACTCCTCCATGCCCCACGAAAATTGTTCTAGGGGGAAATCCCTGAGCAGGACTCTACCTCCCTGGAATACAACTTGTTAGCTGGCAGGACCTTAAAAAACTGTCACAGCTGTGGGATTAATGGCATGATGCCTGCCCAACCAGTTCCAGATTACTATCAAATCCCTCCATCCTCCCTTGGCCACTACCTCTTGGACCTGTATCCAAAGTCTGCTGCTTATTAATCATTTCATAGTCTCTAAGGGACACTGCCATGGGAGGGGATAAGCTAAGGCTAGAAGGCCTGCCTGTCAGAGTTCTACAACTTCGGGTGGAAACCTATCAGAGGTCTACGTGTCGGGTGGAAACCACCCTTGCTCCTCTGAGGCAGATAGGAGAGGGACAAGGGCATCCCCCAGCCCTGGGGAGGGGGTGAGGGGCAGGGATAGAAGAGACAAGGAGGCAGGGAAAGTGGGATCTCTTCTCACCCTGGGTGGTAAGATAATGTCAGCCAGCTATGTTGTCTTTTTGTTTGCTTTTGCTTTCCCAAAGAGAAACGAAAAAAGAATTCCTAAAACAGTCCCCTTGTCAGATAGCCACCTGCCAGCTGCCCCAGAGGGGTCTATTGTAGTGAGCTTAGGCCTAGACTGAACCCTCCTGTCTGGAGGGTTCCGGAGCTCACGCCACCACTCACTCCAACCAGCACACACAGGCTGTCAGTCAGGCAAGGGGGAAGAACCTGACCTGCCAGCACTGGGCTTACTCCAGCCCCCTCCAAGTGTACCTGGGGGCTACCCCGGCCTCCCCAGCGACTAAAACTAACAGAGCAGGGCCTTAAGGTGTCTGTCTCTGCAACGATATACCCTGAGGTAGTAAATCTTCTGACGGCACTTCTCCCGGCCTGAGCCTGACCATTTGGGTGAGTTGCCAGGGCCATTGGGCATTAGGCATCACAGATCACTGGGTCAGGCGAGACTTCATCAGGGTCTGTCTGCCAGAGAGCGGGAGTTTTGTTTTTCTTTTCTTTCTTTGCTTCTTCCTCTCCCTCCTCTTTCTCTTCCTCCTCCTCTTCCTTGTCTTCTTCGCCTGTCTGTGTAGATAACACTTGCTTGAGGAGCACAGCCCCGGGAGCACAGCCACCCGGGAGCACAGCCACCCGGCACAGCCACCCGGGAGCAGACAGAAGGTGGTGATCCTGTCCCGTTGCCCATTTGAGTAGCAGTTGGTCTTGCTCACCTGCAATACAGTTTCTGTTCCTCTGTCTCCTCCCAACTACATCCTCAGAGTGGCCCATTCATTTATCTCCCTTATATAACTTCTTCCTACCAGGCACTTCCCTGAGAGGCAAACAGATGCAAGTCAAGGGACCCGCCTCACTGACCTCACACCCTGAACGGACTGCACAGATAAGCTGGTGACTCCTTTCCGTGACACAGTGACTCCACATGATTCAGCTGCTTGCTGTAAATTCACCAATTAGAGCTCAGGGAAATCGCTTGGGTTCTACCCTGGGCCCCCAAAGGCTTTGCTCGCTGGTACTGTCTCCTCACTGGCTCTTTAGTACCTGTGCTATCTTTGAATGCACTGTTTAATGTTTTGTCAACTTGGCTGAGCTCCTTGGCTAGGGCAGAGGAATCCTCCACTGAGAAAATGCCTCAATCAGACTGGCAATTCATGGAGGCATTTCCTTGATAAATGATTAATGTGGAAGGACCCAGTCCACTATGGGTGGAACCAGCCCTGGATATGTGGTCTTGTGTTGTATAAAAAGGAGTAAGCTGAGAGGCAGGAGAAATGCTCAGTGACAAAGAGGAGTGGCCACTCTTCCAGAGGCCCCAGGTTCCTAGCACCCACACCGTGGCTGATCATTGTTTGTGAACCCCAATTTCAGGAGATTTAATGTAGTACTCAGATAAAACACACCCGTGCATATGTAATAAAAGACAATAAATCACACAAACCAGTAAGCAGTGTCCCTCCATGGTCTCTGCTTCAGTTCTCGATTCCAGGTTCCTGTCTTGCTTGAGTTCCTCCCTTAGCTTCTCTTAATGATGAGGATGTGTAAACCAAAGCAACCCTGTTCTTAGGCAGTCTTTATCATAGATAGCAATGCAAAGCCAACTTCTGCACCCTTAAGGCACCCTCTTTCTTCCTGGAGCTGTAAGAATAAACAGCTTGTCCAGCAGCCTCCTCCATGTCATAGCTGATCTACCACCAGGAACCGTGCACTCTAGTGTTGGGAATCCTTCCTTCTAGCTCATCACACTCCAGACTTCAAGACCGAATTAGAAAATTAAATACATTGTAAGGAGTCTCAGTATTAATCTTGAGAGCAAGGAGTCAAGGGGCTCTAACAGGTCTGAGCATGGCAAACATGGCTCTGGCAGGCCTGGCCCTTCTCCCCCATTCCCTTTGCCTTGTTAAAAAATCATTAGATTCCATGCCTACAGCTAGCCACCAAGGCCTATTCCCTTATTTGGCAACTTCCTCCTTTTGAGGCTGACCACCAAGGTCCAGCTATCAAAGTATTGAAAACCAGCAATCAAAAGCCCCCTTTGGCTCACCTAATTAACATGCCCAATTAAATTAAATGCCTCACCCTAACACAGGGTTTCCCCTTCAACTTTATAAACCACCATTTGCCTATGGGCCACGTCTGTCTCTTCTCTACCCAGAAGCAATCCTTTGTCCCTCTGGGGCAAATATCCCTTCCCCTTATCCCTTGTTCTTTTCCCCTTCTCCCTCATCCTCTATCGCCTGTGTTTCTCTTATTCCCTGTTCTCTGTCCCTATAGGACAAATAAATCTCCTTTGTGCTGAGACCTTGGTCTTGGGGGTCCTGTGCCAATACCTGTCCTTTCAGGAGTTAGGCATAGTAAAGCCACTGCTCTGTAAAGAGGGACAAGCAAAGATGACCCAGGGCCCAGGAAGGATGACAGGATAGGGACAAGGTAGCCCAGGTCACCAAGAACACTGAGGCTTGAGCAAAGAGCTGTGGGAGATACTATTGAGGGATATTTGATCGCACTGTGAACTCTAAGACTGTGTTAATAAAATTAACCTTGAATTGGGGGTTGACGGGAATTAGCCCTACAGAATACAGAGGAACCAGGGATACGGATAGAGACGCAGAGGAAGGTGTAGGGAGGGACTTAAAGATTCATAACCCAGTTTGGCTTGAGATTGAAGGAAGGAGAGACGCTCTCTTGCTGGGTCTCCAGCCAAAAAGGAAGGTCAGCTGGTTGCCTCTGGGCTTTTTTGATCTAGCAGGTTTTCACCGCCCACCCCACCCCCCATCCAACTCCTGGGTCTTTATTGGTAAACAGAACAACTTAGATCAAAACAACATACTGTAGGATAAAAGGCCAGAACTCACTAAACCCTGAGCCTGAAATCCCACCAATCCTTGGGCTCACTGTAATCTCAACACTTAAAATTCTACCAATCCCCACCCTGGAAAACTCCACCCCTAAGGAACCCTACACAAACCCATCTCCTCCAAGCAGAGGCAGTCGCCCTCTTGTGTCTTTCCTAATAAATCTCTGGTGTGAGGTTTGTTGTGTGGTGTGACTTTGTGGTGTTCCTTAGTCGCCAGGATACCTTTCCCTTTAGAGCTTCCAGACCTGCATTGGGGAAACCTTTCCCTTCAGAGCTGTAACACTAACGCCACACCACACCACACCACACCACACCACACCACACCACACCACACCACACCACACCACACCACACCACTCCACACCACACCACACCACACCACACCACACCACACCACACCACACCACACCACACCACACCACACCACACCACACCACACCTCTCTGTCCCTCTGTCTCTCTTGAACCTGGTGCTATGGAAAACACTGGCCCCTTTCACCACCAAGTCCTGCCAGATACCTGAATTTAAACCCCTCTTCAGGCCTGGTGTTTTCCAGAGCCACTCAGATCTTACTTGTTTTCTGTTTTTTTTTTTTTTTTTTTTTTTTTTCTCAAGCTCACAGAAATCTACCCTGTCTGCCTCCCTAGGATCAAAGGTGTACAGCACCATGCCTGGCTTTTGTTTTTCTTGTTTTGGCTTGGTTTGGAAGTGTCTTGTCTTGTTTTGTTAGGGGGTGGGGGTGTTATTTGGCATTCAGACCTCTCTTAGAACAATCTCCAAATGAAACTGTCCATCAAGGTCAGTTCAGGATTCTGAGGGCCACAGCAGCTTCTGTGTTGCCTGGGGGCAAGCTGCAAGGGATTCCTGCAACAGAAGGTTCAGGAAGGGAAAGGAATTTAAAAGTTGCAGGAAGCTCCTGAACCAAGGCTCACAAGGCCTTTCCCTAAACTTACATAAACAATAGCTGAAGGACGAAGCCAGCCTCTGGGATGTCACTTGTGAGTCACCCTTGCTGGGGTGGACTTTTTGGCACTGTAATTGCCTTTGAGTCATCTGTGTTCTTTTAGGTAACCCCTCGCTCATACTCCCATAAGAAAGCCTAGAAAACTAAACTTCATACCAACATGTTTTTAGAGCCCACACCAACAATGGGTTTCAGGTTCTGGGATAAGACAAGGACAACCCCTCTGGTGTTCCTACTGATCTCATCCACCCAGACGTGATGGAAAGGAATGGTATTGGCTCAGGACCAATGGTATTGGCTCAGCACAAAGGAAATTTATTTATCCCAGAGGGACCGAGGGCAGAGATAAGAGACAAAGACAGGAGGCAGAGGATGAGGGAGAAGAGAAAGGGAATAAGGGAGTGGGAGAAGGAGTATTTGTCCCAGGATGACAAAGGCCTGCCTCTGCATAGGGAGACACACGTGGCCCATAGGCAAATGGTGTTTATAAAGTTAAAAGGGAAACCCCGAGTTAGGATGAGGCGTGTAATTTAAAATCAGGCATGTTAATCAGTTGAGTCAAAGGGGGCTTTTGGTTGCTGGACTTCAATACTTTGATAGCTAGCCCTTAGTAGTCAGCTTTAAGAGGAGGAAGTGGTTAAATAAGGGAATAGACCTTGGTGGCTAACTTTAGGAATGCAATCTAATGTTTTCTTTTTGTTGTTTTGTTTTGTTGTTGTTTGTTTGCTTGTTTTGCAAGGCAGAGGGAATGGGGGAGAAGGGCAAGGCCTGCCAGAGCCATGTTTGCCATGCTCTCCCTGGCCAGAGCCCTTCACAGACACTCTTCCTCACATTTAAGAGGATAGACCTTCTAGAAGTGTGTGTGTGTGTGTGTGTGTGTGTGTGTGTGTGTGTGTGTGTGTGTACAAACATCCTGGCTTGCCTCAAGATACTCTGGCACTCTGACCTTAAGGGGCTCTCAAGGGAACCCCATTGCTTCCCAAACTTGTCCTTCTGACTTCAAGGTGGTGCTGAGCTCCTTGGAACCAGAATCCAAGCATTGGGCCCCCAACCAGCTCAAAAGGGGCGAGGAGACATCAGGCAAAGATAGGCAAAATGCTATGCAAATTGTCTTCTTTGGGGTTTGCATGGTGTGAGAGAGGGGAGGCAGGCATAGGACGAAGCTACAGACTTGAGGAGGGAAGAGTGATGGGAAGGAGACAGGTGTTCAGGGGAAAGAGAGGGATAGCACAAAGCAGGCAGAGCATGGGAACTCTGCCTAGTGCTCTGACCAAAGTGGCCCTCCCTGCCTCCTGCCAAGCCACGCTGCCCTGTCTCCAAAGAAACTCGTAGCTCCCTGAGAAGATGCATCGGCTGCTCAGAAACTCAGCTTGGCTATTAAGTACATAAAGCAGACTGTGGGGGGTGTCTGCAGGGGAGCAGTTCCAGGCTGTAGTCACCAGAGGATGCTGGCACTTTCTGAATAGTCAACATCCATGTTCATAGGGGAAGATGCTGTCATTCCCATGGTTCTGAGACATTGGGGGTCCTTTACAGGCCAGGTTTTCAGGACTTCATATACTCACCCACACATACTGGTTTTGTTTGTCTGTCTGATTTTGAGACAAGCTCTTACTTTGAAGCCTAGGCTAGCCTCAGACTCATGGCATTCCATCTACCTCTGCTTTTCCAGTTCTGGGATTAAAGGTGTGTGTTACGTTGACTAAACAGTTTCCCTAATTTAAAAGAGTGGGTATACACCCCAGATTAGGGTCTGTCATTATCAGAGATCTTAGGGTCAGAGCCTGGACCCTAGAAGGTATAATAAAGTAGGTTCAGCCATTCATCCTCAGTAGGCCATGTGAAAAATCAAAGTGAAAAAACTGAGAAAGGGGATTTATTCAACGTGACCATATTACGAAGAGGAACAAAGTAGTCCAGTGGCATATGCCCTCCCCAGCCCAGCCTGCAGTTCATCTTCAGGGTCCTGACAAGAAGTTGACGAGTAGAGGGCAAGAGGAATGTATATCTGGCCTAGAAACGATCCTGACCATTTCTGACCCATCATTGTCTTAGCACCAGTCTCCAGTGCAAGGTGGCCTGACAAGCTTGCAACTGTGTAGAATTTCTGAAGGGATACAAGTTCCCTCTCTGGCTGTTTCCATGGCTGCCAGCCTTTTGCCTCTCATATATAAAAGACTTCTGGGTAAAATTCCAATTTGGAGGATACTCTGATAGGAGAAAAGAGGGGCGGGCATCCTTTTAGGATATTGTCTTGTGGGTCAGGCAGGAGGGGGTCGGGCAAGTTCTAGGCGTTGGGAAACAGCTACTCATCTGCTTCCCTTGATTGAAACATTCCCTTCTGAGTCTCTTGAAACTCACAAGCTACTTGGAGGATGGAGGAGACCTACTAGCAAGGCCCTTCCTTGAGGTTACCTAAGAGGCAAATGAATGCTGGCAGGAGAATCTTCCATTGGTTTAGCTGCCTGTGAGATGCACAGGCAGCTCCAACAGGGGAATTTTCCTGACTTGTTCTAGAGTGGGACTCTTGAGGATGCAGCTGCCTAAGTCACTCTCCTGTAAAACAAACAAAAATTCATTGGTTCACCACCTCAGACTTGGGTGAAATCCTTCCTTTGGTTGGTCACTGCTTTCTCTAGTTGAGGTGAATAGAAACGGTCTCCCAGGGCAAAGGAGCAGCAACAGTGGGCACTCAGGAGCAGCTGGCCGGAAGGGAAGACTGGGTGGCCTGGCCTGTTCCAAATCTGTGCCTGCAGGGTAAGGCTCAGCTAGGCTAAGAGGCGCTGAGAGGGCCAGCCTTTTGAAACCCACTGAGGAGATAACAGGAGACAGAGAAACCAAAGGCGCCTTTGATAACCCTGCAGGAAGTCAACACAGAACAAAACAGGGGGGATAAGGCACTAGTGGCCACTCTCAAGGCCAAGAGATCTGAAGAGAGACTCTGCTGTGGACGTTTAGATTACAGACTGGGAACCTGATAAAGAGCTCCCTTGGTGGGGAGCTGGAGAGATAAACGAGGCTCCAGTTTGGTTTGGTGACCTCTGATGGGCTCCTGCCTAGAAAGACATGAAATTCTCTCACCCTGCAATGGCACAGCCAGGCCTGTCATGCTCTCCATTTAGCTTAAAGATGTATGGATTTAATCTTTACTTTTGGTTAGGCATTTGGGTTTTTTTGAAAGAGCATCCTACTCTATAGGCTGGCCTCAAATTTGTGATCTGTGGCTAATGAAATAGCTCACAGAGTAAAGGTACTTGCCAGGCAACTTAAGTTCAATCCCCAGAACCCATGATAAGAAGAGAGAAGTGAGAACACATAAACATGTTTTGCTAGAATAGTCCTTATCTTTCATTCATTTCTCCCATATATTTCCTTCAAATTTCCTCAGAATTTATTACCCTTGAAGCCTTAACTCTTTTCCTTTGCTAAATACTATATACATCCCTTAGTCCAATCACACACATAAAACACTCTTTCAAAGACTAGACCGACAATAGGCTTGTGGACTCAGGTTGGGTTTATTTTCAATCTGCAGATGGCCCAGAGCCTTGCACACACTAAGCAAGCACTCTACCACTGAACTACACCCCCGGCTGCTGGACAATATGTGCCTGTTTGTTTGGCCTTGTTGTGTAACCCAGAGTGGCCTTGACTTTGTGATCTTCTTCGGGAGGCCTCCAGAAGATATAGTTTTAATCTCAGGATATGAGTTTCTATTACTTCAGACTATAATGTAGCTAACCCTTAATAAATGGCCTCTTGTTCATTGTTGCTGTAATATCAAAGAAGATTTCCACAAAGAATAATAAAACACAGCCTCTTTCTCTTGCAACATCTATTAGTGACACTGAATTTTCTTCATTCATTTTAACCAAAACAAAATATTCTGTTGGGCCTGGTGGTACAGGTCTGTGATACCAGCACTTGAGAGCCTAAAACAGGGACATTGACTTTAGTTCAGGCCAACTTGGGCTACAAAGTGGGATCCTGTGTTTAGAAAAAAATTAACAGCAACAACATCCAAATAACCAGCGTGGCAGATTGATATAGAAGATGATATGAAAATCAAGATATTTCCTCTTATCAAACAACAAAAAAGCAAAACGTAGTTATTTTCCCTATTATTTTATTTTGGGAAATGTAAGATTTAGGGATTGGAGTGATGGTTCAGTGGTTAGGAAGACTATGTCATTTATTTATTTAGTCTCAGAACTTTGGGAGGCAGAGACAGGTGGATGGGTCTCTGTGAATTACAGGCCAGCCTGGTCTACAGAGTGAGTTCTAGGACAGGCTCCAAAGCTACAGTGAACTCCTCTTTCAACAAAACAAAACAAAACAAAACAAACTAACTATCTAACTAACCCCCCCCCAAAATGAGATCCCAACTCCTCTCTCCTCCCCAAAAGCAAAAATTCTTCTTGTTTAACTTGCTTTTATCAGACATCTTGTCACAGGAATGAGAAAGGTAATTCGGTATACTCAGTGGGGGAACAGAGTGGACTATGGAACCCAGCTCATGGCAGTATATATAGCTATTGTAGAGTGTACTCATCCCCCGTCTCTGAGATAGTTTCTTTTTGTAGCCCAGGATAGCCTTGAACTCACAATCTTCCTGCCTCAGCCTCTTTCTCATCCCTAGCTCTCCAGGACTACTACCATCTGCCACCTGCATTCTCTTCAAGGGCAGCACCTGTGCCTATTATATGAGTACAAAGTAATCTATTAAGCCATTCTTCTATTGATGAACATTTGTGTTGTTTCTAATTCAAACAATGATGCAACTGACATCCTTGGAAAAGTGTAAGCAGATTCATGATATGACCAAGTCTATTTGTTCAAAGGGTCACTCTGAAAACATGCAGTGCTGAAATTTGAACAAGACCTGTGACAGTGTCAATTTCCTGATAATGACACTGTACAACTGCAGGATGTTGCCATCTCAGAGAACAAGAGGAAAGCAGGTAAAGGATGCCAGAGCCTCTCTGTGTTCTTCCTTGTCACTGCATGGGAATGATCTATAGTTATCACAAAATAAAAAGGTTGATTCTTTTTAAAGTAACACCCAAGGGCTGGGGAGATGACTCATCAAGTAAAAGTGGTCATCAGGCAAGCCTAATGAGTGGGCCTGTTGCCTAGAACTCAGTGTAGGAGAGACCAACTCCCTAGAGTTGTCCCCTGACTTCCACACATGCATTAAGGCATTCCGTGTGCATACATGCACACTAATAGTAATAGATGAATCAAATCTGAATATGAATACACAGGCTATACATTGTAATGTACACCTATAATCTCAGCACTGGGATGGGGCGGGGGAGGGCAGGGCACAAACAGAAACTTCTATTGTTACAAGTTCTAGGCCAGCCTGGTCTACATAGAAGTTCCAGGCTAGCCAATGTTTCATAGTGAAATGTTTTGTTTTCTTTTTAAAAAGTTTAAAACAAAAACCCAGGCTGGAGAGATGCCTCATCCATTAAGAGTCCTAGCTGCTTTTCCAGAGGTCCTGAGTTCAACAATTCCCAGCAACCACATGGTGGCTCACAACCATCTGTAATGAGATCTGATGTTCTCTTCTGACTTGCAGGCAGAACACTGTATACATAATAAATAAATCTTAAAAAAAAAACCAAAAATAAACACCCTTTGTGATGGTCAAAGTAACAAAGTATCAAAATAACAGAAAATAGCAAGTGCTATTAAGGAGTGAAGACAGGAGTTCTCCTATGTCTCCTATGGGGCTGTTAACTTCTCAGTTGCTGTGGAAAACAATGTGTTTTTCCAGATTTAAATGCACAGCTGGGTGCTGTGTCACATGCCTATCCTATCACCCTAGCACTCAGGAATCTGAGGCAGAAGGATCTCAGTTCTAGACCACCCTGGGTTACACAGTGAGTCTTGACTGAAAACCAGTATCCAATAAAAATTTAAAACCTGGTTCTGGAGAATTGGCTCACAGGTTACACCCATTGGCTGCTATTCCAGAAGTCCTGAGTTCAATTTTCACCAACCACATGGTGGCTCACAACTATCTATAATGAGATGTAGTGCCCTCTTCTGGCATGCAGGCATTCACATAGGCAGAACACTGTATAATAAATAAATAAATAAATAAATAAATAAATAAATAAATAAATAAATAAAGTCTGTCTTTAAAATGTAAAAGCTAAGTACAGAACAAGCATATGATCCAACTGTCTGTCTCACTTCTGGATCTATATCCGACAGAAATGTGTAACTTGAATTCTAATTGGTCTTAATAATAAAATTTCAGAGTCAAATATTGGGGGTAAAAGCTGAAAGATGAGAGAAGTAAAGCAGCCAGTCACTAGAGACCTTTTAATTCAGACCAAAGTGAGCAAGAACCTGTCTCCATAAATCCTCAGACTGAACGCGCTCTGAGTTCCTGTCTCCTCCCGCCTTACATTCCTCCTTCAGCCCAGCCATATCACTCCTGTCTGTAGTCCTGGGATTAAAGGCATGTGATTCCAAGTGCTGGGAAACAAGGTGTGAGCTCTGTTTCTTTTTTAAACTGATTCCATCTCATGTAGCCCAGGGTGGCCTTGAACTCTCAGAGATCTGTCTGCTCTGTCTCCTCAGTGCTGGGGTTAAAGGTGTGTGCCACCACTGCCTGGCCTCTATGACTAACTAGTGACTTAGCTCCACACTCTGATCTTCAGACAAGCATTATTTATTAGATCATAAACAAAATGTCACCACAGAAATGAACACAGGATCCCCAGCAGATCCTGTTCACACCATGTTCCCAGCAGTACTACCCACAATAGCCAGGAGGCAGAACATAATCCAAGTGTCCATCAAGGGATAAGTGAATAAACAAATGTGCCACATTGAACAATGGAATATTCAGTGTCAGAAAGGAAAGAAATTGACACATGCTATAATTTATGACCTTTGGAGACATTTTCCTGAGTGAAATAAGCCAGTCACAAAAAGACAAATACTATGTGAATCCATTAATGGCAAAGTAAACTGAAAACAGAAAGTAGGGCAGGGGTTGCCAGGGGGTGGGAGGAGGAATGGGCAGTCAGTATGGACCGGGCTTCTGTTTGGCAAGGTGGATAAGTTCTGGAGCTCTGTAGCGCAACAGTGTGAATATTCTTAACAGTAACAAATATGCAACTAGAGGTAGTTCAGGGAAGGCTAGGAGACGGCTCAGCACAGAAGAGTGCATGCTGTGCAAGCATGACGACCTGAGTTTAAATCCCCAGAACCCATGTCAAAAGCTAACACGGCTGTGTGTGCCTGCAACTGGGAACACAAACAGACACTTGCATCACACACACACACACACACACACACACACACACACACACACACACACACACAGTAAGGCATTTGCCACTAAGCTTGATGACCTGAGACCCACAGGATGGAAGGAGAAAACAGACTCCTGCAAGTTGTCCTCTACCTTCACACATCCACACAGCAATCACACAATCAATTAGTTGATTTTAAGAGAAATAGTTTACACAACCCAGGAGTGTTGGTGAATGTCTATACTCTTAGCACACAGGAGGGTGGAGATTTCAAGGCTATCTTGGACTACATAGAACATTATGGCTTTATGGAGAGTTAGAGGGACCAAGTTAGGCATAGGGAGGTCTTCTAGCAGGATACACCTACTGTTCTAACAAGAAATGCTGGGGCTTAAAACTATCAAGTGGTATGCATCTAAAAAGGCTGTGACAGATCGAGTTGGTCACCCAGATCTTGTTCCTCTGTAGCAGAAGTAACCATGCCTTCACCATGTTAGGTTACCTTAAAAAAATTATTTTATGTGTATGAGTGCACAGACGTAGATGCATCAAACACTTGATCTGTCACAGACCAATGACTATTTCAAATAACCTGTTTCTATTTTTATTTTAGTATGTGGATGCCTAGTCTTCATGTATGTCTGTGTACCACGTGAGCACAGTGTTCATGAAGGCCACAAGAGGGCACTGGATCCCCTGGAACTGGAGTTACAATGAGGTTGTGAGCTGATAGGTAGGTGCTGGGAATTGAACCCAGGTCTCTGGAGAGAGGATAACAGGTCTATGACAGTGTTCAGTCCAACTGACTGATTTGTACCTGAGAAAGAGAGGGAAGATAGCATTAAGTGGTTAAAAGTAATGGTACTATTAAAGTCCAGTAAGCCTCAGCTTCCACAGAGGTCATGGGACAAGTTCATGGAATCAGTAAATGGAGGACCACTATCCTCCTTGGATACCTCTTGCATGAGGAAGTTCCAAACATGGACTGGGCACAAAAGAGGGGTGTGCATCCTCTTCAGTCTCTTAGCCTGAGAAGACAGTTACTGTCCTTGTGTAAGTGCCTACTTGTACCCTCACTCAGAGAACAAAGCCTGTGCACTTGAATGCACAAACACATTGGCATATACACCCGTGCACTGCCAGCCATCAACACATACCTATATAGGGAACACACAAGAGACTTGGCCTTGTACTAAGAATAACAAGACCTGCATTGCAATCTTGATTCTTTTACAAAGCCAACATCATCCACACCTCAGTAAGATAAGATGCTGGCTGTAGCCCAGGCTGGCCTCAAACTCACTATGTGGTGGAGGATGATCTTTAACCCCACCCCCAATCTGACCCCCATCCTCATACATTTACAGCAGAAAGGGCCCAGGGCCTTTTTAATACTCAACCCGCAGATTTAAACCTGCTTTTTCTTACATAGCCCAAGAGAATGAAAAGCCTACTGAGTGGCCTAAGCTACAATATAGGGGCATCTCCTGCAGGGGTCCCCACAATTCCCAAAGGGTTTCAGCAGGGACAGTAACCACTCTGCTGGAGTAAAGAAGTAGAGGAAAACCAGGCAGTGGTGCTGAATGCTTTTAATCCCATCACTCTGGAGGCAGAGGCAGGCAGATCTAACCTATGCTACAGAGCAAGTTCCAGGACAGGGGCCAAAGTTACACAGAGAAACCCTGTCTCAAAAACAAAACAAGACCAGAGAGAGAGAGAGAGAGAGAGAGAGAGAGAGAGAGAGAGAGAGAGAGAGAGAGAGAGAGAGAGAGGTAAAAGGAAGGGAAAGCTCCAGAGGAAGTTCATTGTATATAAAATGAGAAAGCTTTGGACTAAATCTTGGCTTAATGACTTAAAACACGCTGTGTTCTTGAGACACCTTCCTAAGCCATAGTTGCATCATCCGTAAATGAGAACCAAGAATGGCTGTCCTGAGATGGTTTTGAGGACCAATTAAAATCAAGCATAGGACAAGAGTCTGACATACAGTAGTAGATGTTCAGAAACTGGTCTGTCACTACTGATTCTGCTATGAATGACTGAATGTTTGGTTTTTTTTTTTATTTTAAATTTTCAAAGCAGGGACAAAGGTGAACTTTAGGAACTTCTGAAAGGGACTCAGAAAATTTTGAAAGGAGCTGGAAAGATGCTCAATGGTTAATAAGACTGACTCTAGAGGATCTGGGTTCAATTCCCACCACTCATGTGGTAGCTAATAACCTTCTGTCACTCCAGTTCCAGGAGATCTAATGCCCCCTTCTGACCTCCACAGGTACTGCATGCTTGTAGCCCACAGACACAGATGCAAGCAAACCGCCCATTCACATAAAATAAATCTTATTTTTCTGTTTGTTTGTTTTGTTGTTCAAGACAGGATTTCTCTGGGTATCCCTGACTGCCCTGGGATTCTCTCTATAGATCAAGCTGGCCTTGAATTCACAGAGAGTATTCCACAACAGCTGGACAGGCTTTAGATATTAATCTGGCTGTGATCCAAAATGTAACATAGGAATGCAGGTCCAAAACAAAGGAGGTGGGTAGAGACCGGCTTCTGTTCCCAACCAGGTTCTTGTCCTACTCTCCTTCAAGAATGGAGTAGGCAGATGTGAAGAGTACAGATGGTCAATTCGAAATTAACCAAGAACCTGTGCAGCCCTCAGAAGTGTTAGAGTTCAAAGCTCCAGAAAGCTTCGGGTGTCAACAAAGAGCTATCTTTTGCAGAGAAAGTCTGCAGCTCTGAGAAGTGTTAGTTTTTGAAGTTTCTGGAGCAGATATCTGAAGTGAAGTGATGAGTGGTCTTCAGATCTGGAGGCTGGAAACTAACTCAGAAAGGCATGACTTCTCGAAGGATGGGCCAGGAATGAGTCCCCTCAGGAATGAATCCCAGAGGCAGATGACTTCATTGAATTCGCAGGAGCCTGTGTACCCTTCCCCAACAAAGCTCAGATTTATGGGATGCCATTTGGTGCAAACTGGGCCCAACTGGACCCAGATTAGCTTAATGTGGACATGCAAATAGGGTGAATAATGTGACCATGATTGAGAGAAGAGCAGTCAAACCTGGCAGGGGCTGAGAAGAGTTTTGAGCTCTCCAAAAACAGCCAAAGGATAGCTGTGTGTGACAGCTCACACCTTTAATCTCAACACTCAGGAGGCAGAGGCATATGGATCTCTGTGAGTTTGAGGCCAGCCTGGTTTACAGAGTTCTAAGACAGCCAGGGCTACACAGAGAAACCCTGTCTTGAAACAAACAACAAAGTAGTTAAAGGTTTATAGTCAGGTCTAAGGTCTGTTTCTTCCAATACTTAATTCACTCTTTGTGTTTGTGTCAGCAGCAATGTAGGCTGCTCTCAGGGCCTGAGCCTGCCAGTAGTCAGAAGGCTCTGCACTGATGGGAGGGGAAGCTGTACAAAATGATTTGCAGCAGGAATGTGCAGGTCCTCGTTTGACTCAACCAGTTTTGAATGGGACAGTCATGACAGGACATATTTCTCCAGGACATACAGTTCCTCAACATGCATTCCTCCTCCTCCTGTTGCTGGTAAGACTCTCTTTGAACGCCAGCATGTATCAGGAAACACCTCATGAAGGGACAAAAGTGGCTTCAGTTCCAGAGTTGACCAAATTTTGGGTCATGATCTTCAGGCCACTAAGGAGGAGCTGACTCAGATAAAGTGGATTCTCTACTGGACAGTGTGGAAAAATTGACAAAGAACAAAGCACACAGTAGAGATAAGGAGAGTTAAATTGAAAGAAGAGCTTTCAATTGTGCAGCCATTTCCTCCAAAGTAAAGCTGTCTTTTTGGGCAAAGCTTGGTTAAGATGCAGGATGTTCTAAAGGAAGATGAAACCTTCCACCCTACAGGGAAGACTATTAAGCTCACTGAACAACTCAAAATAGCTTCAGGGAGTCCCTGAAAAGGATGGGATTCACTAGACCTCTCTGTCCGGAAGCATACAGAAAGCTGTAAGAACTGCTAAGCGACTCCCAGACCAATAGAGGCCAATGGGACTGCCTGAAGAGGCTAGTACCAACTTAGCTGCTGGAAAGGACACTCTCCATCCTGTTGAGCCTCCTGCAGGCTGTGCAATATGTTCTAGGTTCCCAGCTTTTATGAACTGTCACCCGTGCTGGGGTGGGCTTTGCTGATACAGATGTCTCACAGTCATTTCTGCTCCTATAAATAACCATTACCCATTTTCCTGTAAGTAACCACAGTAAAACTCATTGGTTCACCAAGCTGGGCTAGCGTGGTGTCCTTGCTTTGTTCCATTGTCAGTTTCCTATTGGGGTGAGTCTCCCTAGGAGCAGTGTCACACATAAGCAGAGCAGTCCCTCTGTGGAGAAAGGTGAAACAAATGTGAAGGCAGGGTCTGAAGCAGATACAGATGACTGTCCTCAGGAAAGAGACAATGGAGTGAGGGTAATGAAGATGGGGGCGACCAGCTGCACTGTTCAAAGATGACAGAAAAGGAAACCAGGGATGCCCTCCTCTGGGCACTAGGCATGGGCACACACACACACACACACACACACACACACACACACACACACACACACACACACACACACACACACACACACACACACACACACACCACACACACACACACACACACACCACACACACACACACACACACACACACACACACACACACACACACACCACACACACACACACACACACACACACACACCACACACACACATACACACACTACACACACACACACCACACACACACACACACACACACACACACACACACCACACCCACACACACCACACACACACACACACACACACACACCACACACACACACACACACACACACACACACACACACACCACACCACACACACACACACACACACACACACACACACACACCACACCACACACACACACACCACACACACACCACACACACACACCACACACACACCATACACCACATACACACACTACACACACACACACACCACACCACACACACACCACACACCACACACACACACACACACCACACACACACCACACACACACACACACACCACACACACACACACACACACACACACACACACACCACACCACACACACACACACACACACACACACACACACACACACACACACACACACACACCACACACACACACACACCACACCACACACGCACACACACACACACACACACACACACCACACACACACCACACCACACACACACACACACACACATACACCACACACACACACACACACACACACACACCACACACCACACACACCACACACACACACACACACACACACACACACACACACACACCACACACCACACACACAACCACACACCACACACACACCACACACACACACACACACACACACACCACACACACACACACACACCACACACCACACACACACCACACACACACCACACTACACACCACACACACACACACACACACACACACACACACACGTTCATACACATACAATAATAGGGTTTTTAATTAAAAAATTAATCTTATCCCTTATTTCTTTACCTAGGCACTGTCAGAAATCAAAATGACAATCAGGTCCTCTCCCAAGTACCTTCAGGACATCCTCTCTCTCTCTCTCTCTCTCTCTCTCTCTCTCTCTCTCTCTCTCTCTCTCTCTCTCTCTTGTCCTTTCTGTATTCATTAATTCACAACTGTCTTGCATCTTGTTCCATTTTCACTTCCTTTGATGATCTTTAATGTTAAATCTTACTTTGTAAAATTTGCCTTTAATTACAAATTTAATTTTGACTTAACAACAAAAGAATATATGGTTTAAAAAATTGGACACATTTTCCAAAAACAGTGATAGTGGGTTCTTTTTTTGAAGGGTATCAGTATGTAGCCCTGGCTGGCCTGCCTTTCTCTGTGTAGACCAGGTTGGCCTCGAGCTCTTAGTGATCTAGCCTTCTCTTAGTTCTTAGACTAAAGCCATGTGCCACCATGTCTAGCAAATGCTTGCCTACATCTTATGTTTCCAAATGTGCTTTGAATAGAGTTGGACTTTCTCTCATCTGCAGTTTGTTACCTTTGGAACAATATCTTTTTGTTTATTTTCTGAGACAGGGTCTCTCTGTGCAACAGCCTTGACTATCCTGGAACATAATCTGTAGACTCGAACTCACAGAGATCCACTGGGATTAATGGGGCATGCTCGCTACTGCCTGGCTGACATGATATTTTGTTCTCTCCTTTTCCCCAGCTTCACAACGTGGTTCATTCATTTACATGCATTACCCAACTGAATGTAGTGATCACAGGACAGATACATTCACCCTATGTTACTTGCTCCACTGATAGCAACAAGCATGTGCAGACTACTCACGTGTGATACAGTAACCATCTCTGCCACAGCTATGACCCTGTGAAGTCTCTGCCCGTTGGCACCAGTTACAATTCCTAGAGGGAAACCTTCCGTTGTTCCCGCTGCTGGTTGAGCACCTTGCTACCTGAGGCTTCCTGGTGGCTCTCCTGAATCTGTGAGCAATAAAATGCTTCAGTTACATCATGTGTCCTCTCAAGCCTCCTTCTCCACGTCTCCTCCGGTCACCTCACCTGAACCTTTCTCCTTCTGGTCAGGCCTCTTCTACTTCTTGGCTGATGGCCTGAAAACCAGAATAGAAATCATGTTTGCAGAGTTCTCAAGATAACCAAAGACAAACAACACAGAGAAGCATCTATTTCTGAAAAACTAGAACTCGGAATCAGAGCACAAAGAGTGGCAATTTGCAAACTTTTTACATCATCACTTACTACCTTGGCCTCTGATAAGGAGTGCTGCCAGAGTGAGGTTGCCAGTGAAACACAGAAGCACATCCACAAGAAGGAAGTAGGCTTGAACGGGGGTGGAAGTTGAAAATTAAATCAACAACAAAATCAGTAAAGGATGGAAATGACCTGGAGCTTTGCTAGCCCCGTGGAGGGGAGCAGAGGACCAGACTGAAGGTCTAAAGCCAGCTATGGAAAGACTGGCTTAGTTTCCTCTGGAGGCCTGGCTGTCTGGGAAAGCGTACACACAAATAAATGAAGGATCCACAAAAGCCCCACCCCAGAGAACATGACAGCTCACATACAGGTCAATTTGCTAAGAGTGAACATCTTAAAAGTTCAAGGTTTTAAAAACATCCTCTGCCCAAAAAACTGACTTGACCACTGAGCTATGGAGACTAGGGGGACTCCCAGGGAAGCTAGTATTGAAAAACAAAATAATAAAGAAAAGCAGGCAGTGAAGAGTATGACTATAAACCCAACACTCCAGAGACTGAGATAGATTATACAACAGCCTGGGTTACACAGTGAGACTTAGTTTCAAAAACAAACAAATCAGCATATTTTTAAAGCTCTCTCTCTCTCTCTCTCTCTCTCTCTCTCTCTCTCTCTCTCTCTCTCTCTGTGTGTGTGTGTGTGTGTGTGTGTGTGTGTGTGTGTGTGTGTGTGTCTTTCGTGTGTACACAACTCATGAGTTGAAGTACACCATATGCATGCAGCCTCACAGGTCAGAAGAAGGCACCAGATTCCCTAGAACTGGAGTTGCATGTGATTTTTGAGCCACCATATGGGTGCTAAGAACCAAACCTGAGTTCTCTGCAAGAGCAGTTAAGTTCTCTTAGCAGCTGAGCCCTCTCTAGCTCCCAGACAAATATCTTATTAGAACCGCAATGGGAGCTGATATCTATAATCACAGCACTCAGAGGCAGGATGAACTCTGTGAATTTAAGGCTAGCCTGGACTACATATTGAGTTCCAGACCAGCCAGGGCTACATGGACTCTTTCACAAAAAAATAAAAACAAAACACTAGTTGATTGTGCCATCTGACATTTATGTCCTGGTCAATTAAAACAAACAAACAAACAAAAACAATAACTATAGTCAGATGTAGTGATACATGCCTATCATCCCAACACTTGGAGGGTAGAGACAGAAGTTCAAGATTACCTTTACATTCTGAGTTCAAGGCCAGCCTAGGCAACATGAGATCCAGTCCTAACAATGTCAATGCCCCTGCACACCCAAACAAACAAAAATAAACTATATATGGTAGTTTGAGTAAAAATGGCCTCCATAGACTCACAGGGAATGGTACTATTAGGAGGTGTGGCCTTGTTGGAGGAAGTGTGTAACTGGGAGTGGCTTTGAGGGTTTAGATACTCGAGCCAGACTCAGTGTGGATTCTCTCTTCCTGCTGCTTGTGGATCTGGATGTACAATTTTCAGCTCTTTCTCCAGTATCATGTCTGCCTGCATGCCACCATGCTTCCTGCCATGATGACAAGGGACTAAAATCAGCCTCAATTAAATGTTTTATAAGAGTTGTCATGGTCATGGTATCTCTTCACAGCAATTAAAAACCCCAACTAAGATGCTAGAGGAAAAATATCATAACCCATGTTTCTACATAATATTATCAAAAATAAGGTATACAAAGAGAAGAAAGCATGTGTAACACTGAGAAAAAAAGGAATTGCTAGGAATTGACTGATTGGATGCAGGGGTTGGATTTAGTTGACATTAAAACTAAAGCTGCTATTGGTATAGCTGTTCAAAGAACTAAAGGAAAGTATGAAGACAACAATTTAGCATATAGAATCAATAGAAAAAATAGAAAGTTAAATGTAAAATCTAAAGTTTAAGAGCACAACAACCGAAAAATGTAAGATCCATTTTAAAGGATAAGTGGGATATTTACAATAGCAGGACAAAACAATGAATGTGAAAATAAATCAATAAAAATGATCCAGTCTTAAGAACTCAGAGAAAAGAAAGAGATTGGAGAGCTAGGAGGAGTATCCGAGATCCATGGGACCTCACCCTGAATACTTAAATTCACATAATAGAGCTCTCAGAAGAGAAGCAGAACAGGGCCAGCATGTGTGTTCTACTCTGGCAGAGGACTTAAATTCCGCATGTCAGATGACTTGTTGATGGGGTTTGTCCTATATACATGTTTCTCTTATTGGGTGATGAATAAAACACTGTGTGGCCAATAGCCAGTAGAGGCAGGAAGACAGGTGGGGCTAGGAGATGAGGAGAACACTGGGGAGAGAGGTAGAGGGATGCCATGTAGCCAGCAAGGGAGAAACAGGTCCGCACATTCTCTAGTAAACCAAGAACATGTGGAAATACATACATTAATAGACATGGGTTAATAATTAAGACAGAGCTAGCCAGTAAGAAGCTCTAGCCATCGGCCAACAGTTTTATAGTTAATATAGTGTCCATTTGCTTATCTGGGGCAAGGCGGCTATGAAAACTCCAGCAATAACTTACAATTGCCTGTGATTCCATCTCCAAGAGATCTGATGTCCTCTTTAGCCTCCAAGGGCATGGCTCTCATAAACATAAACCCACATGCATATATACATAATTAAAAATAAAAATAAGGGCATGGAAAAGTGGCTCAGGGGTTAAGAGCACTGGTTGTTCTTCCAGAGGATCCAGGTTCAATTCCCAAAATCCACACGGCAGCTCACAACCATCTGCACCTCCAGTTCCAGGGAATCTGATACCCTCTTCTGGTTTCCATGGGCACCAGGCATGCAAGTGGTACACAAATATATGCACATGTAAAATACCCATATAAATAAAATAGAAATTTAATAAATAAATAAATAAGTAGGGAGTTGAAGAGATGGCTCAGCAGTTAGGAGCACTGACTGGCCTGGTGTGGCCTGGTGTGGTGGCACACACCCTTAATCTCAGCACTTGGGAGGCAGAGGCAGGTAGATTTCTTTGAGTTCTAGAACAACCTTATCTATATAATGAGTTCCTGGACAGCAAAGGCTATATGGAAAGAGATGTTGTTTCACACAAAAAATAAACAAACAAACAACAATAAAACAGTAAGAGCACTGGGTGTTCTTCAAGAAGACCCAGGTTCGATTCCCTACACCCATATGGTTATGTGAGTCCTAAACAGCAGTCCAAGGGAATGCAGTGCCTTCTGGCCTCTGTGAATACCAGGTAGGAACATGGTGAGCACACACACACACACACACACACACACACATATATCTCAGGCTTTTTCTTTGGGCCACCAACCAGCTCCCACATCATGACACAGACCTATTATTAGCTATGAATGCTTGGCCTTAGCTTAGCTCTTTTCTGGCTAGCTCTTTTAACTTAAATTAACCTGTTCCTCTTTATCTATCTTTTGCCTCAGGGGTTATTACCTTTTTAACTTTTGTATATCTTGCTTTCACTGCTTCTCACATCTGCTGGCTGGCGTCTGTCTGGGTTCTGCCCCAGGCATGTTCCCTGTTCTCTCCTCCTTCTCTCACTCTTCCCTCTTCTCAGAAGCATAGATTTCTTCTCCTATTTATTCTATCTCCCTGCCAACCCTGCCTATCCTTTCTACTGCCTAGCTATTGGTCATTCAACTCTTTATTAGACTAATAAGATGCCTTAGGCAGGCAAGACAAAACAAACAAAATAGATATAATTAACCACATCATAAACAAAAGTCACACACCTTTACACAGAAAATGCTCCACAGCAAAAACAAAAGTAACACATCTTTGATAGTTAAAATAGTACTCTACAACAGACATACATGCAGGTAAAAACTCATAGACTCAAAATAAATAAGTACATAATTTTAAAATTGCATCACTTAACATTTAAATATGTTTGCTTGTTTGAAAGAGTATCTCCTTATGTTGCACAGGCTGGCCTTGAGATACTTCTGCCTCCATCTCTTTAATATTGGGATTATAAGAATAAACCACGATGTCCAGCCATTTTAACCATTTGGGGGGCATAAGTCTGTGTCATTAAATGCATTTTCCTTATTGTGTAACCATCCCCATCATCCATCTCCAGAATCTTTTCACCTTTTCTAGCTGAAATGATATGAATGCTTCTTCACTGTCCTCCCCTAGATCCTGGCAACCATTCTTCCTCATTCTTTTATTTTGTGTATAAATTTATTGGCTGCATGAATGTTTTTGCACCCCAGGCATACAGCACATAAGGAGGCCACAAGAGGGTGTTGGAATTTCGGATAGTTGTGAGCCATCATGTGGTTGCTGGGACTTGAATCCTTGCCCTCTGGAAGAGCAACCAGTGCTTTTAGTAGCCAGGCCATCTCTCCAGCCCCACTGGCAACCACTCTTTATGTCTATGAGTTTGATTACTATACGTGATAGATATAATTAGAATCATAGTGTATTTGTCCTTATTTCACTTACGTTAAAACACATAGGCATGCACAAAGCAGTAATCATGCTGAGCTACTGTTAGGTTTATACAAACATATGAAAAAACAATAGCACAACACAGGAAAGAGGGAACAAGGTAAAGTTACTAGAATTTACAAGGATTAAGTCAATATAAAGCAGGGAGTAGTTGGTGTGGTGTGGTAAGCCATTAATGCCAGCACTAGGGAGGTGAAAACAGAAGGGACAGCAGTTTAAGACTAGCCTTGGTTCCAGAGCAAGTTTAAGGCCAGCCTGGGCTTCATGAGATCCAGTCTCTAAATGAATAAATGGACCAGTGAATGAATAAAAGCAGATAATAATGTGCATTGGTACTTTAATTCTTAACAGATTTGGAAAACTTTTGGGGGGACAGGGGAACATAAGGCATTACTATACACAGCCCTGGCTGACCTGGAACTTTGTATGTAGATCGATTAGCATTGAACTCACAGAGATTCACCTCCTCCTGCCTCCCAAATGCTGAAACACTATGCCCTGTTGAGAAAACAAGTTTTAAAATATGATTTAAAAGTCTGTTTTTGATGGCTCATGCCTATAAACCCCAGCATTTGGGAGGTCGATACAGAAGGATCAGGGGGCAGGGCTGAAGGCCAGCCTCTGCCTCACAATGAGTTCAAGCCTAGCCTGGGTTGCACAAGATACTGTCTCAATGCCCCAGATCCAAAAAAAAAAAGTCTTTAAAAATCAAGACAGGGGCACATGATGATGCACTCTTATAAATCCAGCACTCAGAAAGTTTAGACAGGAAGGTCAGGAGTTTAAGGTCAGACTCAGCCACACAGTAACCTTGGCTATATGAGTGCCTGTCTCACAAACAAATATCCACAGAGAAATTAAGATAGTACACAAAAATATATTAACACAAGAGAACAAAGTAAGGACGGCTGGAGGAACAAAAGACAGGAGACATTTAAAAAAAAAGTACAAAAATGGACTGACATAAATACAAGTGTATGGCTATAACACTAAATGTGAATAGTATTAATATTCCAATCCAAATGACTGGGTAACAAAACACAGTGCCACTATATATGACTGCCAAAGGCACTGTTCTAATTCTTCCTTCTATCTCCCTAGTGCTGGGATTATGGTGTGAACCACTATGCCGTTATATTTCCTGATTTTAAAATTTCTACTAAAAAATAGTAATCAAGATATTTCAGTCTTAGCACAAAAATAGACATATCTAGAATAATGGGTAGAACTGATAGTCCAAAGAAACCCCCACACATATGTTCTCAACAAGGATGCCAAGAGCATCCAATTGGGAAACAATAGTCTTTCAGTGGTCTGGAATAGCTGCTTATCTGCATGTTAAAAGAGTTGAATCACTTCACATTCCAAGATTAGCCTACAATGGGTCAAGGATCTAACTGTAATAGTTAATGATAAATTTTTCCTTTTAGTTTTTTATTTCCTATTTATGTGTACACGTGTGTGCAAATGTCCTCAGAGGCCAGAGGGAGTCAGAAGTCCTCAAACTGCAGTTTTAGGCAACTGTGAACAGTCTCATGTGGGTACCTTTCTTTAATTAAATACCTATCTAAACATTTAAACTTTCCGTTTTTGATATTAACAATGTTTAAGTTTTCCACAGTGAACAAAAAAGTTCCTAACAGCAATCTCTGAAATCCCCAGAAGGAAGATAGGGCCCCACAACAATTCCACCTGGTTCATGATGATGCCATTTAGCTGATAAACGTACAAACTGCTCAAGACAATTCCAACTGGCTAGCTTAGACAGTCCACTGTCTTACAACACTGTAGCCAAAACTTCAGATAAGAATTTAGCATAAGCCTCACCCACTACTCAGAGACTGGCTACAAATGTTACATCTCGTCCTAATGAGACTTAACCATTTTCTTTTTTAGTTTTTTTCCCCCCAGGATTCCATAGAGATAATGTTGCCCCCAAAACAGCTGGAAGTCACTTGTTTCCTGCTTATTCAGGTAATATTATTTTCCTTCTCAGGTCTTTGATGAGGTTGAATTCTAGATAGCCACAGTTGCTATCCTCTCATATCTTAGCTAAGGTATATCTTGTACTTAGACTCTTCTGGATAGGGCAATATTAGTATAATCACTGTTATTTGCTAATTACCTATAGCCTGGGCATTCTAATATGTGTTTCTTGCTTGATGTTGTTCTTGTTGGTCGTAGTTCCATTTGTGTATGTTATTACCCTTTCTTTCTCCTGAACTATACTTGCTAATTGTTCTTATTGTATCTAGTTTTGTGTTAGGGTTAGAACCTTCTTATTTAGACAAAAGGGGGAAATGCAGTGGGTATTCACTCTGCCCGTAACCTCAGGCTATCTGGCCCAATAGAGGTAGTGCTTCTTGTCTGCCAATGTGACTTCTTAAAAGGAGAGTGTGGACTACACCTGCTCTCCCTCTCTCTCGCTACCTTTCTCTCTCTCTCTCTCTCCTCAGTGGTTGGAGATTGGACTGCTGGTTCCATTCACCCCCAGGGCAGAACAGAAAACTGCTGTAGCTATCTACCTCTTTGGGTATCCATGAGTGTGTCCTAATAAATCCTTGATACCCTTTGAACAGCTCTCGTGGATTTGCCCACACTGAATGATCCCAAACAACAGAGATTTATTGCCTTTTATTTAACACCTCTTTTCCTTCTTTTGGGCAGTGCTGTGTATTTGAAGCTTGAGACCTACACACAGTAAGAAAATGCTCTGTCAAAGAGAGATCCTTCACCAACCCTTTGCTCTTGTTGGGTTGTTTGCTTTTTATAAATTATTTTTATTCATGTATATATGTATGTGTTTTATGACTGTATACCATGTATACAGGTGCTCATGGAGGCCAGAGATGGCATCAGATGTCCTAAGGATGAAGTTATAGGCAGTTGTGAGCCACCTGACATGGACGCTGGAAATTGAATTTGGTCCTCTGGAAGAGCAGGAAGCACTCTTAATAGCTGAGCCATCTCCTCAACCCCACATTTTTTTCTTTTATAATTTTATTATTACTGTGTATATGGTGTGTGTGTAATTTTATTATTACTGTGTATATGGTGTGTGTGTAATTTTATTATTACTGTGTATATGGTGTGTGTGTGTGTGTGTGTGTTTGTGTATGCATGCCCTGAGATTAAAATCTTCTATTTTGGAGGGAAGCTCATTAAGACACAAGATGTTGATGCCAAGGAGAAAGCATGGTCCTGCCCACTGCCATGATGGACTGAGCGGGACAAGGAGACCCACATGCATGCCTGGTGAGGAGAAAACATAGGTTTACCTGGTGCCCTGTGGTACCAGGCGGTCAGGCACTATTATGGTGAACAAACATATGAAGTGGTATAGGAGAGGGACAGAAGGTTTATTTCCTCTGAAGAGGTGAAAGTGGTGAGGAGTGAACTGAGGTGTGTGGCTGGATTGCCATGGTGATGCCTGGACCTGGGCTGCTGCCAGGTCCCATGTCTAGGATCATGGCCCTGTTTCAGCTATGGTCTGTGCTGATGTCCATGGCTCCAGATACACCATGGCCCAGAGGATAGGGCTGTATAGAGTTGGCCCTGCCTCTCACTGGCTGTAACATTAGGAAGACCTGGTCCTTCCCCTCACTGGCTGAAGCTCTCAGGAGAGAAAGAGGGTTCTACACCTCATGTGGGCAACACCATAGAGCTAACCCAGGTCACTGGGGTGAGCTGGCCCTGAGGGCATGAGGTTGGGAGACAAGGCCACATGGTAGCATGAGTGACAGAAAGTTGCCCTTCTTCCCTCACCCTACACCACCTGTGGCAGGTGGGGAAGCTGACCCTCTCCTTACCAGCTGCAACACTTCATCTGGGCAGCACAGTGGAGCAGACCCTGCTGACAGGATGCACGGGTGAGCCAGCCCTGAAGCTGAGAGAGTGGGAGAACCGCCCCCCACTCTCCCACACACACACCGCTCCTCTGTCATGCAGCAGCCTGACACAAGGTAGCGTGTGTGTGTGTGTGTGTGTGTGTGTGTGTGTGTGTGTGTGTGTGTGTGTGTGTGTGGTGGGTGAGGGGGGATGTCCGCCCTGCCCTTCCCTGCTCCCCCTGCCCTTCCCTGCCCACCCCTGCCCTTCCCTGCCCCCTGCCCTGCCCTTCACTGCGTGTGGTGGGTGGGTGGGCAAGCTGGCCCTAGGTCATGAGAACCCCAGAGTTGTTCCTGCCCCTCACCAGCTGCAGCACTTGAGAAAGTCGCCCCTGCACCACACCTGGGCCACACAATGGAGCTGGTCATGGTGGTATAGGTGTGGGACAGCTGACCCTGAGGGCATGAAAGCAGGAGAACTGGGCTAACCCTTGCTCCTTGCTGCAAGGGGTGATCTAGCCAGGCTGCCAGAGAGCTCACCCTGGTGGTGAGGACAGGGAAGAGCTGCTGAGCTGACCAACCCAGGCCTAGAACCAGGGTTGAGTTGGCTCAACCCATCTGTGATCTGTTGGAGTATGTGAAGGGCCTGGTCCGGCAGATCCAAAGCGGCAGGATCTCCATGACACAGGGCAACAACAGGATATCCAAGGAGTCCCATTGAATGCCCAGTGAATGCTACTGATAGTGTAGCAGAAGCTAGAGGCCTCAAACCAGACCTGTGACTCTTTTTAATGAACACTTGCAAATGAAGATAAATGACTGTGCCACACTACAGCTTCCATGAATGGGATCGAGATGCCTGATGTAAAAGACACAAAGAATAAATAAGAAGAGAGTTAAGAAAAATCAGGGACATTGAATAAAGACCATTTCATGAAAGTCATGTATGTTCAGGAGCTTAAAAATAAAACAAAAGAAAAATGGTTTAAAAAAAAAAAAAAAAAAACAAAACCACAAGATGTTAAAAGGGAGGTGGAACAACAGGGCATGCTGAGGGAGAAGAAACAGACCATCCTACAGGGGACCTTCTTAAGCTCCGGAGGTAAACAGCTCAAAATGCCTTTAGGAAGTCCCTGAAACTGGCCAGACTCGCTAGGCCTCTCCCTTCCCAAGCCTATCCAAGCAGTGATGACTGCTGAGATACCTTTTCAAATAAGACAAGCTGCCTGACAGAGATGCCCTCCAATATGCCGAGCTTCCTGCAAGCTGTGCAGTGTATTCCAGGTTTCCAGTTTTGGGGAGCTGTCAGTCATGTTAGGGGTGGGCTTTTGGTGGTGAAGCTGTCTTTGAGTCATTTGTGCTCCAGGAAGTAACCCTAATAAAACTCACTGGTCCACCAGTTTGGACTTTGATGATATCCTTACTTTGGTCCTGTTGCTGTTTCCCTACCTGGGGTGAGTAGACATGTGTTCATGTCTCCCCAGGAACAGAGTCACAACTGCATAGGTGCCAGGTGCTGTGATGTGCCTGTGGAGACCAGAGGACAACTTTTAGGAGTAAGTTCTTTCCTTCCACCGTAGTGGAAGTAGCTAGGGTTTCTATTGATGTGATGAAACACCATAACCAAAAAGCAAGCTGGGGAGGAAGTGGTTTGTTGGCTTACACTTCCATATTGCTGTTCATCATTGACGGAAGCCAGGACAGGAACTCAAACAGCAAGAAAAATTGGAAAATCCAAATCCAAACCACAATGAGAAACCAGTACACTTCCACTTGGGTATCTATAATCAAAGGCAGATCATAATCATAACAAATGATGGTGAAAATATGGAGAAACAGAAACCCTCACACCTCAAGGCTGGAAATGTAATAGTACACTTGCTTTGGGAAACATCCTCACTTTTCCTCAAAAGGTTTAACATTGAGTTACCTGCTATCCTGCAATTCCATTCCTAAATGCATATACAAGGTTTAAAAAAGTAAAAATATGTCTGGGATTATAGAGATGGCTCAGCTGTTCAGAGTACTTGCGGCTCTTCCAGAGAACCAGAATTCAGTTTCCAGAACCCACGTCAGGCAGCTCACAACCACAACAGATCCAATTCCCTCTTCTGGACTCAGCAGGCATTCATGTGGAATGAGCATAAATTAAAAATAAAAATTTTTAATCAAAAATTGAGACTAGAAGTTTAGTTCCACAGTTAAGAGCACTGTCTGGCTGCTCTTTTAGAAGGTTCACTTTCCAGGTTTTTTTCCTAGCACTTAAAAACCTGGCAGATTTCTGGAGAGCCACTGGTCCTCAATCCATGTGGAAGGCCAGAGAATCTGGGTCCTAATATTAGCAGAAAATGGTGTCAAGCATCAGCATCAGCAGCAACAGCTCAGAGGAATTCAATAGCAAGACACAGACAGGAGCAGGGCAGTGGCATACACCTTTAGTCCCAGCACTTGGGAGGCAGAAGCAGGCAGATCTCCAAGTTTGAGGTCAGCCTGGTCTATAGAGTGAGTTCCAGGACAGCCAAGACAGAGAAGCCCTGTTAAAAAAAAAAAAAAAAAGAAAAAAAAAAAAAAAAAAAAGACAGAGTAGATGAAATTGCCATCGCAGTATGAATGAAGTCAAGCTGGCAAATGTTTTTGGTTGGCAGTCCTTTTATATGGACAGCCATGGAGAGAATGCCACCAGTGTTTGGGGGGGCGGGTGTTCCCAGTTCAATTCACTTAATCAAGAAAATTCTTCACAGGCAGATGTGATGGTACATGCCTTTAATCCCTGCACTCAGGAAGCAGGTGGATCCCATAAGCTCAGTATAACCAGGTCTACATAGCCAGTTCAAGGTTAAATAGTGAAAATCTGTTTCATTAAAAAAACAAAATGAGGAAAACATTTCACAGGTGTGCCCAGCATCTTGCCTGTTAGTTGATTCCATATTTAATAAAGTCAACAACCTAGATCAGGGCCCCAGACCTTACCACAATAGACTCCATGATGGAAGTACCATTCAGGCTGTAAAACTCAGCACATACCACCTGCCAAAAACTAAAACAAAGGCCTAATCCATCAAAGTCTATAGTTCTGGGAAAGTCTGTAAATGTCCTAACCTTGTTTTTCAGCTTCTGCAGTTCTGCTTCTAGCTAACTGTTCTTGTTAACTGAAGTATGTCAACCCGGAACATGGTTTTTGTGCTTAAAAGCTCACCCTGAGAACTTATTGAGCTACACTGGGATTCCAAACACCTAGTAGTGAACAGCTCGCTAATGAAGATTTTCTGTTGGCTTAAGCCCATGTCCAAGCAGTCTTCTGTGGTGAATTCCCCACAACAAACCAAGATGAACCTCCACACCCGTGAGTCTTCTCTCTACCCTATACCTAGAGTTTTTGTTTGTTTTGGGACAGGGTCTCATGTATTCTCAGCTTACCTCAATCTCCATATACAGCAGAGGCTGACTTTGAACCCCTGGTCCTCCAGTCTGTATTCAAGTGCTGGCATTATAGGCATGTGGCACTCAGCTTACCAAACTCGATGAGATATACTTCATATGCCAAGCATGATGTTATACCCCTATAATCTCAGTACTTTGTCAATTGACACAGGACGATCAGGAGGAGTTCAAGGACAGCATGGATTACATGAGACCCTCTTGTAGTGGGTTTTTGTGAGGGACAAAGACATGGTAGGTTATTAAATATGAAGTTGGATGTTGTGGTGCAGTTGTCATCAGGAGGGAACAAGTGAATATTCTCATTTTATACACAGGCAGTTAATGATAGAGCTGGAGCTCCTACTTCCTGTCCTGCCTCCACTTGGCCAGCTTCAGACCTGTAATCTGCTCAGCTTCCCTGTGTCCCTTGGCTCTCCCTTGCTGGCCCCACCCTGCTTCATACTGTTTTCAGTCTCCTTCTCCATGCTTATTATGATTAATCCCGACTGTTAACTTGATTGGATTGAGAAATACCTGTGAGATTAGTGTGAAACTATGGGAGGTCTGGCTGCAGGAAGTGGGTCACTGGGGCTGTGCTTGATCCTGACCCCTTCCTGTTATCCTCTCTGCTTCCTGGCTGCCATGAGCTGTAGAGTGGTCCTTTTCTTCCATGATGTTTTAGCCTTGCCACAGACCTAAAAGCAATGGAATTTACTGTGGACTAAAATCCCCTGAAGCCACTACCCAGAATAAATCTTGCTGCCTTTAAATTGTTTCTCATGGGTATTTGTAAGAACAAACCTAATGCATGATCCTCAACACAAAGGGTGATTGATCACTAATGTGAGCTAGACTGAGCACTGGTTTTGACCCTGGATGAACAACGATGAACTTGATCATTGGCTGATCCTCAACCTCTTACCACCAAGTCCTCAACACAATTGAACACAGGTTGGGTCTGGTCCAGCAGATGTAGCCAGCTGGGTGTTGTCCCTCCCTATGCTGCAATGTCTCAGGCAGCACAGCTGTAGCCTCTCCAAACCCTCTGACATGGTTTCTCTCCATCCTGGATCCAAATGAAAGCTGTATCCTGTGACTAGACTATGTCTGTCCCTCCCACTACCCTTCTTCATGCTGGTAGGGTTTTTATAGCCCATGGTAATAGCCACTCTGACTAGAGGCTGTCTGTGATGCATCCCCCTTGCTCACAATGCAGCAGTCTGATGGGAGATGTTATTCTGTATATATGTTTCTCATACTGGTTAATAAAGCACTGTGGCCAATAGAAAACTAGATAGGCGGGGCTAGGAGACTAGGAGGAGGAAAGAGGAAGTAGAAGGGAGTCGAGATGTAGCCCAGGGAGGAAGGAAGAAGCTTGCCACGCGGCTCCCCGATAAGACGACCATGTGGAAATACTTAGATAAGTAGAAATGGGTTAATAATTAAGGCAGAGCTAGCCCATAAACAATAACAGTAACTGGCCAACAGGATTATATAAAATATAGAGTCTCCTGCATGTTATTGGGGGCCGGCACACCAGACCAGCGGCGGGCAGGCTGGCCGGAAAACAACACGCTCTGGTGCAGCTGTGGGCCTCGGGACAATGGCGGCAGGACCGGGAGGCTGGCGGGGAGGAACCTACCGCAACAGCAGTCAGTGTGGATGGCCCTTGTTCTGGCCTCTTGGCTGCAGTGACTAACTCCTCCAATCCAAACACCTAAGCATAACATTGAACTAGCCGGTCCCCCAACTGGACCCTTCACCCCTGCTGCTTGCCAGTGTGATTCCCAGACACTGCCAGACTGGCTCGTAGTGAGCAGCATCTGCTTTGGGTAGGCCTCTCACACAAGGTGAGAGGAAAGGCCCCACAGCTAACCTCTCACCTCTCACCAGCCCAGGAGAGGCAGGTACTAAGGCGGAGTTACAAAGAAGGGACAAGGGTGGAAAGGGGGAGTAAGGAGTGGTATAGGATCATGGTGCCAACACATTCATGGGTCTAAAATGTCAGAGTGGGAGGAAGTTTAAAGACCCTTCCTGCCCTCCTCCCATTAGGTAGATGCAGAACTAAGGCCCCAACAAAGGAACCTTCCCAAGAACCTGTAATGACTTTGGAGCAAAAGGAAGGCCTAGTGACTGGGAACTTGGTGCTGAAAGATAGCGTTGGGGCAATGGGAGCAGGCTGTGCAGAGCCAGAGGAAGACTGTCCAGGCCAGGCCAAGGAGACAGAGGGTAGGCCTTTTTCCTAATTCCCAAATATCCAGCCTGCACTTCCTTGTGGAAGAGGTACAGAGTCACTGTGTCCTCATCTCCAGACACCCAACAGTGGATTAGAGCTGGGAGGGAGGATGACGTCCAGCCCCATTGAGGCTAGAAACTGGGATCCCCTAGGTGAGTATGAAGTTGGGGGTGGTGTCACTCACAATACAAAGATTCCTGTGACTAACATAATTCTGTGGTGGTCTGAATGAGAATGGCCCCCCACAGGCTCGTATACTTGAATGCTTGGTCTCTAATTGGTGGAACATTAGGGATGAGGAGGTATGGCCTTGTTGGAGAAGGTGTGTCACTGGGGATAGCCTTTAGGTATCAAAGCTCACAGCATTCCCAGTGTCACTGTCTCTGCCTTCTACTTTTGGATAGGGATGTGAACTCTTGGCTTCTGCTCTGGTGCCATGTCTGTCTGCTGCCAATACTCCCCACCATGATGGTTAAGGACTCTAACCATCTGCAACCGTGAACCCCAAATTAAACACTTTGTTTTGTAAGATGTTTTGATCATGGCGTCTTAGCACAGCAGTAAGACAATAGCCAAGACAGGTCCATTCCTTCTTGAGTCTTTGGACCCAGAGCAACTCCCTTGAGTCACCGAATTCTGCAGCAGCCTCTGGCAGGCAGAGGCATCCATTTCCAACCAGCATATAAGTCTTAGGGGAAAGCCAGGAAGAGTACAGCCTTGCTGGGCTGTAGGCAGATTTTTCTGTCTCACTAGCCAGCTCCAAAATAACCACCACATGGAGACTTCTTATTAATTATGAAATCTTGGCCAATAGCCTCATCTTTTTTCTTTTTTTTGTTGTTGTTTTTCCATAACAGGATTTCTCTGTGAAGCTGTCCTGGTTGTTCTAGAACTCACTCTGTAGACCAGGCTGTCCTCAAACTCACAGAGATTCACAAGCCTCTGCCTTCCAAGTGCTGGGATTAAAGGTGTGCATCACCACTGCCTGCCCAGAGTTGGGGTTTCATAAAATCTCTTCGTTTCTAACTAGCTCTTATAACTTAAATTAGCCCCTATTTTTATTAATTTACTGTAGAGAGCCGCATAGTGCCACGCCTTAAAGTGGCGCTGGCTTCTGCCTTACACCTTTCCACTGGTGAAGGCTCTCTAGGTAAACAAGCCCTTAATTGGTTAAGTCTGTTCAGCCTGTCTGCTTCCACATTAGAGTAGCCTATCTGCAGGGTCCACGTGGCTCACTGGGGTTGGTTAGCTCAAGGGTATATAAGCCTGTGCAGGGGTCCCCCGGCTCCCCCCCCCTCTCTCTCTCTCTCTCTCTCTCTCTTGCCAGCCAGAAGAAACATGTTTAAAGGATCCTGATTAAAACTGCATGAAGAAGATCTACCCGGAGTCGCATCTTCCTTGCTGGCGAGGGCAGGTGCGTACAATCTACATTCTACCATGTAGCTCTATCCTATTTTGTGTGTTCAACTTGGTCTGACTGACTTCTCTGCCCTTCTTCCCAGCATTCTCTCTGCCACCAACATCCTGACTAGCTATTGGTCCTTTAGCTTTTTATTAAACCAATCACAATTTCATATCTTCACACAGTATAAAAGAGTAGTCTGCAACACTGGGCCATTTGTAAGAATCAATGGGTCTAAGTCAATCATGATGGACAGGTGGAAGACAGTTCTTCCTCCAAGCCAAGAGCGATAACCTTCAGTGTTCAGGTGCAAAGAGGCACACAGCCTCTTGCCTTGATGCTATTCCCCAGTGCTAATATCTGTGACTCACCCACAGCATGACAGAGCTTTCTTTGGGAAACTCTGGTGGGCTCTGTCACCCCAGGCCCATTCTCTCCTGTTTTGGATTATTTATGTACTTCTCTGCCATAATTGGGACTAGCGGGTCAAAGCCAACTCTGGGAAGCCAACTCACTCAGTGGTAGTATGCAGGATGGTCATCAGGCAGGGAGGCTCTTGCCATCAAAGCCTGGAGAGAGAAAGAGGTAAAGATAGGTGGAGGGAGACATAAGCTTCATGGTCAGGCCATCTCCAGGCCCAGTTCTTTGCCTCATTGAATGGTATAGGCTGGAACTAACCTGTCATAGCCCCACATGGACCTTCTACACGCCAATTCAATTAGGCCCTGGATACATACTCCCTGAAGAAGAGTGTGAAGTTGAGTCTGAAAAGTCCCCTCACTCAGACAGTCATAGAGGGCCAAGAGCCAGTAGAACTTTTGCTTCTAGGAGGACAGTTGTAGATGAAAGTTTCTGTTCTGCCTGGTCTCCCAGCCAATTACCCCCAAACAAACACACAAAAACTTACATTAATTTATAAACTGTTTGGTCAGTGGCTTAGGCTTCTTACTGGCTAGCTCTCTCTTAATTATTAGCCCATAACTACTAATATATGTATTTCTACATGGCCTTATCTTACCAGAGAAGGCTCCAGCATGTTATTCCTTTAGCGACTACATGACGTTTCTCCATGGGGGGGGGTACTTCTCTCTGCCTCCTCTCCCTAGCCTTCTCCTGGTCTGGTAGCCCTGTCTATGCTTCCTCCCTGGCAACTGGCCAATCAGTGTTTTATTCATCAACCAATAAGAGAAACACATATACAGAAGGACATTCCCCCACTGACCAGTCTTCACTGTAGAGGTGCCAGAGTATCATGTCTTCTTGTCCACTGTCATAGTTTTAATAAGCTTTTGAGGAATACATGTAAATGAGTGAATAGGTTATCCCAAAGGAAATATGCTGCCTCACTCCATCTCTCTCTCTCCTCTCCCATGCTCTCACTGAGCTGTGTCCTCTGCTCAGTCTCCCTAGCTATTAAATGAGGATCTCCTCCTCCACTCTCATGCATAATTACCAAGTCCATGTACAATAAAAAAGAAACCTCCCTATTTCTTTTTCAGTTGACAACATGAGGTTGGGACTAGGGCACTAAGAGACAGGGTGGGGAGTGGAGGATGGGTAAGGTGGGCTTGGCAGTTTGTGGTTATTGCTTCAGAGAAACCACAGCCACCTCTTACTCAGAGCAGTTAGCCAGGATAGGGGGAAATGGCATGCTGGGTAGGCTGTGGGCACTGAGTCATCACACAGAGGAAAACCACAGCTTTAGGAGCTCCAGACACAAAGAAGAGAGGCAGGTATGTCGGGCCTACAGCTAGTCTCAAGAGTGAAGATTTGGTCAGCCTCCTCATCTCAAGATCCAGCCACTCCTCCCTGCTCCTCTACCCCACCTACTGGGAAGATGGAGGACAATTAATTGTTATTTTTAATAATTTCCCCAGTGGTGAGGATCAAATCCACACAATTGACAAATGCCCTACCATTGAGCTATATTCCTCAGATCTTTCTTTACTTTATCCTTTGGATACCAATTTGCTCGAGTTTGCCTTGAACTCACTCTCCAGTCCAGGTAGGACTTGAAGTTGGGATTTTCCTGTCTCAGCCTTCTGAGTAGCAAGAATTACAGTGTGGACCACCAGGCTTGGCTCGAGGATGCTTCTTCTATTTAGAAAATACATGTAGAAACCATGGTTGGAATTTGAATTAGAAAATACACACATGATACCATAATTGGTATTTGATTTAGAAAACACAGGCATGACACTGTCTAGGGTTTTTATTGTTGTGAAGAGACACCATGATTATGACAACTCTTATAAGGAAAACATTTAATTGAGGGGGTTCACTTACAGTTCCAGAGGTTCAGTCTATTATCATGAGAGAGAGCATGGCATCATGCAAGCAGGTGTGGTGCTGGAGAACAGCTAAGAATTCTATCACTTTCAGGAAACAGGAAGTCAACTGAGACACTGGTCAGTATCCTGAGCATAGGAAACCTCAAAGCCCACCCCCACAGTGACACACTTCCTCTAACAAGGCCATACCTATTCCAACAAAGCCATACCTCCTAACAGTGCCATTCCCTATGAGATTATGGAGCCAATTACTTTCAAACTACCGCAGATACCATGAAGGGAAAATTCAATCATGAGATTGCTTATCTCACACCTTGACCTTCATCACTACAATCTGGGGCCAGATGGCTTCTTCTCTTTTCACCTCTGTAGGAAAATGAAACATTCTGAATACAATTAATTACAAAAAAGAACATCTTTAAGCTTATTTCACACTCCCCCCTGTTTTGTTTTGTTTTGTTTTGTTTTGTTTTGTTTTTTGGAAGATGATCTCCAGCTTTGGACAAAGGAGAAAAAAACCCAAACCCCAACCAAAAAAAAAAAAAAAAAAAAACCCAAAGATGGTAAAACAGTGTGAATTTATACGACACTTGCATCGCTCACCCAAGAGATGTATCGTTGTATTTTTGTCTTTTTATGAAACCCCACTCAAATAACAAATGATATGTAAAAGGATGCAAATATGAATAAGTGAAAAAGACATTGAAGAACCTGGCTCCCCTGGGTACATATGGGCTTCTAGCTGCTCAACTGAAGGTACATCACCTTCCTCCCAGCATCTCCTCCATCTTCCTCCAGCTGCCTTGCTTTTTTCTAGACACCCATAGAGGTCCTTACTGGCCACTCCAGGCTTGGTAGCCATGACCCCGCCTCTGTGAAGCCACATGGCTGTCCCTATGTAGGCCAGGGACCTCCTAGTGAGCACCATGCCCTTGTGTAATTATCCCAGGGCAATGCCAATGGGCAGGACTCCCAGCCTGTTGCCCACATTAGTTTTTCAGCAAATCACAATAGACTTGTGTAACAAGTATGTTTTTTCACCGGCTACCTGGTTTTAATGCCACGTCATTTTTAAGTAACACGCTGAGACTCTATTTGATATAATGTTGTTGGCCAGTTACTTGTTTTTTATCAGCTGGTTTTGTCTTAATGATTAACCCATTTTTACTAATTTAAGTATTTTTACGTGGTCTCATCTTACCGAGGAGCGATGGCCCAGAGTGCTGCTCTCTCCAGGCTCTCCATGTTGACTCCTCCAAACTACTTTTTTTTTCCTAGTCTCTTAGCCCCGCCTATTTTGTTTTTTATTGGCCAACAGTGCTTTATTTATTAACCAGTATGAGAAACATATTTACAGGATAATATCTCCCATCAGGCTTGCAGGTATGTGGACAAAATAAGACTCAAAGAAATACAGCAGAATGCCCAGTGAATCTTCAACAGAGCAGGGATCCTAACCCTACCTGCTGCTACCTAGACAGGTCCCTCCCTTCCATGTTTAGCCCCTAGGAAAGTGACAACCTGTGTGGCTGAATCCAGGAGGAGATGGGCATGGTACATGTTCTGTGAAGTAGCAGACACCTGGATGAGAGAAGATGCCGTGGCTAAGAGCCCAGACTCTGGAGTCAGACTGCCTACATGTTCTTCTTGGCTTTAAAGCCTGTTACTGTATAGCCCTAGAATGTGTCCTTCTCTCCCTGTGCCTTGGTATCTTTACCTGTCGGGGCAGTGGGACATTGATTCTATTTTAATTCAAGGCTCCCATTAGCTCCCTTAGGCTCTGGGGCAGGGTGGAGTCAGGGAGAGTTATGTTCAGTGTGGGAAACAAGCACAGAACTTTGAGTGACAGCTGGACTTTTCCAGGCACGAAGCCTGGGCTGGTGAGTGGCGCTGGGTGTAGGCCACTGTGGGGGTCAGGACAATAGGACATGGCAGTTAGCTTTGCAGCAGACACCTCATGTGTTTCCTGAGGATCTGTTCCCTTTTCTCACACCCCCTCCTTGCATCTCGGTTTTTCTCTTCCTCACAGCTTCCGCAAACTCATTGTTTCCATTTCCTCAGCTTTTGCTTGCTGGTCATGACCTCAGAGTCCAGACATGGGCAAGCCTCCCTGATCCACACCCACTCTTTCAACTTGGCTCCTTCTTAAATCTCTAAGTGAGTGACTTGACTCCAGTCATGATGGTGTCACCAACTCTAGGTTTCCCCTTCCACGTGAACTATGAAGCCTGGGCAAATATGTACAGTATATACAAAGATACATTGTGTTGGCCAGCAGCAAAGACAGCACCTGACTCTCAGGAGGAGGCCTGCCCCAGGGCTGAGCCCACACTCACCCTGCTTTCTCTCTCAGTGCATTTCCTAAGCTGAGGCATAGGGAGGTGTCCCAAGCAGGAAGTGACAGTAGCTTTGTGGGAAGAAAACAAAAAAGATAGCTGCAATTGGGTTGAAATGCAGCTATGAACAGCTGTGTAAAGATTGGGCATGGTGGCGCATGACTTTAATTCTGGCACTCCCCAGGCAGAGATAGGCATAGCTCTTTAAATTCTAGGCCAGCCTGGTCGACATATCGAGTCACAGACCAACAGGGGTTATATAGTGAGACCCTGTCTCAACACACACACACACACACACACACACACACACACACACACACACACACACACACACACACCTTTACTTGATTCCTTACCAGACTGCTAACCCATGAACAGATATTGAGAATCTGGGATGCTGGGTAGAGCCTTCAAACACTGAGCAGTACAGAGGTGTAGGGGCTGGGGGTATGCAGGGAAGACTTGGTGGCCAGGCCTGGGTAGGGCAGGTTTTAATAGATAGCCCTTGGCTTTAGTTCTGAGGACAAAAGGACAACAGCCTAGAAGTACAGTTGGATTTCCATTTCTACAAATTGTGCATCCAAGTATTCAACTGCCTATTGAATCAAAACTTGAGGGGTTATATGAGAGCTGGTTATGGTTTAAGTTTAAATCACTGTGTTTAAGGGCTCTATCGAGCAACCTGTAAGCCCCATGTGCCCAAGAACAGATAGCATCCTGGAATGTTGGGGGACTGTTCATGTACGATAATGGACTGCGTTTTTACTTTCATAAACAAAATTGGTTGCACCAACTACATAGGATGTGTTTGTTACCTGTAGGCATGAAATATGTCAGGATGTATGCTTGACTCTGATTGGATGGAGGCAGGAAGGGTTTTGTCTTTATGGCTGCTTTATAAGTGCCTAACTAATATAATTCATGACCATTCTCTGGGAATCCTGGGTATAGGCCTGGCCAGTGCCCATCATCCTGGCCAGTATTTTAAAAGCTTTCTACAAGCTAGGCAGTGGTGATGCACACCTTTTAATCCTAGCACTTGGGAGTTAGAGGCAGGTGGATCTTTGTGAGTCCAATCCAGGTCAGCCTGGTCTACAAAGTGAGTTCCAGGACAGGCTCCAAAGTTACAAAGAGAAACCCTGACTCAAAAAAAATCAATAAATGAATAAATATGAAGTTTGCTTTGTATTTGGCCAAAAATTGTGGTAGTGGCCTTATTCTTGCCCAGTGAGATTAACAGCTGAAAAGATGGCTCACTGGTTAAGAGTACTTGCTGTGCAGCCATGAGTACTCAAGTTCAAATCCCAGCCAGGTATAATCTTGTGTACATCTTTAACTCTAACACTGTGTAGGGCATAGACAAGAGGATCTCTAGGGTTTACTAACTACCAGTAAAGCCAAAGAATGTGAGCTTCAGGTTCAGAGAGAGACCTTGCCTCAAATGAATAAGGAGAGGAATAGGGAAGAGTTCTTAACACCTTCTTCTGGTCCCCACATTTGTACACACAGGCACACTCAAATACATGTGAGCTGGGTGTGGTGGTGCACATGGCCAATCCCAGCACCCAGAAGATCTAAAAGTTATGAGTTCTAGGCCAGTCTGGGATGTATAATGAGACTTTCTCAGAATAGAACAATAAAACACAACTGAACAAACATGTTTTGGGGACTATAATGTGCATATGCACTGTAAATGTACAGAACCCTTTGTTGTCATTATCCCTAAGCACAGTATAACTACCACATATACCGTGTAAGTGAGGACTCTGTGAAACCACTGAACTAGACTGCTCTATGAATAGAAAGAATGGTTCTTCAGGGACTCAAGCTATCCAGGCCAAAAGAAGAGAAAAATGGTGAAAAAGCAAGCAGATGTTATGAGTCAATAGGGCAGAGGTCTTTAAGCTATTAGGACTGTCTGGGAACTACATACCCTTGCTGAGGTAGCCGACCTTCGGGGCTGATTAAGGGAGGTTCCTAGTAAACAGAAACCCACCTGTAGGCTTATTTATCCAGTAACAATCCTATTTGTCAAAATCCTTTTGTTAGTATAAGGACATTGCCAAAATCTTTTTGTTTAAGACAATGTCACCAGCACTGCCATTAGGAGGGACAGATAGGGACTTAACATGCAGTGTTTAAATCGTGTTAGATAGTATAGGCAATCTAGAGAGGAGTTGCAAACATGCCGGAGGCAGGTTGTATGCCAGTACTGCACTGTTTTAAATAAGTGACTTGAGTATTCATAAAACTTGTTATTTGTAGGATTTCAAACTAATCCCTTGGTGATGCTGAGGGGCAATTTAAAGTGTCCTCTCAGCTGATCTCCAGAATACATAAAAAACTCAAAAACCTAAACATCAAAATGCAAAATAATCCAATTGAAAAATGGGGTACAGAGCTAAACAGAGAATTCTCATCACAAGAATCTCAAATGGCCAAAAGGCATAAGGAAGTATGCAATGTCCTTAATCATCAGGGAAATGCAAATCAAAACAACTCTGAGATACCATCTTACACCTGCCAGAATGGCTAAGATCAAAAATACTGGTAACAGCTTATATTGGAGAGGATGTATAGAAAGGGGAACACTCCTCCACTGCTGGTGGAAGTGCAAACTTGTACAGTCATTTTGGTAAGAAAACTGGGAATCAGTCTATGTCAAGACCCAAGGATACCACTCTTTTGTTGTCGTTGTTGGGTTTTTGTTTTTGTTTTTGTTTTTCTAGACAGAGTTTCTCTATGGCTTTGGAGGCTGTCCAGGAACTAGCTCCTGTAGACCAGACTGGTCTTACACTCACAGAGATCAGCCTGCCTCTGCCTCCTGAGTGCTGGGATTAAAGGCCTGTGCCACCACCACTACCCAGCCAACGATACCACTTTTGGACTTCTACCCAAAGGACAATCAATCATACCACAAGGACATTTGCTCAACAATGTTCATAGCAACATTATTAGTAATAGCCAGAACCTGGAAACAACCAAGATGCCCCTCAACTGAAGAATGGATAAGAAAAATGTGGTACAATTACACAATGGATTACTGTAAAAAGTGATGACCTCATGAAATTTGCAGGCAAATGAATGGAACTAGAAAAAAAAAAAACCCTCCTAGTCTACAGAGCTACACAGAAAAACCTTGTTTGGAAAAAAAAAAAAACAGAGGAAAAAAACAACTGCTGTGGTCATGGTGTCTCTTCACAGCAATTAGAAACCCTGACTAAGACAACTAAAAGGCAATTTAGGGAAGAAAGGGATTATTTCACTTGTACTTCTAGGTGGAGAGTCCATGAGGACCTCAAGCATGGTGTGAACTCAACAGGGCAGTGCAGGGGTGTGGCTGGGGTTTCTTTCCAGCCTGGTCCTGCAGCCAATTAGCCCTAAATAAACACACAGAAGTTTTATTAATTATAAGACTGTTGGCCCATGGCTAGGGCTTCTTACTGGCTATCTCTCTCTTAGTTGCCAATCCATAACTACAAATCTATGCATTTTCACGTGGTCTTGGCTTACCAGAGAATGCCCAGATCTGTTACTCCTTCCTCAGCTACATGGTGTCTATCCACAGCTTCTCTATCCCCAGCATTCTCCTAGTCTCCTAGCCCTGCCTACCTTCCTGCCTCTCCTGGACAATCAGTATTTTGCTTATCAACCGATAAGAGAAACATATATATACAGAAGGACATCCCCCATCACAGGGGGTCCCTGCAAACATCACATCTGGCACTGAAATAAGCCTGGTGAGGTTAAGAATGAAATTCAAGTCAACACGACCCAACTGGTGCTGAACCAAAACTTCTGGAGTCTGAAGTCCAGCAATTTATTTCTTACATTTGAATAGAGTAAAACTTTGGGGGAAAGTTTCCATGTGACTGTTGTCACAACAAGGCTTTAGGCATGGCTATATCAATGCACTATGCTGTAGCAAAGCACTATGACTTTTCCCTCAAGAATGGGTTCTGTTGACTGTGAACAGTGCTCAGGACAAGGGCCTAGGGAGGAGGGTTTGTAATAAGCACAAGGATGGGCTCGATTGACTGAGAAACAATGCTGAGGAATCTGGGCCCAGGGAGGAATAAGCATACTAGCAAAGACTTTTACAGAGTACATGGGACCTATTTCAGAATTCTAGGGGAGTTGATGAAGGATGGCTTTATAGAATAACAAAGATTAACAGGTATTAACACATCCATTCACAGCCTTCTAGATGGAAAATAGGCATCCATTTTTTCTATTAAAGAAAACAAAAAAAGCCTGCATGTTTAGCAATTCTGGTTTCTCTTATGCAATCTGTAAGCTGTGTCCTCTACAAGACAGAGACCTGAGGGCTGATGCAATGGCTGTGGAGGAATGTTGCTTACTTCCTAGGTCCTCATGGCTTACTTATACTCCCCAGGTAACACTTGCCCAGGGGTAAGACCACCCACAATGGGCTGGGCCCTCCTACATCAACCACTAATTAAAGAAATGCTCTGCAGGCTTGGGAGAGAATTTTCTCAATTGAGGTTCCCTCTTCCCAAATGGCTCTACCTTGTATCAAACCGACACAAAACTAGCCAGGACACCAGCTCTCTTACACTCCCTGTTACACCTTTCCCTCATGATGAGCTGATGTCCACTTTCAAACTGAACTAAAATAAGCTGTTGATTCTGCTTGTTGCCTGTTAGGTATTTTGTAATAGTGATGAAAAGAAAAAAAGAAAAAAACCACAGAAGACTGTTACTGAGGAGTGGGCTTGGTGCTCTGATTATTGTGCTCAAACTCTGAACCTCCCAAATCACCAAGAGACCAGATCCGATGCAAAGTCAGAGTCTTTAATTTTATAGGTTAACTCAGGTTCCCCCATTCATCCAACTCAGCCAGTGAAACAGGAGGGACCACAAGCAGCACTGGGACAGGGAATATATTGGGGTAGAACAAGGGGAGTCTCTGGGGTCCACTAGCTGCATAGCAACAGTCTCAGGATCCATGCTCCTCTGGGCTTGGGCAACTTGTCCTGTGTTGATTGGTCAGCTTCAGCTGCAGGATAGTTGCTATGCATAGAAGTCCTCCCAGGGCAGTTGCTATGCTCTGCATTCCACTGTTATCAGTAAAGCACATACAAAGCCTGCCAGCTAACTTCTGATTGGTCTCTTGCCATATGGAGGGTATCTGGCTTCCTAGTGATTAAGGCAAGGTCAAGCAAGGTTGGGAGCTCAGCACGTGTTGCTGCGTCAGAGGCTTATGTCTTGCTGGGTCTTTTCTGCAGCCTTCCATGGCTGCCAAAACAGGGGGCTGGGTGAGGGTCTGGGCCCTTCATGATGACCCTTACCATGTAGTGAGTAGGCCTTTGAACTGGCTCATAGGAGGGATTTGGAAGAGATTGCATGTGCAGGAGGAGAAAACCTAGAATGCTGACAACAGGATTTAACAGGCTGTTCTGATTTGAACAGTAATTTGAAAGTGCAGAATGCTAATAGAAATGCAAACAAGTTGAGGTTTCAGAGAAGAATAAAGATTCCTCTAGAGGCTATTTGTGTTACATTTTGCACCCCCCCCCCAATCTGGCTGTATTCTTCCCACATCCTGAAAATTTAAATGAGGCTAAATTACAAAGTCACAGACTACATTGCTTGGTCAAGGAAGTTTCAAGACCTAATAATATCCAGGATGTGGCACAAGCTATTGCTTGTTGCCATTCATTAGATTTATAGTGAGGGAGAGTGGAAATATATGAAAAATGTGCACTTTGGTGAAGCAAGGTGTGGTGATAATTTGTTTGTGATCTAACAAATAAAACTTGCCTGAAAATCAGAGCTAAACCAGTTGTTCAGATTTGGGAGGCTGTTGCAGATTAACAGTATTATGAGATAGTCAAGAACTTTCTTTTTTGAGATTTGTTTTTATTTTATGTATATGAGTATTTTGTCTATATGTATGTCTGTGTACATGTGTATGCAGGGCCTGCAGAGGCCAGAAGAGGACATTGGTTCCCATGGCACTGGAGTTACAGATGGCTGTTAGACACCATGTGGGTGCTGGGAATCAAACCTGGGTCCTCTGGGTTTGATCTTAACCACTGAGCAATCTTTTCAGCTGCCTCTTCCCCACCCCATCCCAGAACCTTTGAGGACCAGGGGTGAAATGCTTCCATTTAAAAGGTAAGTGTTTAAATCAGCCATTGTGACCCACACTATTAAACCCAGCACTTGGAAGGCAGAGGCAGGCAGATCTCTATGAATGAGTTCAGGGCTAGTCTGGTTTACAGAGTGAGTTCCAGAACAGCCAGGGCAACATAGTGAGACCCTGTCTCAAAAAAGCAAAACAAAATAAAACAAAAAGATATGCTTTGGTGTCGAGCTGAGGAGGAGTAGACTCTTACTAAGTTGACCAACTTACTCTGTGCACAATGGGACAGATTCCCTTGTTACCTCCAAACACAGCTATGCCCTGTTGGGCAGAGTGTATTTGTGGGTTTCTCTCTCTTTTCATTCAGAGTTTATTTTTATGATATTTATCCGTGTGTGTGTGTGTGTGTGTGTGTGTGTGTGTGTGTGTGTGTGTGTGTGTGTGGAGATGCCACAGCATGCATGTAGAAGTCAGAGGACAACCTGTTAGAGTCAGTGCTTTCCCTGCACCAGATGACCCAGGGATTGAACTCAGATCATCAGGCTTGGCAGCAAGCACCTTTACCTACCGAACCAGCTCACTGGCCCAGGTTTCTCTTATGCTTTGGAAGACTTGCTGCTTGGTAGCACTGACATGGGCCAGGTGTTCTTTCCAGAGTTCAAATAGTATGCTCTTCCTCCTTGGAGATAGAGGCTAGATCCTCTTCTCCCCAGGGAGCTGTTTCAGAAAGTACAGCATTTTGCTGTTTGTCTCTTTTCTGTGTCTACTCCCATCTTCACCTTTCCACCAATTTTCATTTGTTTTTCAGAGACTTGTTTTGAGATAGGATCTTATGTAGCTCAGGCCAGCATCAAATATGCTACATAGCCAAGGATGACCTTGAACTTGTGTTTTTCCCCCATGCTTGGGTTACAAGCATGCATCACCATATGCAGCTCAGAAGAAGATGATGATGATTAATTGTATGTATATTTATGCAAAATTGCATTTATGTGTATATGTAAGGTGTGAATACCTGGTGCCTGCAGACACCAGAAAAAAACTCATATTACAGACAATCTCAAGCCACCATATGGCTGGGATCGAACCTGGATCCTTGAAAAAACAGCCAATGCTATTTGATAGAATGCCTTGGTATAAAAACAGGGTTCCTGTGAGATCATAGCTGACCTAGCCAAGCTGTTATGAGTTCACCTAGAAAGGAATGTTTGCAGAGACAACCTATCTCCCAGATAATCTGTCTTGCTAGGGGCAGACAATTCCAGAAATGAGAGACTGCAGACCCAAATGTAGACGCCATGGCTACAATTTTCTCATTCCTAAGCCCCTTCACCCCGCCCCTAGAAAGCATTGCAGTCAGACTTTTTCCCCTGGTAGACCCCTCAGTTTCCCTCAGGAGAGAGGGTGCTCCTTGCTGTGAGTGCTAATAAATATAATCTCATCTGTTGAAGGTCAGACTCGGGTCTCCTTATATCTTCTGTCTCTTTACTTCAGACATCTAACACTCTCAGCTGCTGAGCAGTCTCTCCAGGTGACTCCCTCCTCCCCTCCCTCCCTTCCTCTCCTCTCTTCCTCCCTGTCTTCTCTCCTCTTCTTTTTTTGATACAAGGTCTCACTATGTAGCCTGACTGGCCTAGAAATGGTATGTAGTTCATGCTAGCCAAGATTTTAAGAAGATCTTTTTGCCTCTGCCTACTGAGTGCTGAAATTAAGTCATCTTTTTGTTTTGTTTTGTTTTGCTTTTTGTTTTTCCAGATAGGGTTTCTCTATAGCTTTGGAACTGGTCCTGGAACTCACTATGTAGACAAGGCTGGCCTTCAACTCATAGAGATCTACCTGCCTCTGCCTTCTGAGTGCTTGGATTAAAGGTGAGTGCCACCACTGCAGACCTTGAGTGCTGAAATTAAAGGCATGTGTGCCTTGGTGGGCCTCTTTCTTTTACATTTGGAGCAAGGCACATCTCTGCCTTTGGTCTCATTCCTACATCTGCTACCATCTGAGCTGTTCTTTAAGCCTGTTGCTACACCACAGGAAATGGCACAGTACCAGAGTCTCACACCGACAGGGATGTGTTAAGTAAGACAGACCAGAGTTGCTGCAGTCAGGAGAGCCATATGTAAGACAGTATCTCTCATACCTGCTATAAAAGTCATAGTTATTGTGGCAAGAAGGCTAAACATACATTGCATATTTCATATCAAATTCCCTCAAATATGACTGTAACTCCTCTATAGATGACCATGCCCAGCCCTCCAACCCCAGCATGGGGATGTTACCAGTATAGAGCCAAATATGCCTAACAGTGACAACTAGACATACTAGCAATGATCCCATGTTTTCCCTACAGCCACCAAGTATGGCCACTGACTGTCTCTGTGAGTTTTAATGGGTTCTAGCCTAACAACTCTGTCCCACTGTGGTTATATGAAGAAGAATGGTCCCTATAGACTCATATATTTGAATGCTTGGTTACTAGGGAGTGGCACTAATTGAAAGGATTAGGAGGTATTGCCTTGTTGGAGGAAGTATATTACTGAGGTGAGCCTTGAGATCTCAAAAGCTTATGCCAAGCCCTGTGGATCTAGGTGTAGAATTCTCAGCTACCTCTCCAGCACCATGTCTGCCTGCATGACACCATGCTTCCTGCCATGCTGAAACTCTAAGCAAGCCCCAATTAAATGTTTTTCTTTATCAGAGTTGCCATGGTCATGGTGTCTCTTCACAGCAATATAACACTGAACATGTCATCTGTCCCTTGTCTCACAGTATGAGTATCGAGATGGGCACATACTCTATGTATTTCCCTGAACTTGGCTTTCATAGCCGTCAATTCCGCAGGGGCTGTGATTATGAGTGCCTATGTCTATGTTCAGTTTAAGTCTCTCTTTGAAAAAGTGATGGGTTATACAACAGGAAGAAGAGTCAGAGTATTTAGTCTCTTTATGAGAGCAAGGAAACTTTCTTCAAAGTCTCTTTCATGGTTTGAATGTCTGTGTCTCTTCTAAAAATACATGATGAAACTTAATTTCCCTTGCAACAGTACAGAGAAGTGGGCCTGGAGGAGTGGTGAGGTCATAGGACTCCACCCACGTGGATGGGACCAGAGCCTCATAAAGGGCTAGTGGAGACAGCTGCCCTCCTGCCTTTCCATGCCTTCTACCCTATGAGAACAACAATTTTCCCTTTGCAAGAGGCAGTGACAAGGTGCCATCTTGGGAGCACAGACACAAAGCTGTTAATGCCTTAATCTTGGACTCCTTAACTATGAACCATAAATACATCCATTCATAAATGACCCACTCTAAGATATTTTGTTATAGCATCAAGAACACCTAGACAGTTTCCTTTCCCAACCTTTCTTCAAATTTCATTGACCCATACACACCGAATCTCTATTTATTTATTTACTTCACAATGTAGTCTAACCTGGCCTTGAATTTGCCACTTTCTTCCAGCCCCCACCTCCAGAGTACTAGAATTACAGTTGTGAACCATCACAATCATGCCCAGAACATACCAACTCTTTTTATTTATTTATCTTTTCAGACAGGGTCTCTCTATGTGGAATTCACTATGTAGCCCAGGTTGGCCTCAAACTCACAGAAATCTGCATATCTTTTCCTCCTGAGTACTGGGATTAAAAGTGTGCATCCATCACCAAAGTGGGTGTGGTGGCACCTGCCTTTAATCTCAACACTCAGGAGGCAGAGTCCAGCAGATCTCTGTGATTTCCAGGCCAGAGCCCGGTCTAAAAAGCAAGTTCTAGCAAAGGAGGAGGAGGAGGAGAAGGAGGAGGAGGGGAAGAAGAAGAATGGGAAGAGGAGGAGGAGGAAGGAAGGAAGGAAGGAAGGAAGGAAGGAAGGAAGGAAGGAAGGAAGGAGTTCACTATAGCAGGCCACATACCAACTCTAAAGGCAACTTCAGCAAAGTCTAGCCAAATCACTCAGGTTTTATCCTTTGAGCTGCATAGGATGAAGTAACTTTCTGAGCCTTTAGGATGAGTGAGACAATCAAGTAAAGAATTTGCCAGAAGGGAGAAGGAAGAATAGACTGGTATTTAACCCAGCAACAACAGATGGTCACTGTCTCCAAGCCCAGATCGGCAGAGCATTACAAATGGCTGGCTCCGCAGCCCCTATTCAGGAAGAGCAGGAATGAGTAAGAGTCATGATACATGATGTTGCCAGGCTCTATGGACACTTTTAAAGAAGGCAAAGGATTGAGAGCTTTGACCTTGATGTTTCCAACAAGACTAGGATGGAACTATTGGAGGCCTACAGTTTAGAGATTGGTCCTTAGACAGCTGTAATGTAAACTACTGGACAAAGAACAACTTACAGAGCCCAATCTGAGCTCAGGAACCATTCCCATGTTTGTTTAACTATAGTTCTTATTAATCATTTGAAATTTGCATATGTGTGTACAATGTATTTTGATCATAATCACCCTCATACTCCTCTCCACCACTCCCCTCAGATCTACTCTCTATCCCCTCACTCTATCCCAACCTCTGTTTTTTTTTTTTTTAATAGCTCACAAAGCCCAGTTTTTGCTGTTCATATACTCATGACTGTGGGTCCATCACATGAACAGTGGTTGACATACAAGAGGCCACACCATTGAAGAAAACTGACTTTCCCTCCCCTCAGAAGCCATGAATTGTTAATAGCACCTCAGCTGGAGCTCATGAGCCCTTCCCTACTCCATGTTGTAATGTTGACTGGCTTGACTTGGTCCTGGCCTTGTGCAGGCAACCACATTTCACTCTGATCCTTCCCTTCCCTTTGGCTCTTCCTTTTTTTCTGACTCCTCTTTTGTGATGGTCACTGAACCTTGGAGGAGTGTGTGTGTGTCTGTGTGTCTGTGTAATATAGATGTCCCTTTGTCTCTGGCATTCCACAGACACTTATTCTTTGCACTTTGACCAGTTATGAGAGTTTCGTCATTGACCACCATCCACTGTACAAAACAATGTCTCTGATGAAATCTGAGAGCTGCACTATTCCATGGGTACAGATGCACACATATAGCAGCAGTTTAAAACTATATCCCTTGAGCTAAATAACAATAGAAGGTTTACCCCTACTACTATTGTGAGTTCCCCAACCATGGGTTCTTAGCCATCTCACAGTACCAGGTCTGCGTTTCCTTCTGTAGAATGGGCTTTAGATCCTCTCGGTAGGCAGTTGGTCATCCCCGTAACATTTACACCATATTGTGCACATAGGCATATCTTGCCACACCTGAGTCACTATCATAGCTTACATAGTGTATAGAAGAGCAAATGCTGATGACCCATAGCAGTCTGCATAGTGCCTTCTAGTACTGTGTGAGATAGGCTGCAGAGAGGATGACTCCTGGTCTGCACCAACTTGATTTCTTCAAGCTCTTGACTAAAGGTCTTACTATCAAGTTCTGGTGGACAACCAAGAACAGGGGTGATGGACTACTGTTTGGGGTTTCTCTAGGACATCCCAATTTCAATGTCATTTGGAGTTCTTATAATTGGAGTTTTTACCTGGTGCTGAGGGTAGAACCCCTGACTGCATGTGTCACGCAAACACTACCACTGAGCTCCACTCCAGTCTTCTCAGTTTTTAAATATCATCTTACATTTTCATAGTGAACCAGCTTAGAAACAGTTTTTAAACAACATCTAGACAATTTCATTTATAGCTGCTTTATTAAGAATATTATCCAGTCTCTGAGTTTGGGGTCAGCCTGGTCTGGTCTACAGAGAAAGTTCCAGGACAACCATGGATACATAGAAAAACCCTAGCTCAAAAAAAAAAAATCCATCCAGGTGAAGTAGCTCACACTTATAATCTCAGCACTCAGGAGGCTGAGGCAGGAGGATTGCTGTGAATTCAAGATGAGAATGGTCTACAGAGTAAAACCCTGTTTCAAATAAATAAACAAATGACTGATCCAATCAAAGATACACATCCATTTAGAAATAGCTCTAGTGACACATAATTGACACACAATAAACTGAACAAGAGGCTTGCAGGTGGCTTAGTAGGTAAATCCTCTGGACCACACAGTGAAAGAGGGTAACAAACTCTGGCAAGTTGCTCCCCAATTCCCACATGAATGCATGCACACACAGACAAACACACACAAATAAAAATAACATTTTAAAACATTATAAACCATCAACTAAAGACTTCCAAGTACACCATTTTGTAATGTTGACGTATGTATACATGTTGGACCCTAATTCCGGGGTCCTGATGGGCCGGTGGGAGAGCCCCGAGACACAAACACCAAAACCAGGAGATGCAACAAGCAAGAGGTGTTTATTGAATGAGTGCACTCAGGTGACAGCAATCTCGGGGAAAGCTGCACACCCCCCAAAGGGTTCAGGCTCCTTTTTATAGAGACAAACCGCAAACCAGCACACATGCATGTGGCACAAGGTGATTGATTACAAAGTATAATCTCATGTTTGAGAGATCACCCGGTTATGACCTGTTCTTATTCAAAGGATAAACCATAGAATGACTTGGAAAGTCCCCAGACTGTTCATTGGTCAGGAGAGACCCAAACAGTGCTGTTCATCTGGGACCATTTGTTCCAGGGTTGGGGGCTTGTTTTCTTGTTGTGGGCCAAGACCTGGGAGAGACTTCACTTCAGTTATTTCATAAAAGATTGATGATTCAGTTACTAGCCCTATTTAACAGAATCAGCCTAGCATAACCACTAGCCCCATCACCATAGTAACTTTCTTGTTCTCATATCTGTTCTTTTCTCCCATGTCAGTGTCCATTCTTTATGATTTTCTATATTCCACTTTCAAGAATTATTTTTCTGCCTCTTTCCTACATCCTTGCTCTGCAAACTAAAATCTTTCATACATATCATCACAGAGAAGATGATGGTCATACCCAACATCTTTATCCTCCCTTATGAACCTTACTGACTCTTCTGTTCCCCTCAGAGTACTGGTCTGCCTTCTACCAGAACAGCTTAGTCTGTATTTACTAGAGTTTTGTACAATTTGAGTCATATAGTACATGGTGTTTTGTCTGGCTTCTGACCTCCTTTGTTTCAATAAGGTCTCACTGTGCAGTGCTGTCTGTAGTACCTCTACCTCCTGAGTGCTGGGATTCTGGGTATGTAATTATGTCCCACCTTTATATTATTGTAGTGAAGATTCAACCAGAGTCCACAGCCAGTGGTCTGACTCCAGCAAGTCAGGTTTGGCCACTTGCCCCCAAGAAAGCAAATAAAATTGATGTTGGTGGCACAGCTTTCCATCAGCGTGATTCAATGTTTCAGTCATCTTTGGACACTGGCGTGAGCTCTAAGATTTAAACAGAAAATTGGGGCAGAAAGCCAGAGATTTGTATGATGAAGCAGTCTTGATCAAACTGTGGCCTGGCTGGTAGATCTCAGTTCCAGTTTTAGAAGGTGGCTTCAAGTAGTTCTCGTAGCCTAAGGGGACCGTCCAGTTTCCATGAGAAGACTGTAATTTTGAGAAAGCCAAAGCATCTGTCTTGGTCCCATTCCTAACATGATTACATCTTGGATGATCTGTTTGTGAGGCTCTGGTGTTTGTGCTCTCTGAGGGGATCTGTAGGTTTAAGGCTATATGACTTGAGCCTTCCAGGTGAATTGTTAAAGCTCTAGGAAAGGTAGTGAAGACAATGGTAACAAACTCTAAGTATTCTTATCTTTATACCTTCAGGCAGTTAGGAGAATGGAGGGCTCATCCAGCTGGAATCACCAGTTTTTAAGCAGACATCCCCCAAGTGATTAACTACAAAGTTAAGCAGGAACCTGACCCAGAGTGGTGGTGACGAGACAGAGATGCCTGCCTTTATCCCACTGTGTTGGCCTGCAGGGCCACGTAAGGGGCCCCTGGTTTTGAGCAGAAGCAGATTCTAAATTTGTGTTACAAAATGTCCATTTAACTCATTTTTATTGGACAATTTTAATTATTTCTTTTTTCTGTTTTAGTTTTTTTTTTTTTTTTTTTTTTTTTTTTTTTTTTAGACAGGGTTTCTCCTGGCTGTCCTGGAACTCATTCTATAGACCAGGCTGGCCCCAAACCTAGAGATCTGCCTGGCTCTGCCTCCAAAATGCTGGGATTAAAGGCGTATGCCACTGCAGCCCAGCTATAACTGCTTTCTTAATGTCCTGTCTACTGCTCTATTATTTCTGTCCTTTCCCAGTCTGCCTCTGTTGATTTATTTCATCAATAGCATGTCATATTTTCTCACTTTTTTGTATTCCTATGTCATAACTTTCAACTAGACACCAGATACAGTAAGTTTGTATTTCTCTGGAGGCTTGAGTTTTGTTTAAGATTTTTAAAATTTTTATTTTCTGTGTGAGTTTGCCTACATGCATATTCATAAACCACAAGCATTCTGGTGCTTTGTAAGTCAGAAGAGGGCATCAGATTTCCAGGAGCTGGAGTTAATGATGGCTGTGAACTACCCCAGCCAGGTCCTCTGCAAGAACAATGAACGCCTTAACTGCTGAGCCATCTCTCCAGAGCCTGTAGAGCTTTTTTGTTTTATTTTAAAATTCATTTTAGTCTGTGCTTTTGTCTTTTATTCAGTTAAGTTGCAACAGTCTAGGCTGCATTTGGCAATTCCCTTGTGAAACGTCTGGCTTGTTTTTCTTGTCATGGTTCACTGTTCAGAAGTTTAACCTATTATGACAGGGAAGTCATGGCAACCCAAATCAATGAGTTTGTATCTTGGTGACTGTGAAGCCAAGATAAGTTCAGCCAAGACATAAAGGTAAAGAAAGACTCCTCACCTGTACCAGGTGTTGTGTGACCAGACTTTTCCTGGGGAGACACAACACATGCCGTCTCACCCTAGAGAAGGCACTCACGACAGACCAAAGAAAAGGTATCACTGAAGTCCAACTTGGTGAACCATTGAGTTTTATTGGGATTACTTACATGAGTGTGGGTGAGGGGCATGGAGGTTTGAAAGAGAACAGCTCCTACAGGGAGTGACACTATTAGGAGATATGGTATTGCTGGAGTCAGTATGGCTTTCCTGGAGGAAGTGTGTCACTGTGGAGTGTGCCTTGAGGTCTCCTTTGCTCAAGCTACATCCAGTGACAAAGTTCACTATGACTATAAAAGATAACTGTTCTGACCTCCTTTGTTTCAATAAGGACTCACTGTGCAGTGCTGTCTGTAGTACCTCTACCTCCTGAGTGCTGGGATTCTGGGTATGTAATTATGTCCCACCTTTATATTATTGTAATGAAGATTCAACCAGAATCCACAGCCAGTGGTCTGACTGACTCCAGCAAGTCAGGTTTGGCCACTTGCCCCCAAGAAAGCAAACAAAATTGATGTTGGTGGCACAACTTTCAATCAGCGTGATTCAATGTTTCAGTCATCTTTGGACACTGGCATGAGCTCTAAGATTTAAACAGAAAATTGGGTATATTTTGGTATATCAATGGTATATCATGGTATATCAATGATGATTTAAAAATATGCAAGAGGAACTCAAACGTGTCTGGGAACAAAAATTATATGATCTGTGTTTTAGAACAACATGACTCTATCCCTGCTTACTGAATTCTATATAAATAAAGAAGCACTATGACAGCCAGTCAGTCAGGCTGCAAGATTCTTCAGACCAATGGCCTGACTCAATCCTCCCTCACCTACTCCCTGCCTCCTTTCTGGAACCTGTCAACCACTAGAGCTGACCCCGTAGTGTTTGACCATACTTCTGTTTGAAGGAATATGGACTTTGAGACTATGGACTAGAAACACAGGTAACTGCTTCTAGTGCTGCTTAGTGGGCCATGCTGGTAGGAACATGGAAGACAGTGGTGCTGAATGTGATTTGATGATCTGTGAGGGCCTGGCTAAAGAGGTTTCAGAGGAGAAGAATTTCAGGATGTGATGGGGGATGTCATTCTGTAAATATGTTTCTCTTATTGGTTAATGAATAAAGCTCTGTTGGCCAATAGGAAAGCAAGACAGGCGGGACTGGGAGACAAGGCAGAGTCTAGGAAGTAGCAGGGAGGAGTCATCATGGAGAGACCAGAGAGGTAGAATACCAGCCCCTCTGGCCGGTAAGATGAAACCACGAGGAAATACTTAGATTAATAGAAATGGGTTAATATTTAATACAGAGCTAGCTGATAAGAAATGATAGTAACTGGCCAACAACATAATATCAAATACAGAGTCTGTGTGTGTTATAGGGGGTTGGCATGGCGGTGGGGCCAGACCGGCCAGTGGGGAAAACCTTACTCCTAACAAGGATGTCCTCTAGAGATCATTCTTGTGATATGTAGAACTCTGAGAGTTGGTACCAGGACTGGGGTATTGCTGTGATAGACCTCACCATGTTTTTGTTTGGAGGAATTTGGACTTTGGTACTTTGGGGTAGGAAGGTGATGGAATGAATGCTTTAAGCACTTCATAGTGGCCCGTATTAGTAGGAGCATGGAAGTTTTGAACTGTGGGGGCCTGGATCAAGAGGTTTCATAGGCGAATATTAATTTGTGGCCTATAGATTGTTCTTGTAATATTTTGATTAAAAAAAAAAATGTGGCTTCTTTTTTGCCCTTGTCAGAAAAGTCTGCCTAAGGCTAAATTGAAGAGCTTTGGATTAATTCCATTGGCAGAGGAAATCTCAAAACAGCCTACTATAGACTCTGTTGTTATGTGGTTACTAGTGCTAATTCTAACAAATATTTATAATGAAAAGGAGCAATCTGAGTAAGGAAAAATACAAGATGTAGAACAATTGGCAGAGATAAAGGGTACCAGGAAATGGAATAGAGCTAAATCCTGTGATTAAGATAAACAGATTAAGAAATGGAATAAAGGGAGTGGTGGCCTCTGGGCAAGAACCCACCCTGCTAAGTTTCCAACTTCTGAAAAGAATTTAAAGAAAAGCTTAGAGCCAAGTGTGGTGGTTCATACCTTTAATCCCAGCACTCAAGAAACAGAGGCTGGAAGATCTCTGAGTTTGAGGCCAGCCTGCTCTACAGATCCAGTTTCAGTACAGCCAAGCGTAGACAGTGAAGGAGACTACTGAAAACAGAAAGCTGCTAAAGATGTAATTGAATGAGGGGGCCATGTTCCAGCCCCAACAAGCAGCAGATCAAAGATAGAAGAAGGAGGTTATGGAATTTGCCTCCAAGACTAAGGAAAGCCACGGAGGTTAGGCATGTGTCAGGGGTGTTCCTGTATGCAGGCCTAAACGGGCCATTGTGGGAAACTAGGAAGTGAAGCCTAGATTTTCTTGGGTCCCAAGATGTTGAAGATGCCTGAGCTGTGGGATACCTGCTGAGGAGAGCTGCTAATGGAGTGGAACCAGCCTACAAGGAAGAAGTGTGTTGTAGTCAACAAAGCTCAAAGGAATAGATCTGAAGAGCATTTTGATATCAGACAGGGAGATGCAGAGTTTGCAGTTTGCCCAGCCCATTTTCAAACTTGCTTTGGTTTAGGATTTCCTCTCTGGGCTTCGTTTTGGAATGGTAATGTATATCCTGTACCATTATATGTTAGAAGTGTTAGGATGGAAAAATTCAGCCTAATTCCCCAGAAAACCCAGGAAGCTGGGAGTCTTAAATCCCAAGCTGATGGTCACCTACTTTAATGTTTATGGTAGTGAATGAACATCCAGAAGCCTGTTCGAAAGCAGACTTCCTGGGCTAAGGGCAGGGATGGATACTTTAAAGTAATTGGTCCTCACTGGATGCTATGAGGTGATTGGTTCACGATGTGCGGGCTTTGCTGTAACCTTATAAAAGCTGTCTCAATTCTGTGCTGGGGCCTCCTCAGCCCTCTACCCTGCATGGTGTATGGCTGAAGGCCCCAGTATACTGGAATATAAAGAACCTTATGCATTTGCATCGAGACCGCTTCTCGAGTGATTTGGGGGGGGCACCTTTCCTGAGTGGGAGTGCCAGGGACCACACTCTGGCGGGTCTTACAGAAGCTTTTTTATTTTGATTTTACTAGGGGATTATAGTTAAAAGATTGCATGAGTCTCAGAAAAAAAAAACCTTTGAACTTTAGACTTTTACATAAATTTGAGACTGTTATAGACCATGGGGACTTTTGAAGTTACACTGAATGCATTTTTGCATTATGATATGGCTACAAGCCTTTGGGATCCAGGGAGTGGAATGTGGTGGCTTGAAAGAAAATGGCTCCATAGGGAGTGGCACTATTAGGAAGTGTGGCCTTGTCAGAGTAGGTGTGGCCTGTTGGAGGAAGTGTGTTACTATGTGGGGCTTTGAGGATTCCTTTGCTCAAGCTACACTCAGTGTGGTACACAGTTCACTTCCTGTTGCCTGAAGATAAAGATGTAGAACTCTGAGCTCCTTCTCTAGCACCATGTCTGCCTGCATGCTGCCATACTTCTCTGTGCAACAGTAATGGCCTAACCCTGAGAGACTGTAAGCCAGTCCCCTGTAGAGAGCCGTGTAGTGCCACGCCTTAAAGTGGCACTGGCTTCTACCTTACACCTTCCTGCTGGTGAAGACTCTCTGGGTAAACAAGCCCTTAATTGGTTAAGTCTGTTCAGCCTGTCTGCTTCCGAATTAGAGTAGCCTATCTGCAGGGTCCACGTAGCTCACTGGGATTGGTTAGCTCAAGGGTATTTAAGCCTGTGAAGGGGTCCTCTCTCTCTCTCTCTCTCTCTCTCTCTCTCTCTCTCTCTCTCTCTCTCTCTCTCTCTCTCTCTCTCTCTCTCTCTCTCCCTCTCTCTCTCTCTCTCTCTCTCTCTCTCTCTCTCTCTCCCTCTCCCTCCTCCCTCCCCTCTCCCTCTCCCTCTCCCTCTCCCTCTCTCTCTCCCTCTCTCCCTCTCTCCCTCTCCCTTTCTCTCTCCCTCTCCCTCCCTCCCTCCCTCCCTGCGGGCCAGAAGCAACATGTTTAAAGGATCCTGATTAAAACTGCATGAAGAAGATCTACCCAGAGTCGCGTCTTCCTGGCGAGGGCAGGCGCGTACAGTCCCCATTAATTGTTTTCCTGTATAAGCATTGCTGTGGTCATGGTGTCTCTTCACAGCAGTAGACTGAGGATGAGGAAGGTTCATTTGTAGCAGTGGCCCTGCGCCATGTTGCTTTCTCTCAGGGGCCCAGGAAGCAGAGGGCACTAGTTAGAACCAGAAGCAGATGTCACTATTACACTGGTCTCCTAAGGCTCACTTTGGCTAGGTAGGTCACCTTCCCAAAAGGTCCAAAACTTCCCAAAAGAACACCAGCTGAAGACCTTGCAGTCAAACACAGCGTTCTTGTGGAAACGCTTTACCTTCAGCCACAAGAGAAGCCATCTTTCCACTCTCCTGCCAGAAATAGGAGCCATTCCCAGCCCAGTGAATTCAACCTGTCTTACCTTCCCTAGCATCTTAGGGGGAAATTCAAATGTGATTACTCATCTGACAACTGCAGATTGCTAGGGCTCTCATTCTTTGTGAGGTTTTATTTCCCTTATTTTCTTGTGAGGACTTTCACATCATGCCCTTTTGCAAATCCAGATTTCTTTTTCCAGAATTTGAAATTTCTAGTCACCTTCTTCCTAATTTTTGTTTCCTCAGTTCTGGTATTCATAAGCAGACTTTTGTGTTATTAAATGATTTTATTTCTTATGAGCGAACAAGTCAGATTTCTGGATCATATAGTCAGTGTATTTTACTTTGTAATTACTGATTTGATGTTATTATTTTGTAATTATAGGTGTTTTGCTCACATGTCTGTGTACCATGTGCATGTTATACCCTTGGAAGCCAGAAGAGGGCATTGGAACTAGAGTTACAGGTAGTTTTGAGCCTCAGTGTGGGTGCTGAAGATCAAACCTGGGCCCTCTGGAAGAGCAGGCAATGCTCTTAACCACTAAGCCATCTCTCCAGCCCCCTGTGCTTTATGTTATAAGAAACTTCCAAATTGCCTTTCAAGTGGTCAGTTCATTATGCAGTTTGGATCCACTCAGCACACTGGCTGCATTCTCTATCAATAATCTCAATATTTAAGGGCTCCAGATCACACACTTCCTTTCTCTCCACCTACCCTCACCTCACTCTTCTATTCTTTGGAGGCATGGTATCATGTACCCCAGGCTGGCCTCAAATTGCTATATGGTTGAGGCTGATCAGGAAACCTGATTCTCCTGCCTCAACCTCCCAAGTGCATGCATTACAGATGTTTGCCATCACACCCGATTCATGCAGTGCTGAGGCTCAAACCCAGGACTTTATGCATGCCAGGCAATCACTCTACCTACTAAGCTACATCCCTAGCTCCCACACCCATTTTTCTTTTTTTTTTTTTATTTTTTTGAGACGAGGCTTTGTTGTATAGACTGATGTCTTAGTCACTGTCCTGTTGCTGAGAAGAGACACTGTGACCAAGGCAGTTCTTATAAAAGGAAGCTTTTAACTGGGGGCTCGCTTACAGTTTCAGAGGCTTAGTCCATTATCATCATGACAAGGAGCATGGTGACATGCAAGCAAGTGCTGGAGCAGTAACCAAGAGCTACATCTTGATCCTCAGGCAGAGAGAGAGAAATCTCAAAGCGAGCCCCCAGTGACATACTTTTTCCAAAAAGGCCACACCTCTTAATCCTTCCGATCCTTTCAAAGAGGTCCACTTGCCCATTACACAGCATTCTAATATGTAAGCCTATGGGGGTTGTTCTATCTCAAACCACCACAACAGGGCTGTTCTGAAACTCTCTACATAGACCAGGCTTGCTTCAAACTTGCACCCCTGCACTTGGGAGATGGTAGCAAGAGCTTGGGAAACTGATTTGAGCTTGAGGCCAGCCTGAACTATACAATGAATCTCAACCCAGTCTGGGCTACAGAACAAGACACACCACCACCACCACCACCACCACACACACACACACACACACACACACACACACACACACACACACACACACAAAGTACTTTCATTGCTATAATTTATATTTTCCTTGACACTCAAATATTTCTGACACTTTAAAACTAGAGTGATGGGGGTGTCTTCTGTATATGTTTGTCTTATTGGTTGATGAATAAAGCACTGTTGGCCAATAGGGAAGCAAGATAGGTGGGACTAGGAGATGAGAAGGATTCTGGGAGATGTAGGCAGAGATAGTCACGATGTAGGATGAGAGAGTAACAGTCTGGTAAGAGAAGACCATGTAGATATACATAGATTAGTAGTTATGAGTTATAATTAAGTCAGAGCTAGCCAATAAGAAATGCAAGTAACCGACCAACAGTTTCATAATTAATATAGTGTCTCTGTGTGTTATTTTGGGCTGATGCAGCTGTGGGACCAGGCTGGTGGGAAGGTGCTAGCAACACTAGGGTTTTCTCTTATCACCATTTCTGTTGTGCTCTTTGCAATGTAGTAAATAAACTTGTTTTCTCTCTTCAATAAAAAGGGGCAAGGGTTGGAAAGATGATTCAGTGGTTAACTACACTGACTATTCTTGCAGAGGACCAGGGTTTGATTCCCTGCACCTACACTGTGGCTCACAACCATCCTCACCTCCAATTCCATTGATCCAGAGGATCTAAAGTCCTCTTGTGACTTTAGTGGGCATTGGGCACACATGTGGTACACAGACATACACACAGGCAAAACACTCACACACATAAAGTAAGAACTCTGAAAAGAAGGTGGGGCACTGCAAGATGACTCATTAGGTGGCAAGTACCTGCCACCAAGCCTGACAACCTGAGTTTGATTTCTGGGTCCCACATGGAAAGAGAGAAGTGACTCTGGCCAGTTGTCCTCTGACTTCCACATATGTGCTATGACATGAGTGCCCATACATACCTACCACACGCACACGCACATGCATGCACACACACACACACACACACACACACTTTGGGGAAATGTCCTTCTGTATATATGTTTCCTTTAGTGGTTGATGACTAAAACACTGTTTGGACAATAGAAGCAGGAAAATAGGTGGGACTAGGAGACAAGGAGAATTCTGGGAAAGATAGGCAGAGAGAGACCAAGAAGGGATGCCATGTAGCTGCCAAAGGAGAAACAGGTCCAGACATTCTCCAGTAAGCCTAGACCATGCAGATTAGTAGTTATGGGTTAATAATTAAGAGAACTAGCCAATAAGAAGCCTTAGCCATCAGCCAATGGTTTTGTAATTAATATAGCATCCATGTGTTCATTTGGCACTGAGAAGGGTGGCAGGACCTGGTGGGAGAAGAACCTCTGCCTATATGTGCTATGACATGAGTGTCCATACATACCTACTGCATACACACACACACACACACACACACACACACACACACACACACACACAATGTAGCTGACCCCAGACCCACTATAGAACAAGGCCAGCCTTGAACTGCTTCCATCCTCCGTGCACTGGGATTACAAGTATGTACCATCCATGAGTGGGAGAGAGATGCCCTGTTGGGAACCACCTTGAGTCATATCCTCTTGCAGAGTTGCTCACACCTTAAAACTCTAATTGAGCCCTATCTTGGTAAAACAGAAAACTGTTTAATAAGCAGTCTCTTCCACTCATCCCAGGAACTGAGATAGACCAGGTGCCTGGAACTGAGATGAACCAGACGCCAGGAACTAAGATAAGCAGACGTGTATGGTCTGATGTTTATGGTCTGGGGCGATTACCAGAGCCCCAGAGTTGGCACAGTTACCCCTCCCCATTTCCTCCCCTCTTTGCTTTAAAAACTCCCTTTTGTGCCTAATAAAGTTAGACCTTGACAAACCGTTGCTTGGTCTCATTTCTTCTTTCTCTCCCATTATTTTCAGCTTTTAGCCCACCTAGACCCACAAATAACTAGGTCCCGCTAATCGGGGCAATGTCCTACCCCCACCCTATGAATCAATGCCTGAGGCAGGAGGGCAGGAGGGCAGGAGGGCAGGAGAGCTGTCCTTGCCTACCACCAGCTGCAACACTCAGGAGAGCAGGCCTTGCTCCTCTTGTGAGCAGCACAATAAAGCCAACCCCCTTGGCAGAGGTGGAGATGAACCAGCTCCAATACTGTGAGCGCAGAAGAGCTGACCCCATTACTCGCCTGTCATGTGGCAGCATGCGATGGGATGGGTGGGAGAGAGATGTGTCCAGTCCAGTCCCTGCCCCCCATCCCACCCCATCCCCATTCCCCCTAGCCTTGCCCATCAAGGCCTGAAGCAGCTGGGAGAGCTGGCCCTGCCTCTTATCTGCTGCAGCACTCTGCAGAGTGGCTCCTGCACCTTGCCTGGGCAACACAGTAGAGCTGGCCCTGAAGGCATAGACGTGAGGACATGAAAGCAGGAGACCTGGCCCCTGCTCCTAGCTCATGGCTGCAAAGGGTGAAAATTGGCCAAGCAATGCTGGAGAGCTCACCCTAGTGGTGAGGGCAAAGAAGAGCTGGCCGGCTGACCAGCCCTGCAACTACCCAGACCAGGGTTATGAGTTGGCCCACCCCAATATTCACCCCATCTGTGATCTGCTGGATCACGTGAAGGGACTGATCCTGTAGACCCAAAGCAGCAGGATCTCCACAACACAGGTCAACAGCTGGATAACCAAGAGGAGTCCCAGTGAGGCGCAGCATCAACAGTGTAGCAGAAACCAGAGGCCTCGAACCAGACCAATACTATTCTGCAATAAATACTTGCAAGTAAAGATAAGGGTTTACTATGTGACTCACTATTTCACACTACAGCTTCCATGATGAGATTTTTTTTTCTCTTAAGTTTTATGGGGGGGGCTGCAATGGCAGAGGGCGCATACAAAGGGACAGGAAATGAATGGGACCTAGATCCATGATGTGAAAGACACACAGAATAAATAAAAAGAAAGTTAAAAAACAAAATGGTTTGAAAGGATAAAGGAAAAAAACCCCAAATATTGGCCATCACTCCTGGCTTTTTCTTGCTGATAAGCTTTTGGGTTGTTACCAATTTTAAGTCATTATGAATAATGTTCCTTGATTGTGGGAATCAAGTACTTGTAGAAACAAATGTCTTCGTTCTTCTGGGGCTGATAACTAGACATGAGACTGTTGGGTTACTAGGTAAGTACATATTTAATTTTCCTGGGTTAAATAGCTATTTACCCTTTTGCCTACTTTTAAACTGGGTCATTTGGAGAGAGAGGATAGTGCATATGTGCTGGATATTACACTTATGGCCTTGAGCATGCACTCTGTCACTGAGCTACACCACATTCTCCTTGCATTACTGTTGAATTGTAACAGTTCATTCTCATTCTCTCTCTCTCTCTCTCTCTCTCTCTCTCTCTCTCTCTCTCTCTCTCTCTCTCTCTCTCAAGTCAGGTTTTTACTATGTAAACCAGGCTGACCATGAAGCTACCAACATCCTTCTTCTGATTTGACCTTTGCAGTGCTGGGATTACAGGCATGATCTGCCACCCCAGCTTTAAGAATTCAGTTTACATTCTGCATGCCAGTCCATTAACAGATACAAGCTATGCCAATGTTCTCTTTCAGCTTGGGATTTATATTTCATTTCTTCCCGGTCCCTTCTAAAGAGCAGAAGTTTTTGTTTGTTTGTTTGTTTTTTAAGTTTTTTGAGACAGTGTCTTGCTGCGTAGCCCAGGGTGGCCTGAAACTTGTGACAATCTTGCTTCAGCCACTTAAGTGCTGGGATTATAGTTGTGAATCATCACATCCAGTGGGATCGTGTTTTTTTTGTGTCATATCTAAAAAATATTTGATCAAAATTAATTTTCCTATTTTTCTAGGTAATGTGCTATATTTGCTTTAGATCTATGGGCTTTTTAGTTCCTTGCTGTACGTGATAAGGAGGAAACTGACTATTTTTAAAGATTGGTATGGGCTATTCTTAGTGTATTTATTTATTATTTTGGTGTGCAGATAAGTTGTCCTGATACTATTTGTTTAAAAAAGACTTTCAGGACTAGAGAGAGAGCTTAGCAGGCAAGAGTCTTTACGCCTGTGTGAGATCCTTGGAATCCACACAAAAGCCAGATGAGGTAGCATTCATCTGTACCCACATCATTCCTACAGTGAGGTGGGAGGGAGGGGCAAGAGAGGCAGCTAGAAGCTCCAGGGACAACTGACCTGTATGCAGCACAACATCAGACATGACAAGAGAGAGACTCTGCCTCAAAAGCAAGGTGGGAGAAAGAATGGACTTGTCTTCTGACCTCCACAGAGTGCCCTGACATAAAGGCACCTCTCCCACCACACACACACACACACACACACACACACACACACACACACACACACACACACAAATTTTAAAGCAATTCCTCCTCACTAATTAAACTGCCATTTCCAGCCCCAGTCCTCAGAGGAGAAAAGGCTGGAGTGCAGGTATCATGATTTATTGTATTCCTGCTCCCATTTCCCCTTCTTCACAAGTTTGTGCTTTAATATACAAGCTTTTTTTTTTTTTTTTTTCTGGGCTCGGTGGCACAAACCTGCAACACTAGCACCAAGGATGCTGGGACCAGAGGGTCAAAAGTTCAAGGCCAGTCTAGGCTACCTGATGAGACACCCACTCTCACATAGTAACTCACATTTTTAGGGGGGAGGGGGAAAACCAAACCTAGAGTCTCACACATGATAGGCAAGTGCTCTACTCCTGAATTATATCTCCATGACAAAATTTTGTTATTTTATTCAGTATTTGTAAGATTTTTCTCTAGTCAATGAGTCTGCCTATTGTTAGGTGAAAACCAAATGGCCATTCTTTTCTTTGTATTTTACATAATTCTTTATTGACTCTTTAGAAACTTCACATCATGCACACCAATCCTGCTCGCCTCCCAGTCCCTCCACATCCACTGCACACCCCTGCAGCATGCCCACCCCAAATTAATTAAAAACAAGCAAACAAAAAATCTTTCCAACACCTCGTCATTCATCCTAGTGGCATTGGAGCTGCAATATGTCACTCAGTATGTCTTTTTCCCACTCAGCCCCACCTAGGAAATGTTAATTGCAATGAGTTGCTGGTCTGGTTCAAGGCCTCTGGCTGGACATCATCGCTGGACACTCGCTAAAACTCCTCTCAGATATCCTGCCCATTCTGCAGGACCAGTCCTTTCACAAGCTCCAGCAGGCCATGGATGGGGCAGATGTTACAGTGGGACAACCCAAGGCCCAGGATGTGGGTCTGGGTGTTAGCTGAGCTGGTTAGTCCAGGCCACTAGGACCAACCCCTCAGGTAATAGGTAGAGCCAGCTATCCTAGGCCCATGCCATAGGGCCCAGCTCTCCCATAACTGTGGTGAGGGTGGAGCCATCTCTCCTGAGTGCTGGAGGGGGTCAGTCTTCCCATGGGAAGGTGGAGTCAGTCCTCCCAAGGGAGGATGGAGTCAGCTCACCAGCTGCAGTGTCCAGCAAGGGGCAGGGCCAGATGTCCGGGGGCCGGGGAGGGCTGTGCTGCCAGCCCTCATATTTTAACACTCATGGTTCCTATGACCCCTTGTAGTAACATGAGCCATGGTCATCAACCTAGACCCTGGCTGCTGTTGGAACTCAGACCCAGACATGGCTCAAGGCAGTAGCCCAGGCCTGGGTGACACCATGGCCCTGTGTGGCTTCTTGGGCCACCCAAATCAGCATGGCTCTGGTGGTGGCACATTGTCATTATTTTCAAAATGCTTTATGTGTAGTTTCAAGATTTGCTGAGTGTTTTAGTTACTTTTCTATTGCCATATCAAAACCCCATGGCCAAGGCAATTTATAGAGGACAGCACTTAATTTGGGGGGCTTACAGTTTCAGAAGGTAATCATGATCATTACAGTGGGAAGTATGATATCAGGCAGGCAGGTGTAGTACAGGAGCAGTAGCTGAGAGCTTACATCTGATCTGCAGTAGCTGAGAGCCTACATCTGATCTGCAAGTCCACGGCACAGAGACAGAGGGAGGGAGGGGGGGACTAGAAAATCATGTGGACTTTTGAAATCTCAAAACCCACACACACCTTCATCAAGACTACATGTTCTAATCCTTCTCAAACAGTTCCATCAACTAAAGACTAAATATTCAAATATATGAACTTTTGGAGACATTCTCATTGAGATCATCACAGTATTGAAATAACTAACTATCCCTTTTGAGAGGTACTAGAATCTACTCTTATGTCTAAGTTTTTTGTTTTGTTAAGCTCTATATGATCTCCCACAAAGATTTTTGTACATTTCGTGTGTGTGTGTGTGTGTGTGTGTGTGTGTGTGTGTGTGTGTGTGTGTGTGAATCTGTAGCCCAGGGGACTGTAACTCACTATGTAGCCCAGGCTGGCATTTGTTGTGTAACAAAGCTCTTCATGGGGAAACACAACATACCTATCTACTCACCTGAATGGGATCCCAGGACAGAACAATGTACAGATACCACCAAAGTCCAACTTGATAAATCAAGGAGTTTTATTGAGGTTACACAGCATGGATGACAGCTGCTTCTTGTCTGAGCAGAGGCGGCCATCCTCTTTCATCTTTCCCAATAAACCTCTTGTGTGAGATTTTTCATGTAGTGTGACCTGAGTAATAGGCAGGCTTTATATAGGGTTTATTGGGGGTGGAGTTTTTTCAGGGTGGAGATTTCCAGGGTGGGATTTTTAAGTCCTGAGCTTGAGGCAAACCCAGGGATTGCTAAATTTTCAAACTCAGTGAACTTTTACAACACAATGCCACCACACACAACTGGTTTATTTACTGTATTGTAAAAGCAGCTTTTGCTGGAAGTAGTGGTAAATTCTTATAATCTCAGCTACTTGAGAGGCTGAGGAAGAAAGATTGCAAATTTAAGACCAGCCTTGGTTACAGATCATGTCTCAAAATAATAATTTTAGGAGCCAAAAGTACAGCTCTGTGATAGAGTGAAGGCAAGGCTTAAATGAGTTCACCAGACCCAAGATAACGATAAATAGGTGTTTTACTGGGGAACAACTTACACAGATAAGAGTAAATAACCTTAGCAGCCTTCCTGCTCTAGAAGAAGTAGTCTCTGCCCTTCTGATGCTCTCCAAGACCCAAGAGAGCACCCTCCCGATGCTTCTCTACCTTAAAGCAGTCAGGTCCACACCTGAAACCACGCCCAAAAGGGTGTGGCCAGTACTGCAATTTCACTGCCAGGTGAGATGCCACTAAAATAGAGCAGTTGCCTAGCATGTGTGAAGACTTGGGTTCAATTCCAAATAACTACAAAAAATTATTTTATTGCATTTTTGTTTAGTGTACATGCACATTTGAGTGCATATACACATGTGTACATGTGCTTTGTGCATGTGTAGAAGACAACATATGGGAGTCAGTTCTCTCCTTCCAACAGGGATCAAACTCAGGTCATATATTTGAGACAGGGTTTCTCTGTGTAACAGTCCTGGCTGTCTTGGAATTCACTCTGTAGACCTGGCCTCAAACTCAGAGATCCACCTGCCTCTGCCTCCCAAGTGCTGGGATTAAAAGCATGTACTACCACCATCTGGCTCTAGACATGAATTTAAAAAATATAAAATAACAAAATAATAATAACAAAATTAAAAAAATAATAACAAAAAAAAATAACAAAAATGGAGAGATGGATTAGTAGGTAATTAGGGCCTGTCACATCAGCTGGCACAGTGACAAACATCTCTAACCTCAACACTGACAAAGACAAAAGGGTCCCTGAAACCCATTGGCCGATTCCCAACATCCATGTGGCTGCTTACAACCACCTGTATCTCCATTCTCAGGGGATCTGATGCCCTTTTCTGGCCTCAGCAGGTACCAGGCACACACAGGGTGCATATTCATACATGCAGGCATAACACTCACATACATAAAATAAAAATAACTTTTTATTCCACTTTCACCTAGTTTGGCTACCCTGCTAACAGAGTCAGGAAACTTCAGACACTATTTATCAGGCCAAAATCCCCTCTGAGACAATGTGTGTTCTTCTGAAAGATGGTACAATCAAAGATGTCCAAGGCAATAAATCAAATGTGTTCACATGGAACTAAAATTATCTACAACTTTGGGTTTTTGGCACTCCTTTATTGTTCCAAAATACAAATAATGCCCCTCCTAAATCCACCTTACAATTTTGTTTACAAAAGGAAAAATCTTTACCCTTTAAGTCTTGTTGTAAATTACACTCTCAGACCAGCAATTTAGAAAGTCTTGGGATCCTACATAGCCATTGTAAAGATACCCAAGCTCAACTCTCCTTTGAGAAGCACACAGCCACACTCAGGATCGTCTTGTCTTCTCTGGAGGTCTCTTTTCCTTAACCATCATCCTTAAAGTCGATGTTGTAATCTCTTAATAAACTCCAACTTCTTTCTTCACACTGATGATCCTGACATTCTTTTCTGTGGTAAAGACAAGATTCCTGGGTTTGCCTGAGTGGGGGTCCCTAAGGCAAAAGAGAACTTCTCAAGTTGCTGTGGGCAACAGCACGCAGCTGTACCTCCATCCCTGCCACTGCTGACAGCCACACAGGAAAGAGCAAAGAGAAACACAGCCACCACCCATCCACCCACCCCAAGCTTGCCTGAAGCTCACTGGAGGCTTAGGTACACAGGGAGAGCAAACGGTCTGCATAAGTGGGCTGAGATGGCTCGGTGAATGAAGAGCTTCTCCAGGTGTGAAAACCTGAGTCCAAGTCTCCAGAATCAGTACATATCTGTGCTCAAACAGTGTCATGGGAGGACAGACAGGAGAATCTTGGAAGTCTGCAGCCAGCAGCAAGTATCAAAGAGACCCTGTCTCAAAAGATGAGGATCAACCCCAGAAGTTGTCCTCTGACCTTCACACAAATGCTGTGGCACATATAAGTCCAAACTCACACACACACACACATACACACACACACACACACACACACACACACTCCACATACACACATCACATACAAACATACACTAATACACACAGCATGTGCACACACATATATCACACACACGCACACACACATACACATCACACATACATGCATAAACACATATCACCTATACCTACACACTCACATACACATACATACCAACAACCATATCACACATTACACACATACACATACATATCACATACACAGTCACATATACACTCTAGCACATACACACACACTCATACATGCACCACACACACACACACACACACACACACACACACACACACACACACACAACTGGCACAGCCATAACTGATGGGAACGACAAAAGTCACAAGGCCAGTGCAGCTCTTTGTCAAAGATCCAGCAAAACTGAGTTGCACAATGACCACCTTTGCGTACCACCTTTGGTTTTCATCTCCACCTGTTACATACGTGGAGAAATTTTATTATTTGTACAATCTGGGGATATGGGATTGATGAAAATTTTCATATGGATCATGTATGCCTTCTCCCAGGAGTACTGCTTCTAAGCCTATTCAGGAAAGTCCTGAAGACTCTGCCCCTCCTGCTTCTAGGGAGATCTCCTTATCTACTTGAAGATCTTCCTTACACCTTGGAGGCTGTGACACACCTGAAGAAGTCAGAGGTCTCTTTACCAGGCTATGAGACACTCTTGCAAATCTGCCCCTGTACTTACACAGGAACAATATAATCAAAACGAAGTAAACTCAAAAAGGGTCCCCTGATGGGGGTTGTCCTTCTGTACATATGTTTCCTTTTTTAGTTAATGAATAGAACACTGATTGGCTGATTGGCCAGGCAGGAAGTACAGGCAGGGCTAGGAGATGAGGGGAATTCTGGGAAACGTAGGTGGACAGAGTCGCCATGAAGTGCAGGAAGGAGTAACAGGTCCAGACTCTTCTCCGGTAAGACCACATGGAAAAACTTAGATGAAAAGAAATGGGTTAATAATTAAGACAGAGCTAGCCAATAAGAAGCCCTAGTCATGGGCCAATTATTTAATAACTAGTATAGCATCCGTGTGTTTCTTTGGGGGCAGAGAAGTACCGCGGGACCAGGCTGGACAAGAAAATACAGCAATAAAATGGCACCAATGTGGACTGCCCAAATTTCCATGTAAAACCTGACAAAAGCTTTAAAGGGGATTTTAGAAGCAAAAGAACAAAGTGTCAGGAATCCTGGCTGTAGTGGTCTGCAAGGCTGCCTTGTCCCAGCTATTTTGATTGTTGGATCACCTGGGACACTGTTTCAGGGGGTCTTGCTTGATCAAACCATGTTAGTCTGGAAAGAATCCATAGCTTTACATTTTCTGTGGAAACAAAAATAAAAATCCTTTTCCCCAGTAACCTGTCCTTAGATTTAATTTTAGAAGTCAAAGCATTTTTAAAATATATAAATTGGATTAATCCGCAGCATTTTAACAGTTGTTGCTATTTCCTCAGAAGTCAAACATTATAAAGACAACACAATAGCATACAGTATCCAGACTCTCTGTGTGCTTTACATCTTCATGTGGATTTTCTATTGCCCTTTTTTTTAACTTTTATTTTTTATTTTTTGAGACAGGGTTTCTCTGTGTAACTTTTGCCTGTCCTAGAATTAACTCTGTATACCAGGATCACTTTGAAATCACAGATCTGCTTGCCTCTACCTCCCCCAGTGCTGGAATTAAAGGTGTGTGCTACCACACTCAGCTATTTTCTTTCTATTTTTTTTAAACCACTTTATCCTGTTTCTTTTTCTCTCCCATGCCTAAGTATATTTTAAAACACACTATAAATCTTTAGAGATTTTTCTTAATCTGAATCTGTCTTTACTGTAAATCTTTATCTTTTTCTGGCCATGAGTCTTTTATCTGCTAAGCAACATTGCTAAAATGAAAGCCACAGCTGTTTTAGCCGAAGTCTATCCAAGATGGCAGGGGTACGTTTACCGCCATCATTGAGAGCTGTAGTCATTGCCTTGGTCTAGGCTGCCATCAAGCAGCATGCTGCTGGCTTGGAGATGTGGTCACTGTCATTGACAGCTCTCATACACACCATTAAGTTGTTAGCAGGATTTGCCACTTATGCTGAGACAGGAAACCTCCCTTAAAGGAGCCGTGCAAGTCTCTGCTTGTCTCTAGCAAAACAGAGCTCACCCAAGAAAAACGCTGGTACCAAGACTTATTTGTCTCTGTTATTTTGTTTTTAAAATCCTTTCTTAAGCTTTTGTAAAGTTTTAAGTGGAAGCCTTAGTACCCATGTTGCAGGCACCATTTTGTTACTAGTAGTTTTCCCACCAGCCTTGTCCCACAGCCACCGTCAGCCCAAATAACACACAGAGATGCTGTATTAGATATAAAGCCATTGGCCTGTTACTAGCATTTCTTATTGGCTAGCTCTGTCTTAAATATAAACCCATTCCTATTAATCTAAGAGTTTCCACATGGCCTTATCTTACTGAAGAGAGGGTCTGGACCTCTTCTCTCTCAAGTCCCTATGTCTTGAATCCTCTACTACAGCTCCCAGAATCCTCCTTGTCTCCTAGTCCTGCCTATCTTGCCTTCTCATTTGCCATCAGTGCTTTATTCATTAACCAATAAGAGAAACATATTTACAGAATGCCATCTCGGGGGGTGGGGGGATATTATATAGAAATAAATACATTGTATTGGTATGGATTTTGGCTTATTGATAAAAGTTTAAGGTCAATTATGTATATTTCTCTTCTTGTTTAGATATTGTGTTTATACAGCTCATTTAAAATGTAATTTATAATCAAATACAGATTATAGTTACCTATAATAGTCAAAATTTATAGTTCGGTTTTCTAGATATACAGAGATATATTTGAGATGGATAGATAGTTTTCAAACCTTTCAAAGACCTTCAGAATATGGCATTTAAAATGGTTTAGAGTTTTTTATGACACAGAGACACAACTGTTCCTGGCAACACCAATTACTTAAGAGAGGAAGATGGGCATTGAAGAAACTCATTATGGAGTTTGCTTCAACATGGCAAGACTAGCCATTTGGGTAAGAAACTGATCTTGCCTGGAATATTTGACTGTATGTTGTATAAACTGGAACTACAGGAAAAGTGACTGCAGAACTTGATGGGACAGTCCTACAGGATTCTTGCTCCAGGGAAGAGTCTGCCAGACATTTTGCAGGAAACAGAGAAAGATGATTGACAAACTGCCAATACAAGTGGACAGCTTAAAATTTCCCACTTCACTAAGAAGTCTGCCAGACACACTGTGGCCTATGGGCTGAAAATGGATGCCCCAACATTACAGAAGAACTATGGGTGACTGTTCAGGCAGCGAGTTGTCTCTGTCAATTCTAGTGTTTATATATTATCCTTCTGAGGTCTTTGATGGCATTGATGACAGTTATGGTTTTGGTTTTCCTTAGTTATGATAAAAGATAGTTACATATAAAACTTTAGACTCACAAAGATAAGATAGATGATAGAATATTTTCTTTAAATTTTGCCAAATGTTAATGGACTAAATATTGTTAACTATAGTTCTTGCTAGATAACTGTTTTGTTATATATAATTTTACTATGTTAAAGTTAAAAAACCCTTGTTTTATTTAGACAGAAAAGAGGAGATGATGGGGGAAGTCCTTCCGGATATATGTTCCTCTTATTGATTAATGTTTGGCCAATGAGGCATTAAGATAGGAGGGTCTAGGAGACAAGGAGAATTCTGGGAAATATAGGCAGAGAGGGCCCACCATGTAGCCCGCCAAAGGAGTGGCAGGTCCAGACCTCTCTCCTGTAAGCCAAGACCACATGGAAATACATAGATTGATAGATATGGGTTAATAATTAAGACAGAGCTATCCAATAAGAAGCCCTAGTCATTGGCCAATAGTTTTATAATTAATATAAGTCTTTGTGTGTTTATTTGGGGCTGAAGTGGCGGCAGAACCAGGCTAGTAGGACAAGAAAACTCTTCAACAGTCGACAAGATTCCGTGAACTAGAGGAGCTGGACACTGATCAGATTGCAAGCCTCTTCCCACTAAACACTCAGGCAATAATGTGGCATATATGGCAACAAAGTTAGAATAGCTGAAATTACCTCTGCCCTACACAGAGACTTATATTGATGAGCAAAGAATGATGTAAAAAGATGATAAAAGAATAAGATGTCAGGACCTCCCTTTCTTAGAAATTTAGCATGTGCAGAGAGCCATTTGACATATGACCAAGGAACAAAAGAATGCCATGATTAGACATATAAACAAATTTTATAAAGATATAAAATGTAAACACTGTATTATATCATAATTTGAGTAATAACTGCAGCAGCTTTGGCCAAAGGATTTTTCTTGGGCACTCTGATCATTAAGAGTTAATAATACACTGCTTGGGACATGGCAATATTTCTGGGCTGGCTTGAAGATTTTGTTTTGGTCTAATGTCCTTATATTACAAAAGCTACTGGCCTAAAACAGGCTGTCACATGCCTCTAGATTCTTAAAAATTGGGTTATGGGGTTAATGAGTAAGAATGATTATAAAATACAACTGTTTATAAATTATGTCAAACTGAGGGAAATTTATTATAAAAGATAACTTTATTCTGTCTCAGTTTACTAATGATGACTAAAAGATGAACAAGAGAAAATGTTAAACACATGTCCAACAACAAAAATGTTATGATCTATAGTTTGGAACAACAACAACAAATCTATTCCTGCTTACTAAACTCTGTATAAATTAAGAAGCACTCTAGCTGCTAGTCAGTCAGGCTGCAAGATTCTCACAACCATCATGCCTGGCTCACTCCTTCCCTTGCCTACTCCTTACATCCTCTCTGGACCTGTCCATCACCAAGGCTGGTTCCCGCCACACACACATACACATCACATACACCTATATACACTCATATGCATAAACATACATACACATATATATTCAGGCCTTACACCCATACACACACAACACATACACACACATACACACATCAAACACATGTACACACACATCATACACACACACACACATGCACATTATACACATATACACATACATATCACACACAGCATGCACACATAGACACACATTCGCAATTTAAAGAAACAGAAAGAAGAGAAACAGATGGATGAGAAGGAGGCAGCAGAGCTAGCAGTCCTAGTCTGCATATGGTCCACTCTGTCACTGACCAATTATTGTCTTAACTCCAGTGTGAAAATGTCAGACTATGTGAAATCTCCTTGAAGAAGAGTTCCCTCCTCTGACTGGCATCAGAGTCAGTCTTTCCTTCTCCCAGCCTGGAACTCCTAGAGCAACTCCAATTTCATGGGGTCCACTGTTTCAATAGTTGGATAGCATAAGGGCAAGGCCTAAGTGTCCCTTTAAAATATTCCTGCCAGTATGATACAGGGCCTGCAAGGGAAGGAAGGTTCCTGCTTTTACAGGTGACCAGCCTGCCTCGGGCACCTCATACAAGTACATAGTCTGAGGTTTCCACTTCAGAGCTTCGTAATAAGTGTTGATCATTTTTCTCCATTCATTAAAAATTTTTAAATCAATAAACCATTTTGGAGCAGTAATTTTGTGTTTAAGCATATTACACCAAGTCCAGGCAGCTCCCATAGCCCTCCTGTGCTACGAACATGTGTGAGCTCTGTACACTCATTAATTTTTTAAACTCTGTGTTCTAGACTTGGCTCTGGACCAAGGCCCAGCATTGCCTCAAGCATTTTTAGCTCAGTGAAGTAGACATACCAGCCTGGGGTGATGGGATGTGGGGGGTATTCTTGGATAGAGATGAGTGAACCCAGGCTGCCAAGGCCTGCAGGGCGCCTCCTGAGGGAGGGTGTTCTGGCTGGTTGGATTCTTGTCCTAGTTTGCTTTCTGTTGCTGTGACAAACCGTTACCAAAAGCAACCGGGGAAAGAAAGGGTTTATGTCATCTTACTTACACTTTCGGGTCAAAGGCCATCACTGAGGGCGGTCAGGACAGGAACTCAAAGCAACAACCTGGAGCAGAGAGCTTGGAAGTACCCGGCTTACTGACTAACTCCCTCTGGCTCTTGCTCAGCCAGCTTTCTTATACTACCCAGGACAGCCAGCCCAGGGGTGGCACCACCACAGTGAATCTACACCAGTCAATGTTCATGGCCATTGGCCAATCCCTAAATTGAGACCTCATCTTCCCAGATGATCTGTTGTCTCTAGTTGACACTAAAAACTAACTAGGACAGTTCTGAAGGAGCTATAAATGTTAGCTAAGAAAGCAATGAAGGCAGAAAGGTTTTGTGTGTGTGTGTGTGCGTGTGCGTGTGTGTGTTGAGGACTGGCCAAATAGCATGTCACACCCAAGACCCCTGTCTGGTTTAAGGTTGGGCTTATAGCAAGTGGCCTCCTCCTCCCAGCTTCAGTTTACTCACTGGGGAAAGTGACTGGTAACTACCCACCTCACAGAGGGGCAGATGAACTGCACTCCCGTGTGTGAAGTGGAAGGTAAGACAGAACACTTCCAGCCAATGTTGTGTTGTATGCAAAGGCGAGGGAGGGCTAGCTGGAGGACCTGAGAGGAGAACTAGGAGTAGAGCAGAATGCGGTGGGTGAGGAAGATAAGGTGAGCAGGAGCCCAGTGAGGCAAGGACTGGGGGCATTGGAGGGAACTGAGAAACCAATGAGAGCATCTTCTCCCATGAACTCAAAGAGAACCGCACAGGACATTCGCTTCCTAATACCCCTGGGTACATTAGCAGTACCATATCTTCTAGGTAATAGAAAGTGAGTGTCCCCCTACTGGCTCAAACTTCACTGGAGACCATGCTGAAAGAAAGGAAAGTCAGTTGTGGTGGTGCACGACAGTAGATTTGCTGAAGGAGATGGGGGCAGGAAGATCACAAGTTGGAGGCAGCCTGGGCTAGACATTAAAAAAAAATAGCCCAGCAGTGGTGGTGCATGCCTTCAGTCCCAGCACTCAGGAGACAGAAACAGGTGGATCTCTGTGAGCTGGAGGCCAGCCTGTTCTACAGAGTGAGTTCCAGGACAGGCTCCAAAGCTAAAGAGAAACCCTGCCTTGAAAAGAAAAAGAAAGAAAGAAAAAGAAAAAGATAAAAGAAAGCTGTGGGGCAGCCAGGGATCAGGATGGTAGCAAACATATACACTAAACATAAGATAAATCTACTTTAAAATAAAGTAGAGGGCCAGTGAAGTGGTTTCCTGAGTAAAGGCACTTACTGGTAAGGCTCAGTTCAGTAAATGGGATCCACATGGTAGGAGGAAAGGACCTTCTGACCTCTGAGTTCCACACAGAGGCTGTGGCACACATACAATATACAAATTAAAAGAAAGCTTTTTCTAAAAATAATTTTTGTTTTGCCTATATGTATGTATGTGCACCACAAGTGTGTAGTACACACAAAGGCCAGGAGAGGGCAGCAGATCCTCTGGAACTGTAGTTATTAGATGGTTGTAGGCTGCCATATGTGTACTGAAGTCAAATCCAGGTGTTCTGCAAGAACAGTAAGTGCTCTTAACCACTGAAGCATCTCTCCTGTTTTTTAAAGTGAAAATGTATACTTTTAAAAAGCAATAATGTGGAGAAAGATAGTGGAAGATACCCAATGTCCTAGTCACTGTTCTATTGCTGTGAAGAGGCACTAATGCCAAGGCAATTCTTATGAAAGAAAGCATTTAATTGACAGCTTGTTTACAGTTTCAGAGGTTCAGTCCCTTATGATCATGGTGGGGGAGCATGGTAGTGCTGGAGCAGTAGCTGAGAGTTCTACATCCTGATCCTTAAAAATTGAGAGATAGAGAGAGAGAGAGAGAGAGAGAGAGAGAGAGAGAGAGAGAGAGAGAGAGAGAGAGAGAGAGAGAGAGAGAGAGAGACTGGACCTGGCATGGCTTTTGAAACCTCAAAGCTCATCCCCAGTAACACATTTCCTCCAGCAAGCCCACACCTACACCAACAAAGTCACACCTCCTAATTCTTCTAATCCTTTAATAGGACTTCCTGGTTCCTAAGCATTCAAATATATGAGCCTATGGGGTCATTCTTATTAAACCACTACACCAACACTGACTGACCTCTGGCCTCCAAATATATATGAATCAAGACTCTCTCTCTCTCTCTCTCTCTCTCTCTCTCTCTCTCTCTCTCTCTCTCTCTCTCTCTCACACACACACACACACACACACACACACACACACACACACACACAGAGGGAAGGATTTAGAGGGAGAGCCTTTGATCATCCATTCCAGAAGCAGCTCCAGAGTAGAGCAGTGTAACAGGGGAAGGACAGCTTTTGTTACTTAAAGCTAGCCTCTCTAACCACACCTGTGCTGGGTTAGGGAAGGGATTGATGGAGATTTGGAATGTCCCTAGAAAACCACTGCATGACAGTGCTGGTTGCCATGACAACCATCCTTGTGGTCTGAGGGCTGGAACACACTACCCCACCTCTGGTTTGGGAAGAGGGGCTGAAGGCTTGAATTGACTACACTAGCAGCCAATGATTTAATCAACGTGGTTAAATAATGAACTGCCATTCAATCCAAGAAAACTTAGTTGAGACAGACATGGTGGCTCCCACTTGTAATTCCAGCACTTGGGATGCTGAAGCAGAATTGCTTGGAGTTGAGGCCAGGTAGGACTGCAGGGTGAAACCTGGACTCAAACAGCAAAACAAATGGAAACCAAAGTAACCAATATAACACCAAAACACGGGAAACTAGTAAACATCTGGTATCTTCGAGTGGATTAGGTATTGAGGGATTTTATGGAACTACAGACGGAAAATGCATTCCCACACTGGACTAAACTCATGTCCTCATAGTTCAGTCTCTAGCCCTTTCTTCCTTCCTTTCTGTTCCTTTTTTTGAGATAGGCTTTCTCTATGTAGCACTGACTTATCTGCAACTCTCTATGAAGATCAGGCTAGCCCCAAACTCACAGAGATCCACCTGAGATTAAGGGTGTGCACAACAATCCTTGGTCACTTTTCTAAGTGTGCTGGATCAGAATCTTTCTGGGATTATTTTTTCTCTGAAAGCCGAGTTAAGCCAGTCTCCTGGGCTTAGACAAAGGGGAGGAGCCACAGGCAGAAGATGCAGAAGTTGGCACTGAGCTTACATTGTATGTCTAAGTGATCAAAGGGAAGTGGAGCCATTTTCCCTCCTCTCACAAATACCTATTCTGATGACTTTATTTCTTATAGGCTAGTCAGAGGCATGCCATTTTGTAAAGTGAACTGTGACAATTCCAGTAGCTACAGTGATTTGCTTTCTAGAACTAAAGTAACTTGTTCCTCTAGATTCTTGTCTTCCCTGTTCCTCTGACTCCAAATAACCACCAGCCAGGAAAGATGTTATCAATCATCCAACATTCTTTAACTGAGCACTTACTGGTTACACCTAACAACGCCCAACAGCAAACCAAAAAAAAGAAACTTCTCCATTTACTTCCCACCCCATCCTTCCTGATGCTCCTCCCCAGTCCGTATGCAGCCATGCTCCCCACCATGATGATCATGGACTAAGTTTCTGAAACTATAAGCAAGCCGCCAATGCTTTCTTTTACAAGCTTGATCATCGTAGCTCTTCACAGCAATATAATGGTAGTTTAAGATCTTAATTGGCTTTGTTTTGTTTTCTAGGAACAGTTGTCATTGTCATTCTATAACCACTTTGGTGTAACTGGAGTCCCACCACCCTTCAGCCCCAAATAAGCACACAGAAACATACTTTAATTATAATACTGTTGGCTGGTGGCTAGGGCTTCTTATTGGCTAGCCCTGTCTTAAATATTAACCAATTTCTGTAAATCTATGTATTTCCACATGGTCTTGTCTCACCTAAAAATGCCCAAACCTGTTACTCCTTTCACGGCTACATGGTGTCTCTCTCTACCTACCTTTCCGAGAATTCTCCTTGTCTTCTAGTCCTGCCTATCTTCCTGCCTCTATTGGCCAAACAGTGTTTTTATTCATCAACTAATAAGAGAAACATACAGAAGGACATTCCTCTATCACTTTGGTGGGAAGGATGGTGTTTTAAAGAGAGACATCTATACCCTTCCCTTTGTCTATCAGAATACAGAAACAATGGACCCCAAAGAAATTGGAGTTGTCTAGGAGTCTAAGGAAGGAAGAAGAAAAAGGCTTCACCCAGTGCCATTCAGATGAAGACTTGCTTCATCCTGAAAGAGGTTACACACTGTCTGGTTGAGTTGTCAGACCACCTTGCAGGGAAAACTGGACTTGGGTCCACATGGGTGGGACAGCAACCAGACCAGGACTGCTTAGCTATGTATACCTGTCACTTTCTATTTAAACCTAAACCCAATGCCACATCCTAAGATTGCCTTGGTGGAGGTCACTGGACCTCTTTGGTTCCTTGGTGTGGGTACATTTCCCTGCTTTTTACTATTATGTGTCTCTCTGATTAGCTATTGAAGTGCAAGTGTTACAGCTCTGGAAGAAAAGGTATCCTGACTCATCAGGCAATACCTGAAGCTGGGGTGTGGTGGCAGATGGTCATCCTACAGGATGGAGCAATCCTGCTTCTCTCTGAGAGACAGCCACTACAGCTGAGCTCTGTCAGGGAATTCTCCTAAGGGAATGTCCTAGCAGAGTTATCTGTTCCTTCTGCTCCAACCCAAGATACTACTTTTTCTGCTTCACTCTGCTAAAGGTGAAACCCCTGTAGAAATGTAGCAATCTTCTCTGGATCCTGAAACAAGTTGTTACTTTTTTCTGCTCAGCCCTCCACCCCAAGAGGATGTCTCAGCAAAGGTTCTTCTGCTCTAGGCCAGTGAAACAATGTCTTTACCCAAAATTCTTTTAAGAAAGAGATTTATTTGGGAAGGAGCGGTCCAGGAGAGTGGCTGCCTCTGCCAGTGTGGGAAAGGCCAGTCTGCAAATGAACAGGCAGAGGGGTTTATATTGGACTTCTTATGGGCAGAGTTTTCCCAAGGAGAAGATTTCCTGCTCAGGGATTGGTTAGTTTTCCTGCCCAGGGATTTGTTGGTTTCCTGTTCAGTTGGTCAGAGGCAGAGTTGGCTCTGGTTTCAGGACCAAGCTGTGTTTCTTTCACTGTCCCCTTTTAGCCTTTTTGCTCTATTTTTAGGATTAGTGTGTATTGACTCTGGTTCAAGGGCCCAAGTGTATTTATTTGGCTGTGGTTTCAGGGTCAGGGAGCATTTCTTTGGTCCTGAGTTCAAGGCTAAAGTGTTTCTTTCACGGTTCTGGTTTCAGGGTGAGGGCAGGTTTCTTTCACAAGCTCTAGTTTCCAGGCCAGGGTTGTTTTCTTTCACTTGCTCTGGCTTTGGGGCCAGGATGGGTTTCTTTGGCTGGCTCTTTTACCCTTCACCTACCACTGTGCTCCTTTTCAGCCCTGACAAGACAATAAAGTCTGTGGTCAGCCTTTCTCAGCTCAGGCCCAGCCTGTATGAGCACTACTACCCATTCCTCCTGTCCCCTGTGAGTGGTCAGGTCTGCTTTATGGTTTTGTTACTATGCTCAGATCCACAATCCACTGCCTAGCTTCCCTGTATCCCAAATAAATTAGAAAACAGACATTGTTACAGTTTGGCCAAACTAGGGAGACACGGATCCCCATTTTTCCCCCACCATGTCCCATGGTAGTCTTATAATTAGTGGAAAGTGGGGAGACAAAAGCCAGATGATACATAGATTTCTCTGTGAGTCAGTTGAATAGGTCCTTTCCTGGAAAAAGATGACTCGGGTCATCTCCATCCTCAGCACTAGACTGCTGAGGTGTATGTCTCCCTCCAAAAACCTCAGGTTCTTACATGTAAAAATGGGGTTAACAATACTTATCTTGAAGGATGGTGGGGGGCATGAGCAAACACAGTGTGCGGCAGGCCAGGTGCCAGATAAGCCTGAGTTCCCTTCTAGCACACTCTCTCTCTCTGCCTTGCCCCCAGCATGCCAGTTTCCTCATCACAGCTCTGCTTCTGCCCTACCAGAACAGTTTCTCAATAAATTCAAGTGACATGTGAAGCCTCAAGCCCAGACTTGACCATGAGCTCTCCCAAGTGCAAGACGTGATCTTGGCCCAAGTGCAATCTTGGCCCCAATCTTACTTTGCATTGCAGGCCCTGGGGTAGCCTTGCCCACCCCTGCTTATGTTCATGCATTTCTGCCCACACTGGTTGATTTAAAGTCCAACATGGCCTCACTTGTTGAGCCCACCTGGATGAAGGCACCTTTGAACTCTCCTTCTTCTAGGAATCGGGAGGGACTAAGGGGAATCTGCTGGGCTTCCAGTACCCAGGGAGCAGCTATCTGGGCTAGCAGGCAAAAGGTCACCACCTAATCTCAGCAGATAACACCACACTAAGAACAGCCCATTGCAGCAAGGTGGCATGCTCCCAGATCACACCTGCATCAGCTGTGAGTCTCCCAAAGGCTCAGATTTCCCATTGGCCCACTGCCCTCACACCCACCTGTTACCAACATTCCTTTGCTGTGAGATGAGACACTGGCAGTTTTTCTGGCCCAATACTTTAGCGCCTTTGCTTTGCCCCAGGTAGTACCGAGCCTGGTTAGATTATCAGAGACTATTCACTCCATCATGAAGCTGCCAGTGTACACAACTTTCCAGTCCTTGGGGTTTGACTCCTGCGTGCTTTGTTTCAGACCGACTGCATGGAAACTATGGAAGGAAAGGTAATGAAGGAGCTGTTAAATCAAGACTGGAAAGCAGGTGTCTAGAGGTGTCCAGTGGAAGGGAGGGACGTTCCAGGTGATCCCAGGAGAATGCTATGGGCGGGTCTTGCAAGAGCATATGGGGAAGCTGTTGGAAGGCAGGAAGAGAAGCCCACACAACCAGAAGACATGCACTCGATTTCCCACTACAAGACAATTCTATAAACCCCTTGGCTATCTGGAGCTGCACTGTGAAGGTAGTTAAGTGAGACTGGGGAAGCTTTAGGCACACAGACCACACACACCTGTATCATCTGGGGTTCCACATGGCTCAGTCCTATAGACCCAGAATCATACACCGGCCAAGTAAATATATAAACTGAGTCCAGCCCACAGTTCTCAGCAACAGCTCTCAAAATTCCTTTATTCCATACCCTTCTATAGAAACCCTATTAAGACAACCCCCCTGGCCATCCTACCCCGCTCTGAGACTGCCCATTGTACTCAGGCCCCTCTCAGCTCTTTTGTAGTTAACTGAATCCCTTTGTTTCTTGGTTTAACTTCTTTCCCCTTTACCCACTGCCAAAATTTGCCAGGACAAATGAGACTTGGGCAAATCCAAACAATGAAGCTTGTTTCTTTTTCTTCCCATCTTCCTGTTCTGTGTCCTGATCTGTTTTTCTAATGCCACACCTCAAATTCCTATGAACACAACAAAAGACCACACAATCCTAAGGGTCAGGAGAAAGGGGGGAAATACAGATAGCAAAGCAAAATTCTTATTATTGGATGTGGACTGCCATTAAGTTCCCTCTCTCCCACCCCAACTTGCCACAAAAATGCTTGGTTTTAGTTTCTTTTTTGTTGTTATTACTTGTCCTTCTTTCTTTTTTTCTTTTCTTTCCTTTCTTTCTTTCTTTCTTTTTTGAGGCAGGGTCTCTTTTAGTGCAGTCTGGCCCTGAATCTTCCTCCTACATGATAAATTCCTTGAGATCAGATAATAGGTTTTCTGCCCCTCCGCCCCATAATAGGTTTCTCTGCCAGATCAAGCCAAACTGAAAAAGTATAACAACAGGCTTATTTGAGTAACGCAACTCCCAGACAGGGTCTCCAGTCCCAGAGCTGAAGGCTGGAGAAGCCACATGCCCAAACTAAAGCAGGGAAATTATATAGGTTGTAGACAAGGGGTGATGATGTATTTGCCACAAGCTGTTTTTGTACCCAAGTATGGTCAAAAATGAAATGCTTTAGGCGGGGACTTGGGTGGCTGGCAACTTCAAGAGAGGAGCTACCATAGCTGCCAAGAATGAGTAACTGGGCTTTTTGGCTCTCTGAGACTCTCTGAGAGGGCAGGATTTGGAGAGTGAGAGAGACAGGAATGGGACTTGCTGGAAATTCCAACCAAACATCAGGGACCTCAAAGGCTTGACTCTCTGGATAGCCATGTGACACACACACAAAGTAGGCCCATTTCTACTGCAAAGGCCTTGATGAAAATCTCCTCTGTCCCTATCAAGTCTCCCTGATCTCACGTACATTAACTCTCTGCCAAGTCATTCTTAAGAGCTTCTGGACAAAGGGCAGATGAACCATTTATTTAACATTTATTATTATTATTATTATTATTATTATTATTATTATTATTTGTGAGTATGTGCACAAGTGTGTGGGTGCTACAACACACACATATGTGATGTTGGAAAGTAAGCCTGCCAGAGAACAACAACATATGAACATGCCTTTTGTTGTTTGTTTGTTTGCTTGTTTGCTTGAGACAGGGTTTCTCTGTGTAGCTATGGCTGTCCTGAAACTCACTCTGTAGTCCAGGCTGGCCTCAAACTCTGCCTGCTTCTGCCTCCCGAGTGGGGGGGCTTAAGCACGTGCACTATCACTACCCAGCTCATATGGACATCCTAAAGACAAAAAGAAAGTCTTTATTGATGGCTGGTGGCTACATGGGGAACTTGCCTAAATCATGCAGTCTGAGCCACACAGGCCTTTGTTTTTTATACACAAAAACCACATCCTAGTTGTCACACTTCAGTTAGCAAGAAGCAGAACAGAAGCCAAAGAGCAAGATTCATGCATTTAGGAACTTTCCTGGAACTAGGGACTAGGTCTCCACTGGATTAGGTCTTTGTTCCCGTTTTGGCTGGTGTTGGAGCCTACATGCTGGATTTTAGGGTCAGAATGGTGTCTCTAACATGGCATCAGTTATACTAAGGCCTGGAAGCCTATTACAGTAAAGGTCAGAGGTTCTATTGTGGTGTTAGTGTGAAAACAAAACAGGAACTATATACCTTGCAAGTTAAGGGCTCTGTTTGCAGTTAAGACAGTTAAGAATAAGTTCCTGTTTGTCCTGTTTAGGTTAAGGTTTCTGTCTATAGTTAAAGATAACTTCCTGTTAGTCCTCTATTATATCCTTGCAAGTTTAGGTTTCTGTTTGTAATTAAGAGTAAGTTGCTGTTACCTAGATCTGATGTAAACTGAAAAACACAATTTTCAACCTACACTAAACTTGAGACCCCATTCACATGATGTATATCCTTACCCTTGTTCCCTTTCATTGTATTTTTCTAACAATGTGTAACAGCCAACTTTCCACCCTGTGAACACCTTATCTCTCCTATGAAAAAAAAAAAATCTCAAGAGGCCAGCAGAGGCTGCTCTCTCAAGTCCCGACAGGGTGAGACAGCCAGCTAGCCAGTCCCAGGTGCACGTCAAAATACAGCTTGCTTTATTTGAACAATCATGGATTTGGTCTTTTTTCCTTGCAATTCTCAAGTTTAACAATCAGTTCTTTCTTTCCACCTTTGCATAGGTTCCAGGGATCAAACTCAAGTTGCCAGTCTTGTATAGCAAATGCCTTTATATAGGTAGTCATCTGATAGGCCTTATTTATTTTGGAGTCTTGTGACCCAGGCTGGCCTTGAACTCCTGACATTCTGCCTCTACCTCCTAAGTGTTAAGATTTCAGGTGTATATCACTATACTTAGCTAAGAATGCTTTATAATTTTTATTAATTATTTTTAAAAGAAAAACAGGCCACTGAGCATAGTAGTATATGACTAGAATCCTAGAACTTTCAGAAGCAGAAGCAGGAGGATCCTTGCAAGTTTGAGGCCTGTCTGGGGAGCAAAGCAAGTTCCAAGTCATCCAGACTACATAGACACTGTAGTGGTTTGAAAGGAAATGGCCCACAAAGGGAGTGGCACTATTATGAGATGTGGCCTTGTTGGAATAGGTGTGGTCCTATTGGAGGAAGTGTGTCACTGTGGAGGCAGGCTTTGAGGTCTCCTTTGCTCAAGCTTGTCCCAGTATTTCAGTTCATTTCCTGTCTGCCTGTGCAATGCAGAATTCTCAGCTACTTCTCCAGTGCCCTGCCTGCCTGCATGCTGCCATACTCCCAGCCACGATGTTCCCAGCCATGATAATAATGGACTAAACCTTTGAAGTGGCCACCTCAAGTAAATATTTTCCTTTATAAGAGTTGCCATGGTTATAATGTCTCTTCACAGCAATAGAAGCCATAATAGACTCTGTCTCAATAAACAAAATGAGGATGAGGAAGAAGAGGAGGGAGAGGAAGAAGCCATACTGTCACATACAATGCCTCATTTGGATATGTGGGAAGTCTTAGGAGTTTAACTCTCTTACATTCCCCCACTAATGGAGGCTGAGAGCTTATTTGGAGGCTCTAGAAAGGATGCACAGCTTCTTGGATCCCCTTGACCCAAGAATAGTCCTCCTCTATTGAGAAGATTGTTGTCTCCCACAGAACATGCAGCTCTGGGAGGAACTCACATAAGTAATGAAGGAAGAGGGGGACACTTGCCTGGCCATCCTGTGATGCTTAAGTTTGCTTGTCAATTTGACTACTATGTGGACTGGGCTGAAACCCAAGCATCCAGGCACACCTGGGGGGACTTTTGACTAGATCATTGATATGGGAGGATCACCCTACATCTGGCCACACCTTCTGGTGGCAGCCCACATGGAAGTCAATGAAAGAGCTTTGTGTTTTGTCTGCTTGCCTTCACTCTTGCTGGCAAGTCCATCCGCCCTGTTGCTGAAGCATTCCTTCATTGGTATGGGGGCCTCTTTCTTCAGGATTTTGATGTGGACTAGAGTCTAGCAGCTCTCCAGGAATCCTCTAGAACTAACACCACACTGGGGCTTCTCCAGTCTCATAGACTGAACAACTACCAGATCCTTATCCTTTCCAACAGGAGGCAGCCATTGTTGGACTGGGTGGCCTAGAGATTGAAAGCCACTCAAATAAATCGTATCTATGTATATGTTCTATCAGTTCTGTTCCTTTAGTGAACCCTTTAGTGAACACACAGCCAGATCAGTTGACTCAACCCTGGTAATCCTAGAGGTGATAAATGTGGCAGGACCCTTTTTAAGTCATTTACTAATTTTTGAAGCAGATAAAATGTTCACCAGGCTCAAGATTTTAAAATGAAATCTGCTTCTACTGCTGCTTATCCACCTCCTGGGTCCCTGTCAACAGGTTTCTCACTCATTTCCAGTTTCTTATTATTTCCAGATATGTGCTCCATATAAAAGCCTTGTGAAACTATCCCCCCATTTTTATACATAAGCTATCATGCCATATATGTTTTTCTGTACTTTGCCTCAGAAATCTCTCCAAATCAGGAGTTTTCTAATACTGTGTGTCTGTGTGGTAGTCTGGGAGATGGACTCCTGATATAGAAATGAACACTTTGCATTGGTATGGATTTTGGTTTATTGAAACAAATTTAAGATCTATTTTGCTATAGGCACATTGCTACTCTTGTTTAGATATTGTGTCTATACAGCTATTTCTAAAATGTAATGTATAATTAAACACAGATTATAGACAGTCACCTATAATAGTCAAAATTTATGTTAGTTAGGTTTTCCAGAAATACAGAGATATATTTCAAGTGGATAAGCATTCTTCAAAACCTTTCCAAGACTACAGAATATGGCATTTAAAATGGTTTATTAGTTTTTTATGACAATGAGATACAACTGCTCCTGGCAATGCCGATTATATCAGAGAGGAAGATTGGCATGGAAAAAACATGTTATGGAGTTTGCCTTCAACGTGGCAGGAAGAGTCGTTTGGACAAGAAACTGCTTTTGTCTTGACTGCTTGACAGCATGCTGTCCAAACTGGACAAGCAGATTACAAAGAAAAGTGACTGCTGAACTTGCCAAGTGACAGGAAGGTCCTTCAAGGTTCCTGCTTCATCAAAAAGTCTGCCAGACACTATGACCTATGGGCTGAAGATGGATGCCCCAATGTTACAGAGGAACTTTGAGTGACTATTCAGGCAGCAAAATGTCTCTGTTAACTCTAGAGTTTATATATTATCCTTCTGTGGTCTTTGATGGAGGTGAAGACAGATGTTATGGTTATGGTTTTCCTTAGTTATGATAAAAGATATGTTACATATAAAACTTTAGACTCACAAAGATAGGATAGTTGGTAGAATATTTTTCTTTAAATTTTGCCAAATGTTAATGGACTAAATATTGTAATTATAATTCTTGCTTGATAACTGTTTTGTTATATACAATTTTACTATGTTAAAGTTAAAAACCTTTCTTATTTAGACAGAAAAGAGATGATGGGGGATGTCCTTCTGTATGCTGTAAATATATGTTTCTCTTATTGATTGATGAACAAAGCTGTTTCAGCCAATGGACAGGCAGGATGTAGCCAGGCAGGAAGTGTATGTGGAGCTACCAGACTAGGAAAATGTTGGGAAGAGAAACACAGAGAAGAGCTTCCATAGAGACGCCATGTAGCTACTGAAGAAGTACCTTGCCAGAATATTACAGGTAAGCCACAGCCTCGTGACTATACATAGTTTAATAGAAATGGGGTAATAATTAATAGAAAGAGAGATAGTAAATAAGAAGCCTGAGTCATCAGCCAAACAGTTTAGGATTAATATAAGCCTCAGTGTGTTTACTTGGGACTAAATAGCTACAGGACCTGGTAGGACAGAAATGCTGTCTACAAACTTCAATTTACTTAATCAGTTGCTTCACAGTGAGAGGTTTCCAGTCTGTTATTGCTGTCCTCATTTGCCTTCTACTTCTGGATAAGCACCATGACCAAAACCTGGAAAGAAGAGTTTATTTCAGCTTACAATTGCAGTCTGTCATGAAGGGAAGTCAGGGCAGAAACTCAAAGCTGGAACCTGGAGGCAGGAACTGAAGCAGAGAGTATATGTAATTGTGGTAGATATTTCTAGATGTTTCCTAGAACCAGCAACATATGTGTTTTCCGGTTCTCCACACATTGCTAATCTAAGAGCAAAACCTTTCATTTGCTATCACTCTCATCACAAAAGTGGATAGGTAGTTTAAGCACAGTTTTTGTAGTGTTCAAGACATGGTTTTTCTGTGTAGCTCTGGCTGTTCTAGAACTCACTCTGTAGACCAGGCTGGCATCTAACTCACAGAAATTCACCTGCCTCTGCCTCTCAGGTGCTGGGATTAAAGGTGCGTGCCGCCACTCACTGCCCAGTTGTGTGGTTGTTTATATAAACTTTTTAAAAAGCCACAGTATATGTATAAATGTCAGAGGATAGATAACTTGTGGAAGTCAGCTCTCCCCTCCCATCATGTGGGCTAGTGATTAGGCTTGGCCACAAGTGCCTTTACTAGCTAGCCATCACATCAGCTCCCCACGATTTTGTTATTTTTGAGGCAGGTCTCAAAAACAGTAGGTTTGGCTATTCTGGAACTCACCATGTAGACTAGACCAGTGTGGTCTCAAACTCACAGAAATCTGCCTGCCAATGCCTCCCAAGTACTGGGATTAAAGGAGTGCCCTACCATACCCAGCTCCAAATTTTGTTTTTAAGACAGCCTCCTGTAGTTCAAGCTGACCTTAAATTCACTATGTAGCTGAGAATGTCTCTGAACTGATTCCCCTGCCTCCAACCCCAAGTATAGGGGTCTAGGTGTGCACCACTGTCATGGCTTAGCATGACAATCTTTCTCTTCTTACCACTTTTCTTTGTGCTCTTGGTCTGTTTCTAGTCAATGGACAGTTCTTCATACCCTAAATATGGAATACTTTAAATAGGAATGTGGCTCAGTCCTGCATCACTTACTCATCTGGCATGTGTAAGGCCCTATTGTAGAACTAAATTCCAATTAGGCCATGGCCACCTGGGGTCCGACCTCTGGTAACTTATACAGACATCTTTAGGCTGACTGCTATTGCCCCACATGATGTTACCCAAATGGCTAGCCTCAAGAAAAGCCTGGGCTGTAGGGTTTACTACTGCAAAAGTAACCAGAGGGCTGCCTGTCCTCTCAGCAATGAGCCCACACACAAGTCTCAGGGTTAAAGACCAAGTAACTTGGGCCTGGAGAGACGGAGAGATGGCTATGCAATTAAAAGCACTTATTCTGACTCCTAGCATGCATATAGCAACTCATAACCATATGCAACTTTAGTCCAGGAAATAAAATGCCCTCTTCTGGCTTCCTCAGGCACTGTTCACAAGTGCGCATACATGCACATACACACACACACACACACACACACACACACACACACACACACACACACACACAGTGAGAGATCCTGGATATTAAGGGACTTCTCTCTCAGTTATAAGAGCTACAGGTGATTTTCCAAGTTTGTCTTTTAATCTTGCCTTTGGGTTTCTGTTCTGCCAACCTGTTTGTTTTTCTATAGTCAAACTTACAGTCTTTGCTTCTTATGATTCCTAGGTTTTCAGTCTTGTTCAGAAAGGAACAGAATATGATTCCACCTACCCTCCCACACATACCTAACAATGTAATAAGCTTGGAATGACTTGCTAGGTTCTGTAAGGCACAAGACAACTGCTACTCTAGAAGATAGCCCAATGCCAGAAGGACACAAAGGAAACAGAAAGTGGGTGCTGGTAGCACACGCCTTTAATCCCAGCACTTGGGAGGCAGAGGCAGGCAACTCTCTGTGAGTTTGAGGCCAGCCTGGTCTACAGAACGAGATCCAGGACAGCCAGGACCACAGGGAGAAAACCCATCTCGAAAACAAAACAAACAAACAAAAACGATAGACACTTCAAATTCTGTTGTAATAAACAGGGGATACAAGAATTTGGGTAAGGACCACTTAATCAAGCCCAAGTGGGTCAAAGAAGGCTTTGCAAAGGTGGCTTATGGTTACCTGGGGCAGCACATAGAGGAAGCAGCCAGCTAACACATGTCTTTCAGTACAAGCAGCTTCACATTCAAAGGTAAGTGGTAGGAAAGAAAGTTTTCCACTCTGGCAGAGGACAGGGAGCCCTACAGGGCTGGATCTTGGTCCAGGGAAGAAGCTAGAAGAGCATGGCTTAGGCCCTACCTTGAAGCAGTGAGACAGCAACTAAGAAACCTGGTGAGCTGTGCCAAGTAGCCCAGTAGAGTGGCTTCAGACTCTTGATGAGCAGTAGCTACAACAGCCTACAAAGATGATTTCAAAACCACGGGGCCTCAGTGGAAGGAGCTGTCATCGTCACAACCACCACAGCATCCCATCTGATACATGTTCTGCCTTTCCTAGATGCAGCTGGCTCAGCCATGCAGGACTGCCCTGGGTCAGAGTAGTAGTAGTAAACCACAGGGACAGGGCCTCTAGCTGGCTCCTGTCCACAGGAGCATCTATTTCCCTTTAGCCAAGGATGAGTGACAGGACAAGGTACTTGGAAGCTCTCTGCTCTCACAGCTTCTATTGGTATGATGCAGGCACTCTCACTGTGTACTCTGGGTAGCCCAGAGTTGAGATCCTCTTGTCTGTGCCTCAGGAGTGCTGGGATTAACGGCATAAGACACCATGCCTGGCCTCCCATCATTGTTATTTGAGACAGACTCTTACTGTGTAGCCCTGGCTGGCCTGGAACTTGCTACACAGACCAGACTGCCCTGACTTCAAAGGATCTGTCCACCTCTGCCTCCGCCTCCTGAGCATCGCAATTAGAGGCATGACCATCACGCCTGACTCCCCCATAGCCTTTTAAATAGCAATTTATAGTAGTTATGGCTAGTTTTATGTCAACTGAACACAAATCTAGAGTCATTTGGGAAGAGGAACCCTCAGCTGAGAAAATGCCCCTCCCAGATTGGTCTGTGATAAACCTTAAGTGCATTTTCTTGATTGATGATTGATGATTGATGACTGATGTAGGAAGGCCCAGCTCGCTGTGGGCAGGTGAATCTCTGTGAGTCTGAGACCAGCCTGGTCTACAAGAGCTAGTTTCAGAACAGGCTCCAAAGCAATGCAGAGAAACCATGTCTCAAAAATAAACAAATAAATAAATCAGTCTTATCATCCCTGAGCAGGTTCTGAGGTAAACGAAGGGTGAGGTGGCAGGAGAAGATGGAATTTGGTGTTGTAGGGTCTCCTCCCCACATTCTGACTTTGAACCTGTCATAGGGCCTTCTGCAGGGAGGAAAGGTGGAAAAAGGTCTCCCTGTGTAGCTCAGACTGGCATGGAACTCACTTTTCAGCCTAGACAGTCCTCAAACTCCATGTTGAGAAGTCTCTGGTTTGCTTATCGTCAAGGATCACATATATGCTAGACAGCAAGTACTCTTCCATTACCCCGTCCCAGGCTGGTGAGAATGTTTTTGTTTTTTAATATTTCCTTATTTATTTTGTGTGTGTGGGGTTGCTTGTCATTATGCCCACGTGGAGGTCAAAGGACAACTCCAGGAACCGCTTCTCTCCTTCCACCCTGTAGGTCCTGTGGGTCCCAGGTATCAAACTCAGGTTATCAGGTTTAGGGGCACCTTTTACCTACTGAGCCATCTTGTTGACTCTAAAGTTCATTCTTAACTGGACTATTTAAGTTACCTTTTCTCTACTGCCCTAAGGCAATTTTATCTCAATAGGTCACTTGCTGGGAACTACCCACAGTGGTGGACAGGTCCCAGGAGAGGATGTGAGGAGTTGGCGGGAGACAGAGGTAAGCCAGGCCATGATGATGGTGAGAATCTTGCAGCCTGACTGACTAGCAGCCAGAGTACTTCTTTATTTATACAGAATTTAGTAAGTAGGGATACATTCATACTGTTCCAAAACATATATCACATAATTTTTGGTTTTGGACATGTGTTTTACTTCCTTTTGTTCATCTTTTAGTCATCATTAATAAACTATAACAGAACAGTTACCATTTCCAATCATTTTCCCTCAGTTTTGACATAACTAATAAACAGTTGCGTTTTATAATCATTCTTACTTTTAACCCCATAACCCAGTTTTTAAGAATCTAGAGTCATGTGACAGCCTATTCTCAGGCCAGTAGCTTTTGTGGCTACAAGGACAGGAGACCAAAACAAAATCTTCAAGCCAGCCCAGAAATATTGTCATGTCCCAAGCAGTGTATTATTAACTCTTAATGGTCAGAGTGCCCAAGAAAAATCCTCAGACAAAGTTGTTGCAGTTATTATTCAATTCCTGGCATAACACGATGTTTACACGTTACATCTTTATAAATTTTGTTATGTCTAATCCTGACTTCTGTTGCCCTTTGGTCATATGACCATAGTGGCTCTTCATGAGCTAAATTTCCAAGAATAGCAGGTCCTGACATCTCATATTTATATAGTCTGTTTACATCATTCTTTGCCCAACAATGTAAGTCTCTGCATAGGGCAGAGGCAACTTCAGTTAATCTAACTTTGTTGTTGTATATGCCACATAATGGCCTGAGTGTATAGTGGGAAGAGGTTTGCAATCTGTTCCGTGGCCAACTCCTCTAGCCCACTGAATCTTGTTGACCTTTTTGAGTTTACTTTGAGTATCTTGTTCCTGTGTAAGTACAGGGACAGATTTTCAAAAGTGTCTCATATGGGTAGTGTGTTCAGGACTTTCCTGGGTAGGCTTAGAAGCAGTACTCCTGGGAGAAAGCATGGATGATTTATATGAAAATTTCCATCAATCTAGTAACCCCAGATTGTACAAATATTAGGAGTTCCTTAAGTATTATGGGGAGATGAAAACCAAAGGTGGCACGGTGGCCATCATGTAGTTCAGCTTTGGTGTGTCTTTGTCAAACAGCTGCGCTGGCCTTGTGACTTTTGTTGTTCCCACGAGATATGGCTGTGCTAGTCACTTACTAATTCGAGATAGAAGGGCTCTTGGGAGGCTGCTGGAGACCATGGTTCTAGTACATCAGCACCTATACCCATAATATTTTCAGGATGCCTACACTGCTTAGTCTAGGAGCCAGAGCAGAAAGCAGACCCCACTTCAGCTGCAAATACAGAGGGTTACACAACAGCCACATCAGAGTTAATAGGTCAAAAGTGAGATAGCAAGAGGTTTCTAGGTCAACATCTCTCTTGAGGCTAGTCTTCCAGGTCATGTGCACCATAAATAGGGCAGGCATATCCAGGCAAGTGCAACAAGCTGAAAGGATGGGAACCAGAGGGACAACATGGAGAGCAAGAGGCAAGTGATAGGCGTGGAACTCAGGAAAGGTTGCAACCGTGCTTGTGGCTTACCTGTCACCTCCATAAAGGGTCATGCTAGTTAGTTTAGGATTGGGGGCTTTGTTGGTGCCTATAGAGATGGCTGCACTCCATCTTGGCACAAGGGCAGAGTTCAAAACAGTTCTCAGCAAGTCATAAGACCTAAAGGTCAAAGGTATGGCTATAATAGGGTGTTTGGCATCTTAGTCTAAATAACAACAGACCTGAGTCTGAGGTGCAGCTACTTCTGACCCTCAAGGCTAGGGAAAAAGAAGTTGAATCTAAGGTGTGGTTACTGAACCCTTGGAGAAAGGAGGAAGAAAAGTCTGTTTGTTCCCTATACATGATATCACGTTCCCCTTTTTGGTTAAAATATGTGAGAGGTGAAAAATAAACTCATGGCAATTCAGTATTAACTGAATCTGCCCTCCTGATTTTATTTTGTGTCTCTGTCTTTCCTTTATCATCTGTAGCTAGCCTCTTCATCCACACACCCCCATTCAGGTATGAACTTAGGGCGGCTTGGCTGGTTCTGATTGCAGCCCCTCAAGGACAGCTGCCAACAGGGCTTATTTCCCTAAACATGAGATGACTACTTCGGTAAATATTAGGGAAGTTCCAGCCACGTGTGGGCACTTCTGAGATGAGTACACACTGTTTCAATGCTCATTTATTTGATGTTTATTACATTCCAGGTATTCAGCAGAGTGGCTGTAGAAGTCTCCACTTATCTGCAATGTTGTTTTCTGTTATCTGCAGTCAATCATAATCTAAAATATGAAAGTTTATTAAAACAATTCATAGTTTAAAGTCACACACTGTGCTGAAGGGCATGAAATGTCACACCTGCTGCTCTATCCCAGTCCAGCACACCCATATTGTATATGACTGACAGTCAGTTACCATAGCTGTGCTAGCAGATCAACTACCACAGCATCACACTATCACAGTGCTAGTGCTCAAGTAGCCCTTATCTCAATGATAGCCCCAAAGCACAAAAGCAGGGATGCTGACAATTCAGAGACATCAAAGAAGCATCAAGTACTTCCTGTACCTGAAAAGGTCCAGTTCTGGGCCAAGCATGATCGCCATTAATCCCAGCACTCGGGAGGCAGAGGCAGGTGGATCTCTGTGAGTCCGAAGTCAGCCTGGTCTACAGAGCAAGCTCCAGGACAGCTAGGGCTAAAAAGAAAAAAGAAAACTCCTGTCTAAAAAACAACAACAAAGTCTAAGTTTTTTTTTTTTTTTACTTAATACAATCTTAAAATTGTACATTGAGGTTGCTAAAAGGCATGTTCACACAGGTTTTATAATAGTGTTTTAAAATTTTATTATATTGTGTGTGCGCGCATGCACATGCGCACAAATAATACATGTGCCCCAGTGTGAGAGTGAAGATCAGAGAACAACATTCAGAAGTCGGTTCTCACCTTTTACCATGTGAGTCCCAGGGATCAAATCCAAGCAGTGAGGCTTGGTGGCAAGCATCTTTATGAATTGAGCATCTTGCCGGCCCCTATTATATGTTTAATTGTTCTTTTACTTTCAACATGGAAAATAGTTTATTAGAACAAAGTGAATAACTGTTCTATTTTTCTATTGTTGCTAATCTCTTACTGGGCCCAATTTATAAATTAGACTTTATCATAGGTTATGTATGTATAGAGTTCTGTACTATGGCTTCAGTATCTACTGGGAACCATGCAATGTATCCCCTGTGATTTTAAAAGACATACTTTTATATACACCTTACTTACTCCTCTTAACAGCTCTATTCTGGAAGAATAACCATACAGATGGGAAAGTGAGGGACAGTCAAGGCTCACTGGTAGAACTGAGATTTGAATTCAAGCTGTCTGCTTCAGGAGCTCTGTCCTTAGTCACCCATGTTGCACAGGAACGTGGGAGTGCTAGCCAGGTGTCAGCCCAGAACCTTCTCTGGCCTCACTTGGCCATGCGCCCGTCCTCTGAGGCCACAGACAGGATGTAAAGGACAGAGTCTCCTAAAAAGTCGTTTTTCTTTATTTCCCAGAACCATACCTCCCCCACCGCCCCCCAGGCTCAGTACAGTCTGTGGGAAATCTGAAAAGCCTTGCACCTCACAGACTTCTTGACCACCAAAGAATGGAAGCTTCCAAGGCCTGACCGGGAGCCTGCTGTGCCAGGGATCTTGAGCTATGGTGTTTTCTTCTTGCTTTGGTTTTGAAATGGGAGGCTTGGCTCACTATGTAGCCCAAGCCAACTGCAAGGTTGTGGCAATCCTGCTTCAGTCTTCTGAATGTTAGGGTTACAGATATGAGCCACTGTGCCCAGCTTCAGCCATGGTGTTTCTAGGAGCAATTCCCAGGCAGGAGGTCCCTCAGTCATTCAATTATCCTTCCAGGAGGAGCATGTTTGCCTAGCTTGCTGGGCATATCCCAGGAAGAAATGGGAGGGCCTCTGGAAAGCAGGCATCTCCTAGTTGAAAGAAGGTAGGACCTGAGTCTGTAGTTCTGTTTAACTTGAAAAGGATTAGATTCTAGGGAAGCTTGCTGTAATTTATTAAAAAAAAAAAGACACCATGCCACAGACCTCACATACAGGGTTTGTTTGTTTGTTTTTAATTAGGGGAAAAGGAATGGAAAAGGGGGGGAGGAGAGGGAGGAGATCAGCCTCTGGAGATAGGAGCATGACAGAGAGACAGGCAAAGAAGCAGAGAGAAAGAGAGAGAAAGAAAGAGAGAGAGAGAGAGAGAGAGAGAGAGAGAGAGAGAGAGAGAGAGAGAGAGAGAGAGAGAGGGAGGAGGTGAACAGGGCCCTTTTTAAAAAAGATCATAGTGAATGTGCACAGGAGGTACTCTTAGTGGCTGCCCCTGAGGACATATCCTGCCAGAATCTCAAAGGCAGGCCAGTACAGATGCCTGAATACTAATTCCTCCCTTTTTATTTAAAAAAAAAAAAAAATGTGAGAGTTAGAAAGGGGTGGCAGGTGAGGCGGGGACGAGGAAGAGGATGCAGTGTTCTCAAAACTACTTCCTGTTGACCTGGGGGGCTGTCATTCGTCTTTGGGGGACCTGGGAAGCTGGGGTGCTGGCCACACTCTGGAGTAGCTGGATGTTTCCCTTCACTGTACAGACTGTGGAACCATCAGGTGCTGCCTGGGCCTGGCAAAATGCTGTTCTTGGTAGATCCAAATTGATGCCCTAGGGCTTAAAGCACCTGATCCTTTCCCATCACCACAGCATCACTTGGACATGTTTGGTGGTCTAGGGCCTCCAGCTCTATGGGAAACAGCTGGTAGTCCTGAAACAATATCTGATTATGAATGGGTCAGTGGGTCTCCAAAAAACATCCCACTGGGAGCAAGAAGTATAGACAATGACACAGTCCCATGAGCAAGGCAGAGAAGTAAGGCCCAAGGGTCTGCAGTTCCTAGTGTCCCAGGAATTCAGAGAGGGTAGTTACACAAAGGGTGGGGGCCAAGGGCTCTGAGCCTGAGAGAGATACAGTTGCCTGGTACCAGAACTTCAAGAAAAGCCAGAAGGGGAGGGGAAGGCTGCTTGAGAAATGAAGCCTCACATCCAGGGAAATGGTCAGAGGTGGGTAGCCCCTCCAGAGATCCAATTACCAATACTGAATGGCAGACAAAGCTGCCAATGAACGAGAAAGCAGATTGTCAACCAAGGGGCAGTGGCTGAAAGACCCAAGGGTTCGAGAGAAACAAGACGGGAAGAGGACACACAGTGAGTTGTCACAAAAGGGGGGGGAGGCAAGGGCTCTGAGCCCAAAAGAACCATGGTTGCCTGGTACCAGGGCTTAATGAGGTCAAGAGAAGAGTCTTCACTGGGGTGAATAGCCAGAGGTGGGGAAGTCGGCATGGCTCACCAATCATGTCAGTTTGGGATGGAAGGACCCAGTGATCCACAGAAGCAAGGCTATGGAAGCTATCATATGTGGACCAGGTTCCAGGATCCTGGAGTGCCTCAAACTGCTTGTGGGCAGGAAGAAGTGCCAGGAGAGCCTTTCCCAGTCAGAGAGCCAAATTAGTAACTTATAAAGAACTAGCTGGAGAAAAAAAAAAGATGCCATGCCACAGACCTCACACAGTGGGTTGCTTTTTTTTTTTCTTTTTCTTTTTTTTTTTTTTAATTAGGGGAAAGTGAATGTGAAAAGGGGAGAGGAGAAGGGGAGACTGGCCTCTGGGGACAGGAGCAGCAGAAGAGAAAAGAGGCAGGGGGTGGGGGGAAGAGACAGAGGAATAGGCAGAGAGCAGATTCAGACAGACAGACAGACAGACGGGAGTTCCCTTGTAAAAAGGGAACATAGTGAATGTGCACAGGAGGTGCTTTAGTGGCTGCAGTTGACGGCCTATCCTGCCAGAACCCCAAGGGCAGGCCGGTATAGATGCCTGAACACTACCGGAGCTCTGACGTTGCAAGCCAGTCCCTCCTCAGCTAACACAGGCTCTTCATACTGCTCGGGTTGGACTCACTGGGTGCAGAGATGTGATGACAAAAATCCCAGTTCAACTCTGCTGGATGCCACCACGCTGGGAGAGCACTTCTTTCACTTTATCCACAATGGTCTCCACCTCAGCCATGGCTCCTAGACCTGGAAGCAAAGTCCATCTGTGACTGGCAGCTACCTTAGGAGCTAAACGTGCCTGTGGCACTCACATCTCCCCTGTGCACTTCACCCACATCCTAGGCCTGGGGGATCCCAGCCCAGCTCTACACCAGCTAGACCCACCACATCCCTTCCAAGCTCGCCCAGGACAGGCTCTGGGAGTCATTCCATTAACAGTGTCTGTTCTACTGCCAGGGATTCACCAGATACTTCACACATCTGTCTCACTTCAGCCTAATGATTCTGAGAAACAAGAATTAGCACTCTGCCCATTGCCAGATGAAAACTGAGCTCAGAAAACAGCTCTGACCAAAGTTACAATGGTCCAGAAAACCACTGGATCACAGAACCCAAAGGTGACCCCAAAGCAGAGTCCCTTCTACAGCTCTGGGCTGAGCAAGGCAAGACGCCCACCTTGGTCTCCACACACCAGTTTCTTGCTCACACACGGAATCTCCATGTAGCCAAAGGCCTTGAGCTGGCCCACCTGCCGTGCAGTGAGAGGGTGCTCCCACATGGCAGTGTTCATGGCAGGGCAGAAGAGGAGGGGCTTGCTGAGATCCCAGGCCCGGATGACACAGGTCTGTAAAGAAGTGGGAGAGAGGTACTGATGCTCCACCTACTGCTCCTCCTGCAGTACCCCAAGTCCCCGCCCTACTGCACTCCAGCCACAATCAGCAAAACAGTTGACTAGGGATGGCTGGGTGTCACACATCTACAGAGGCCTGTTCTTGCATCCTTAATGGGAGAGGAGCTGACTCTTCAGCCCACATCATCTCCCCTCAGGCTCTGGCATGGTCCTAGACACAAGAGATACTCAATCAGCACCCACGATGATGCCTCAGATACCTCCAACAGATCTCCACTCGGTATGTGATCTTGGATCTCCCCGCCTAACTAAGCCTTCACACAGGCTCACAATTGCAGGGCTGGGAAGCAATCCTAGGCGGCAGGAGGCTAGCTAGCTTCACTGTCCACTGGAAGGCTAGGAACCAGATTGTTCATGTTCTACTCAGCAACAGTTCTACTCCTAGGCCAAATAAACCCAGAGAATGAAAACATCCAACACATGATACCTTTTCTCATCCATTATCTCAAGTCCCTTACCGTAACCCTATAAGGAAAGTACTGTCCCTTGTTCACAGATGAGCAAGCTGCAACTCCCTGACGGATAAACAGTTGTCCAAGGTCATACTTAGATACAAACATGGTCCTGTGCAACCACCCATTGGACTGCAGTCTCCCCACCTCCCAAAGCTAGACCACACCCAAGTCACACAGCAGAGCAGCTATGAAAGTACTTGATCAATTCAGATCCATCCTTCTTCCCTCCCTCCCTCCCTCCCTCCCTCCTTCCCTCCTTCCTCCCCTCCCCCTCCCTCCCTCCTTATTTCCCAACTTGGAGTCTTAAGGTTGTGAACTCTGAAGTTATACAAGCTTGAAATCAAATCATGGTTGAATGCTAGGTATGGTGGTATATATGCCTGTAATTCCATCCCTCTGGAGGCTGAGGCAGGAGAATCTCAAGTTCAGGACCAGCCTGGAATATATACCAGGACCATATCCTTTTTTTTTTTTTTTTTTTTTTTTTTTTTTTAAGAAAGAACAGCCAGGCAGTGGTGAACACCTTTAATCCCAGCACTCAGGAGGCAGAAGCAGCTGGATCTCTGAGATCAAGGCCAGCCTGGTCTACAGAGTGACAGCCAGTGCTACACAGAGAAACCTTGTATCAAAAGGAAGGAAGGGAGGGAGGGAGAGAGGGAGAGAGGGAGGGAGGGAGGGAGGGAGGGAGAGGGAGCAGAGGGGAGGGAAAGAAAGGAAGAAAGGAAGGAAGGAGGGAGGGAGGGAGGGAGAGAGGGAGGGAGGGAGGGAGAAAGGGAGGGAGGGAGGGAGAGAAAGGAAGGTAGGTAGGTAGGAAGAAAGAAAGAAGGACCACCTGGGCATGATAGCAAACTCCTTTATTCCTAGCCACAGAGAGGCAGAGGCATGCTGATCTTTCTGAGTTTGAAGCCAGCCTGGTCTGTCTACACAGCAAGTTTCAGGACAGCATTACATAGATCCTGTCTCAAAAAAAAATAAAATAAATAAAAATAAGAAAGAATGTGAACTCTTTTGATGGTGACGTGGTATGGTAGTAGTTTTTTTGAGGCAGTCCTGGGTAGTCCAGGTTGGCCCTGAACTGGCTATGTAACAGATGACCTTGAACTCTTGGTCCCCTGCTTTCCTAGGTGGTGGGATTAGAGGTGGGTACCCCATATCAAAGCTCTTAACTGAGGGCCTAGCACTAATACAGGCTCAGGAGGCCAGGGACCACCTCCCAAAGAAATAGGCTCCTATGCTCAGACTACACTGGGCACCTCCTCCTCCTGAAAGCTCCTGGGGAGGCAGCAGCTGTGACACCCTTCCCCAGAAATAGAGTCCTTTTGGGAAAAGAGAAGGGAGCAGAGAACAATGCAACATACAGGTCAGAGCCAGTGCCTGCCTGTCCCTCAGTGCCATTACCCTCTCCTGGGACAGCAAACAGCCTCAGAATCTAGCCACTTGCGTCATTCCAGACAACAGAGTTGGTTTCCCACCAAGTCCTCTCAGTATGACAACCTGGCTATGAGTGGACAATTTCAGTCGCACTTCCTCTTGGCTCTGTGCCACCTGCTGCTTTTGCAGGAGCTGTGAGCAACCCTAGAAGGGCCTTGGTGTCTGGTGTAGGGACAGGCTGGGCTGGGTTCTAAGCACCCTCAAAGCACAGCACCCAGACCACAGCAAATGCTCAAATGGCTGCCCTCTGCATGGCTGCTTCCCCAGGGCTCAGCTCCGAGCTCACTTCCTGGACAAACCACAGCTCCTCTGAAGCAACCAGCAGTAGGAAGGGGAGAGAGAGAACACCGATTCCCACAGCCAAGGGCCTGGCACTGTGCTCAGTGTTTCAGCCTGGCCCCTGGGAACCCACTTAGGCAGGGCAGAAGCCTGGATCCTAGTCAAGAGATTAGCACTGAGCCAGACGTAACTCTGGGGAGTCACCACTTCTTCCTGCACCCGACAAGAGGCCAGAGCAGACAGAGGCAACCATTCCCAGGCTGAGGGCCTGGAGGCAAGGAATGCAGGACAACATCTAGCACCTTTCCAATGCTGGGGATGGGATGGTCTGAGAAGGAGTGGGCTAAGCCTCAGAGCACAAGGCCAGTGGGCTATATGAGATTATATTTGTTTTATGTGTGTGTGGGTGTTTTGAATGCATGTAGGTCTGTGTATCACATGTGTGCCTGCTGCCCATGAAGGTCTGTGGTGATTATTATTTATGATTTATTAAAGCTTGCCTAAGGATTCAGAAAAGCAAAGTCTGCCTTAAGCTATAGCGATCAGGCAGTGGTGACACACATATTTAATCCCAGCAGCCAGAAGCTAGGAGGTAGTACTGCACACCTTTGATCCTAGGACTCAGGATTAAGAGGTAGACAGATCTCTGTGAGTTCAAGGCCACCCAAATCTACACAAGGTTGATCCAGTCCTAAAGAGAAACAGCTCACACAAAGATGAGCTCAGCACCTGGGGTCACACACCTTTAATCCCAACATCTGGGAGGTTCGTAAGACAGGAGCAAAGTCTCAGTATCAGGCATTCATTCTCCAGCCACATTGAGGTAAGAGCTTTCTGATAGCTTGGCTGTTCTGCTTCCCTGATCTTCAAGTTGAACCCAACATCAGTCTCTAGGTCTTTTATTTTTCGTGTTACAAAGGCCAAAAGAGGGTGTGAGATCCCTTGAGACTAGAGTTACAAACAGTTGTGAACCACCATGTGGGCGCTGGGAATCAAACCTGGGTCCTCCAGAAGACTTTGAGTGCCCTTAACCATTGACCCATCTCTCCAGCTCAGCTACAGCTATATTAAAAAAGGTAAATATAATAATAATGATAACAACAACAAAAAGGAGGGAGACCTGAGTTTTCAAAAGGTAGGAACAACATTCAGACAGCTGGCTGGGGTTCAGTCCTGAGGTTGGTGTGTTCTACCTATCAGCTGCTACTAACTTGCCAGTGGGAGCCCAGAGATTGGGGTACATGACTGAGCACCTCCCTCACCTGTTTCAGTGCCCTGCTGCCTGGTCCCAGTCCTACTGGGCAGTGAGGACCATGCTGTACTTGGCTCTGCTTCTCTGTCCTACCCAATCTGCTCCTGGCCACAGCATCAGGTGGCATTCCTCCCATCCTACAATCTTGGCCTAATGATGCTGAAGTCACCAGCAACTTCCCAGAGGAGGAGCAGACAAGGATAGAATGAGTCCAGGGTCTCACACTCCAATACACAAGAATTCTGCCACTAAGGGCTGCTACATCTCCAGCCCTCTTTACTTTCTACTTAGAGAGAAAGCCTGCAAAGGCCTTGAATTTTTGATACTCCTGCATCAGCCTTTCAGGATGCCAGGATTACAGGCTTATGCCAGCAGGCCCAGATGAGAATATTAAGTTCATATGTGATCTCCTAAAGCTCCAGGTCAGATTCAATATTCACTTCTTCACCATTTTCAACTCTAAAACTGAGCTGAGTGTAATAATATACACCTGTAACTCCAGTATTCAGAAGGCAGAGGCAGGACTGTCACAAGTTTGATACAAGCCTGCATTCTTCTCTCACTCTCTCTCTCTCACACACAATACTCTCTCTCTCACACACACACATACACACACACACACACACACACACACACACACACACACACACACACTAAATTAAATAAAAAATATTTATGAAAAAAATTTCTTCCTACCATGTAGTGATATATTCACCTTGTCTGCACCTGTGGCATAGACCACGCCCATTGGGGGTAGAGATAGGGCTGGACGTGACCTGGGGGAACTAAGACTGAGGAGGGGGCTCGGAGAGCTCTCTTGCTTGCAGCACAGGGACAGGAGGCAGCACTTGGGACCAGAAACCTGCTGGTGTTTATCTGTCTATGTTATGAGTTATTTCTCCCTGAATAAACATCTACTCAGCCTATTTCTGCTGATCCTTATTAAACATCAATACTACCACATGCAAGTGATACAGTAAATGCCTATTTAGTGCCTAGCACTGAGCATGCTCCACAGACTGATGGGGTCATTTAAGACTACAGTGCTTGCCAGGTGTTGGTGGCAGCGCCTTTAGTCCCAGCACTCAGGAGTCAGAGGTAGACAGATCTCTGTGAGTTTGGGGCCAGTCTGCTCTACAGAGTGAGTTCCAGAACAGGCTCCAAAGCTACACAGAGAAATCCTGTCTCGAAAAAAAAAAACAAAAAAGACTACAGTACTCACCATGGAGTACTCCTCCTACCTGCATGGGTGACCACAAGTCTCTTTCCAGACAAAGTGTTCTCTGTGTTCTCACTAAGAGCCTCCAGGACATAGGAAGTGAAAGGTCAAGCAATGGAGGGAGAAGGACCATAAGACCTCTTGGGATGACCACATAAAAAAAGGCAACTCCCAAGGTCTCAAGGCATTATGCCAATCGGGCAATCACGTCTCATCTAATTTTTTTTTTTTTTTTTTTTTTTTTTTTGGTTATTGTTTTGGTTTGGTTTGGTTTTTTTCCCCTTCTTTCCAAGATTTTCTCTGATAGATGTGAAAACTGGGGTTTGGGTTGGGGGATAAAATGACCATAGAGAAAAGGTATGTGAGAAGCATGAGGAAACAGACACCTCTGTCAGAAGACCTCGATGTGTTCCCAGACTCTGGGGGTATGGAAGAACTGATGGAGAAGCAGTGAAGGCAGGAGATCCATGAAGGTGCACTTGGAGGGTGGGAGAGAGCAGGGGGCTGAGGGTGGGGCGCCTGGCTGACCACTGAGGGCAGGAGAGCGGTGGGCACTCCTAGGCAGCACTGGCAAAGCCAGATGATCCATCAGACCCAGATCTTCGGCCTCTTTGCTAAAGAGACAAGGGCAGGGGGCTGCTGGACAGACCTTCACTCCACAGTAACAGATTTCCTTGTATGGCACAATCTGCAGCTCAGCAAACTGGGAGCAAGGCTGGAGGAAAGACATCAGGAGTCACTCACAAGTAAGTTGTCACAGATGCCACTGGCAACCTTCCCCAGAGTGTTGGCATCAAGGGGCGCCACTAGCATGAGGTCAGCCCACCTTCGCAGGTCGATGTGGAGAACTGGGTCAGAGCGGTGCTTCCACATCTGCCAAAAGAAAGAAATGGGGGCCATCAGCCCAGTCACTCTCAGTGTGTGTGGGGGTAGAAGATGATGGCCAAATAGGCCAGGTACAATAAGCTGAAAAACCCTAGGAAACCACCTAGCTCTCCCTCAAAGTCTTCCACTGTCCCCTCTCACAGTGAAGCTGGCAAGCTTTGGCCATGGAGAGCCAGCAGCTTGACAGAAACCAGGCCTGAGGAAACAAACGCTCCTTGTCTCTCTGAGCTTATTCCCTTTATGGTTTGGTTTTCAAGAGAAATGACATCTGGCAGGGAACTCCTGGCCTGTCTGCTTGAGGCGGATGCTTGGGTTGTCCAAGCCAGTAGAAGGGCTCTGGGCGATGAGAAATGGAGGGGGAGGGGAGGGAGGAGAGGGCAAGCCTGCCAGAAATGTTCGAGGCTGAGAATGTTTTAAAATGCCTGGCAGGGCAGCCCTATGAGGCCCACACTGCTCGCCTGGCAAGTCGGCTGATGCCCACCCCTCTGCAGGAGGGCAGAGGCATGGCCAGCAGCCGTGGGAAGTGAAATACGCTGGATAGCCTTGACGCTGGGAGCCACATGGACAAGGGTGGTGGGAACAGAGCTCCTCTGTGGTTTCATCAGCCCAGATAAGTACAAGGACACTCAACCCCAGGCACTGGGCCAAAGCTGAGCTCTGCCTGAGGAAGGCGGGACCACAGGCCTCCCGCAGGCCAGAAGCTAGACAGATGTTTTCCTCATTGCTTCTACCCAGATGGCCCTGACCACTGACTTGAGCCCAGACTATGTGCTCCAGCAGCCAGGACCATAGGCTGCAAGGAAGATAGCTCTGTCCTGCTGGAAGAAAAACAATGGGCCCAGCACTGACCTCCCATTCATCAGCATCACTGTAGAGGGTGACAGGAACATCCTGAGGGCTATAGAAATGTTTGGCTCTCTCGGTTGTTACCACTGTGACTTCCAGCTGTCACCAAGAAAGTGGAGGGAAGGAAGAAGATAAAGAAAAAAAGTTACTAGAATTACAGGCCCACATGAGGGCCAGTACAGGCAGATGCTCTCCTCAGCCTGGTGGTGAACAGGATTTCCCCTTAGCAATGAACCTCATGTTTACACAGCTTCTTCCGCTGTCACTCAAAGGTCAGGCCCTGCCAGGTGCACACATTTCACTTCCCTATTTAAGGGGTTGCTGAAAAATGAGTCACCAACTGCTCAGAGTATATAAAGCAGCAGTCACTTGCCACTCAGGCAGTAGAGGCCAGAGGTAGTGGAAGGCAGACGATGGGAGAAAACTCAAGCCTACCATAGGCAGGAGAGGCCAGCCAAGGAAACTCATAGGAACAAGACCTATGCCAACAGCTCGCTTGCTTCAGGCCAAGGCATTGACAGCTGCTGTGTGCATACTATGTCAGTATTCATGCCCCAGTGAGAGAGCAGAGTCCCCTCACCTACTTCAGGAACAAAGCCTGGGTGTCAGGCTCAGGGAAAATGAAGTCTGTGCCCTCATATGGGGAGAATGAGTGCTTCTTCACCTTGTCAATTACTGAGGAAGTGCTGATGCAAACAAAGAGGGCATTTACCCTGTATGACAGAGCATGACTTAGAGAAATAGCCCAGGGGGAAGTCACTGAGCAAGGGCAGGAGTAGAAAGCCATACCTTAGGAGAAACCACTGAGTCAGGAAAAGGACATTCATCCAGGAGGACGACTACTAAAGGGTGACACCATCATTGACAACCAGGGCTCTGTGCAAAGAAAGCAGCGTCTGACCAGAGCTAGCCATGTGGCTGGACAAGAATATAAGCAGGGACATAAGTTGGAAGATCCCACACAGGAAATTCAGTTTCCTGCCTGCTAGAGAAACACTGAAGGCTCCGATGCTGCAGGATTACATTCCTGCTGGATAAGAGCTTGGTGATGTCAGGTCAAGGCTGCTTCTTTGCACACAGTCTAGTTGCCACTCCTTCCCAGCACAGAGCAGGGGAACCATGCTCTGCACAACTCTTGAGAACAAAGCTGGAGCCAAAAGCAGACATCTCGAAGAGGCAGACTAAAGAGTAGCTCCAGGTCTAGGGTTCCCAGCTTTACTGACCTGTCCATCTGTCTCACTTCTCCTACCTACCTACCATCCCCAGTCCCTACACAAAAGCTCAGAAATATTTTTACATATCTTTTAAACCAAACCATCACTGAGAGTTGAGACCTCTCTAAGACACCTAAGAACAAGCTTGCCAGTTCTAAGCAATGGCAAATGAGCAGGGCTGCCCTGTCCCTTCACAGAAACCAGCCATAGAGTATAGATAGCCTGGGCCCACCAAGGCAGGGAGAGCAGAGGAAGGGGGAGACCATGCTAAAGGTCTTCATGTTTTCATGGCAAAGACACAAGATAATGAGGTCAAGTGTGGGCTTAATAAGTTACACCATGAGAAGAATGATACACAAACTCAATCATGCATAGCTTCCCAAGTGGAAGAAAATTCAGTCTACATAAGAAAAGAAAGAAAAGGAAAAGCATCAGAGAAAAGATGTAATAGGTAGAAAGTACTAAATAAAACAACAGAAGTGGCCACATGTGGGGACACATTTCTGCAATCTCAGCTCTCAAAAAGGCAAAGGCAGGAGGATTATGAGTTCACAGCCAGCCTGAGCTACGTACTGAGACTCTACGGAGGACTGGGGATGTAGCTCAGTTGTTGACAGAGTGCTTGTCTAACTTGCACAAAGTCCTAAGTTTGAGCCCCACGTGGCATAAAGCCAGGCATGGTGGTACACATCTATAATCCTCTACTCAGGAGGTGGAGACAGAAGGTCAGAAATTCAAGGCACTTTTGGCAATAGTGATATAGAGTTCAAGACCATCCAGAGATAAATGAGACTTTATCAAGTTAAAAAAAAAAAAAAAGAGGGGGTTAGGAAGAGGAGGATTAGCGTAGGCTAAGCAGTAGAGGTACTGGGTTCAATTTCCAACACTGAAAAAATACAGATGGTAGAATTAAGTCCAAATGTGGTAAGCATAAATGTATAATAGCCTATACTTCTGATCAAAATACACATTTTCTGGGCTGGTAGGATGGCTCAGTGCGTAAAGAAAGGTACTTGCCACTAAACCTAGATGTGAGTTCAACCCCTGGAATCTGATGCTGGAAAAAGAAAACTGACCCCCTCTGACATCCACATACATGCAATGCATGTACACACACAGTAAACAAACAAAAATGTAAAGAGAAAAGTCAATTCTCATTCAGACTGGGTGCACATGCCCATAATCTCAGCTTTTCAAAACACCAAGGCAGCAAGCTAAAAAGTAGCCTTAGGAATTTAGCAAAGCTGTCTCAAAATAAGGCAGAAAAAGGCTGGCAGTGTATTGTAGCTCAGTGGTAAAGTGTTTGCCTAGCATGTGTGAGCCCTTTGTTTGATATCCAATACTGCAAATAGAATAATAACAAAATAAGCTTTCAGCCAAGTAAAGTAAATTAAACTCTCAAGAACAGAGGAGGGAAATGACAGCAGTTAAGACTTGTCAACACAGTTTTGGAAAATTAATGTGGAAGGAAACATTAGCAGATGAGATTAGAAGACCAAATGCTAAGAGCCCACAACACCACTGAAAACAAGCCCACCTGAGGGAGGGAAGGAGGGGACAGCTCAGGGACTGACTGAGAGCAGGGTACTTTGGAATGCAGTCACGAAGTGGAGCTGAATTTAGGGCTGTTCCACCACCTACAGGACAGTTAAGGCCTCTCAGCCTCCTAGCCTCCATCCCAACCCAGCAGTCAGACATTGATAGCCGTCTGAGCTGTCAAACAGAGGCCAATCATCCCTGGGCTAGAAGTTCATCACAGAATGCCCAGACACCAAAAGACTCCTCTCCAACTGAACCCTTGACAGTGTCTGCAAGCAGAAAAGCCTGTGAGGGCTTTTCTGGAAAACCCAATGGCCCGGGGACTATTTGGGGGGTTGCAGGGAAGGAAATTCTGAGGACCCCTGACAGAATCATTCATTCTCAGCTGAGTCATGGCAATAGAGAGAAGTTCCCAACCAGCTTTTCACGGCCAAATAGGTGCAGTCAAAGAACAGGAGATATTTGAAGAAAACCCTCCAAGTCAGAGAACAAGATTAACACTGAACAGAAAACAGAAACTCATAGGCAATGCAGGAAGAAAACTTACAGCTGACAGATGCACCCAAGAAACAAGAACACAGTGCTTTTTTTTTTTTTCTTTTTATGTGTATGGGTGTTTTTGTCTGTATGTATATCCATGTACTATGTGCATGTAATCCCTTCAAAGGCTAGGAAAGAGTGTCAGATGCCCTGGAACTAGAATTGCAGGCAGCTGTGAGCCATCATGTGGGTGCTGGGAATTAAAACCATGTCCTCTGCAAGAGTAGCCAGTGTCTTAACTGATGAGCCATCTCTGCATTCAGGAAACAAAGGGGACTCTGGCAAATTAAAAGTATAGTGAAATAAAAAAAATTCAGTGCATTCGGGCATGGCAGCTCACATCTTTAATGTCAGCACCTGGGGAGCTGAGGCAGTATGATCTTTAGATCAAGGCCAGTCTGATCTATGTAATGAGTTCCTGTCCAGTTTACATGGTGAGACTTAGTAAGACTCTGTCTCAAAGAGTGAAAAAGTAAATTTTACAAAAAGAATTAATGCAAAGCTAGGCGTGGTGGTGTATACTTGGACAAAATCATAAAACTATGAAAACAAGCGGAAGACCAGTCAATGCAGGGAGGCTAAATCTGAACAACAAAGTTCACAAGGAAATAACAGAAAAGGGAAGCAAAAAGAAAAATAAAAACATAAAGCTAGGTGTGACAGCAATGGAAAGCCGAGGCAGGAGAGCATAAGTTTGAGGCTAGCTTGTGGCATACAGTGAGACTCTGTTCCAAAAAGAGGAGGGCAGGGAGGAAGAAAAAGGAAAGAAAGAAGGAGGGGGAAAGGAGTAGCAGGGGCAGGAGGAAGAAAGAAAATGAATGTACTCAGGAAACCAAGGCAGGACCATAAGTTCTAGAAAAACCTGAGATACAGAGAGAACTGTCTCAAAAACAAATGCACAACACAAAACACAGCCCCAAGAGCCTCCTCATGTAGCAATCGGCAAAAACTCAGAGTCTTCTCCTGCTAAATGGCCTCCTGCTAAGGCCACATCCAGGCTTGTAATCCCTTAGTTTCTTGTAAGTCCCCACACTAACCAGAGTTGGCTCAGTGTTTGCTTAGCCTATGGCAGCTCCTAAAATCTTAACTCTGCTGGTCTACTCTAAGCCTGTACCACGATCAGCAGCCCCCAAAGACACTGATGAGGACAAGAGACCTTCCACCAGGCTCACAAGCTAGGGGAAAGGAAAGAGGGATGAAAGAGAATTAAGAATGTACCGTGTGTGTGTATGTGTGTGTGTGTGTGTGTGTGTGTGTGTGTGTGTGTGTGTGAGTGAGACATAAGGTCTCAAGTATCCCAGGCTGGCCTTGAACTCCCTATGTAGCCAAAGATGATCTTGAACTTCTAATCCTCCCGAATGCTGGGATTATAGAGTTGACCCATCACACATACACTTTTACACGGTTCTTGGGATTGACAAAGGCCTTTGAGCAGGTACTCTACCAACTGAGCTACATCTCCAACAAGAATGCTCTTTCACTGGCTATAAACAATCTCACAACATCTCCAGGTGATGGAGGAAGATGTCCAATACAGATCTCATGTAGGACTAAGAGATACAGCCAGTGTCAGAGAGCTTACTAACACATGTGAGGCCCCAGATTCTAATCCTAGGTCCTAAAGAAAAAAAAAATCACAAACAAAACTTCACCCAAACCCCAAAATGCTATCTCAAATCTCAAATTTAAGATACAACTAAGGGCCGGAGAGAGGGTTTGCTGTTCCCAGCATCCACATGGCAGCTCACAAATACCTGTAACTCCAGTTCCACAAGTTCTAATGTCCTCTTCTGGCCTTTGCAGGCATATGCACACACTAAGATATGAATAAGACTGATACCGCCATGCCTGTTCTCAGTGGGCCCTATAGAACCTACCTATTTACTTATCTACTTATTTATTTATTTATTTATTTATTTATTCCTTTTTATTTGAGACAATGCCTCATTGTGTAGTCCTGGCTGGTCTGGAACTTAGGCACACACTACCTGACTTATTAAAACAAGGTTTCGTACAGCCCAAACTAGCCTCAAACTCACATAATGTGGTAAAGGGCTTTTCACTTTCATCTCTTAAGAGCTTACCATCCAGCTGGGCGATGGTGGCACACGCCTTTAAACCCAGAACTTGGGAGGCAGAGGCAGGTGGGTCTCTGTGAATTTGAGGCCACCCTGGTCTACAGAGCTAGTTCCAGGACAGGCTTTAAAGCAATACAGAGAAACCCTGTCTAGGGGAAAAAAAAAAAAAAAGAGCTTACCACCCATCCTGAACACCAGGTTCATCTTTTTCTCTACTAGGAACTTAGAAAGCTGCTCTGGAAGCTCGAAAGACCTCCACTCTAATACCCAAGCATCTTGCCAGCTCTAAGGTCAAATGTTCCTAAATTGGTACTGTCCTCATTCAGGGGGTCAGCTGGCTCTGCTGCCTCTTCACCTGCTTTCCTCTCAACATGCCTCTGTGTCATGGAGCCTTTATGGTGGCTTCCACATCTCCACCACCTCCTGAGGATCTCCAACCACGCACCGTTAAGGCTTCCCGCCCTAAACAACTCTACTTGAGATCATTCCTTCAACATTTTGCACTACTACCTCTTAGACTCTGGTTACCCTCCCAGGGTAAACAGCCTCCTGGGACAATGTATCCACCTAAGGAGTAATGTGAAGAACATGACAGGAAGGTCCTCTCTATGCCCTTCCCCAAGCCTAGTGCTACTGGTCAAGCCCAGACTAGCTTTTCCAGTCTTAAAGAGATGCCATTGACCTGACTCATCAACCCTATGAGTTTGATTATTTAACCTTCATTCACTTGGCCAGAAGGCCCTGAGAGCAAGGGGTTGGGTAGGTTCTGGATCAGCACTCTAGCATGCACGCACGCGCGCACACACACACACACACACACACACACACAGGACTATTCATTCATTCATTCATTCACCATCAGGCAATAAATGCCAGGGAGTTCAGACAATGCCCTAAGAGCAGGAACCCCTCAGTGCTTTCTCTGAAATCTTGTGGGTCCTAGTGGACTAGAGCCCCCACACTGCTCTATGCTTGGTCCCACAAAGATCCCTCTTAAGATTAGGTTTGTATGGAGTATTTTTAACCTGTTCTTTATTGTGTGATGATGCGACTGAACCCTGGCCAGACACAATTGCATAAGATGTCTGCATCTTGTCGAGTCTTTACAGAGATTCCTTCCTGAAACCAGTTCTCAAGTCTGGTTTCCTTTTCTCTGCTGAATCTGGAATCTGGGGCTTCTGGAGAGTTGGGGTGGGGGTGGGTAATGGCTGTGATGTCTCCACCTCCACTTTAGGTCCCTGGCCTGGTCCACATTATGGTAGAGCTCAAAGAAGCCTGTGTAGAAACACTTCACAGTCATAGCGTGAGAGAAATCCCACGACCAGAGTCCCCACCTCCATCTCTGTATTCTCTTCTAGAAGCCAGCAGCATGACCATCCCTAGTTATGACAACCAAAACCCTCCTCTGGGCATTGTCCAATGTTCCCTAGGGACAACTGCTCTAGTGGAGAACCATGGACCTACAACATTATCCGATAAGAACTCACAGCAGTAATGGAAATGTCTCACCAGTTCTGTCCAGTGTGGTTACCACCAGGTGCTGGTGGACACTGAGCACCTGTAATCCCTGCACAGGCAGAGATGAGTGGGTATTTCCACCATTGCATGTGAAGATGTCCCCACAGGAACAAAGGACCTTAAAGAGGAAATACCTGCTGTATCAGTTACTTTCCTGCTCCTGTGGTAAACCACTATGACCAAGGCAACTTGGAGAAGGCAACTTGGTTTATTTGGGCTTATGGTTCCAGAGGGATAAGAATCCATCACCACTACTGTGGGGGAGCAGCAGGCAAGCATGGCAACTGGAATAGCAAACTGAGAGCTCACATCAGCCAAAACTCTCAGTCCAGCTTAGCTGAGTAGGGATGTACGGCATATGCAATCCTGACTATAGAACAAGACAGGCAGAGGCTGGTTCACAACTTCCCAAGTTCAAGTAGAGAAAACCCATGGTTGAGATCTGAGCTCCCCAAGTTCACTCACGACAGGAATCATGAAACTAGCCTTGTTCTGCAACCTTACTCACTGAGAGGTCTTGGGCAGGGTAAGTTCCTCTCTGACATGATTTCTGAGGGGGTCTTCCATCTCACTGGGACAACCCAGTCCTTTTATGACCCATTTCCTTTACCCAGCAGACTCTGTGGGAAACAGTCCCTCCCCACACCACCAATCCTGCGGTGCCCTTACCCAAAACAGGAAGATTGCTAAGGATAAAACCATAGACTTATTGTCCTGGGCTATCAGAAGAGAGCCCCAGAGTACACGACCCTCTGCCTGGGCCCAGGGATGGCTGCCTCTGGCAGGTGCACATGGAGTTTTCTCCCTAGAATTGTGGGTGAGAAGCCTGCAGGTAGAGGAAATAGAGGCCAGCTAAGCCAGCTGAGGCACAAGGTCTCAGAGTTTCCACTCCAAGACCACATGTGGATGCCACATAAAAATTAACCAGAAAGAAGGGAAAACCTAAGCCAAGTCTCGTTTCTCGTGCTCACCTCTCCTTGATGAATACACACACACACACACACACACACACACACACACACACACAGCAGAGCCTCATGACACAGTCGTATAATTCAAACCATCAATGCCATTCCCAGCTACATAGCAAGAATCTGTCTCAATAAATACATAAATATATGAATAAATATAAGTAAAGGGCCAGTGGGCCAAGGCTGATGACCTGCGTTTGATTCCTAGGACCACAGTATAAAAGTAAAGAACAGAACCAACTCCTTTGAGTTGTCAACAGACTTCCACTCAGGCACTGTGGCACACACACACAAATAAATGTAATTTTTTTTTTAATTTAAAGAAAGAAAAACAAAAGGAATGTTCCGTAATATGCCCCACCTCAAACTTCACCATCCTAAAGACTATACAAGTACACACATAGGTTAGAAAACAAAAATTTAGCAGAATGATACAAAATGAAGCTCATCTCCCTTCACAAGTACCTCCAAAGAGAAATAACTGCCGCTAGTCCTAGATATGTAAACATTTAAAGGCATCACATTATATATATTAAGAGCCAACAAATGCTTTCTAGCACAGGTTGAAGACTCTGAACTTTGTCCTAACTGGTAGGCTCAGAGGCAGTCATAGGTGATGCATAGGTTGGTGTATGAAATTATGAAAAATAATGCATGAAATGGGGGCATGCCTTGGTATTTGTGTGTGGTCAGAGGACTTTATGGAGTTGGTTCTTTCCTTCTACCTTTATACGAGAATTGAAATCAAGGTGTTATCTTGTATTGTTGGGCCATCTCACCTAGCCTGTCACTTTTTAAATTTTTTGTTTTGTTTTCTTTGAGACAGGGTTTCTCTGTGTAGCTCTGACTGTCCTAGAAATCGCTATGTAAACTAGGCTGGCCCTGAACTTGAAGATATGCCTGCCTCTGCCACCTAAATTCTGGGATTAAAGGTGTGTGCCACCACCACCTGGCTAAATATTTTATTTTTAAAGTTTTAATTGTTGGGGCTGGAGAGATGGCACAGCAGTTAAGAGCACTGGCTGCTCTTCTGGAGGTCCTGAGTTCAATTCCCAACAACTACATGGCTCACAGGCACCTATACTGGGATCTGATGCCATCTCCTGGCATACAGGCATACATGAAGATAGAGCATTCATATAAATAAATACACCTTTTAAAAAGCTTTAATTGTTAACTCTGTGTGTGTGTGTGTGTGTGTGTGTGTGTGTGTGTGTGTGTGTGTGTGTGTGTTCACAGAGAACTGACCTGACCCCCAGGACCTAGAGTTACAGGCAGCTGTGAGTCACCCAACATGGAAGCAAACTCAGGTCCTCTGGAAGAACAGCATGCACTCTTGACCACTGAACCATAGTTAGTCCCAAAGATGTGAGGAGAGAGACCACTGACTCAAATCATCATAGCCAAATTAATTAAAGCAAGCTTCTTTATTCGTGTACATATGCTGCCTCCCCCTAAGGCAGGGTTTGAGAGGTCAGCATTAGATGTAGGAGGACTTTTGACAGTTCAGGGGTAGTGGACTCCCAATGTGGGGTTTGGTGGGCAAAACAGGCAGGGTTACAAGAGTAGACCATCATAACAAGTTAGTCCTAATGACCTCCTGAAACAAAGATAGGGCCATAACAATAGATAGTCATAATAAAGTAGCAAACCTTTTGAAACAAGATAATTGCAAGATAATTGGTTATTAACTTTTTGAAACAAAGGCACAGTGTCTGTTCCTGGAACAGGCAGTATATAGAACCACTTACGGTTACAGGTGGGGCATAGCCCAATCCTATTTTGCTCCTCCTATCTCTGGGATCATTTCATTGTTCTGATCCACTTCAATAACCCATGGAGAGTCTGCACCATGAGTATGCCATAGCTCTGTACTGCTGGACTCAGGGTTTGTTTTCAATTGTTTTGAAATCACCAACAATGCTATAATGACCATCCTTGAACTTCTGCAACCAAAGGATTTAATTCTAGAAGTGAAATAAGGGCTACAAGCATTTAAATTTTTTCTGTTTATTGACAAACTAACTGGAAGAGCAGAATCTACTTCATAAGGCCCTCCTTCCTCATCTTCAGCCCTCGGTGTCCTGGGGGGCATGCTAGAAACTTACCCTTCTATAAACCCAAGGACTACCAACTCCCTCTCTTTGGCTCTCAATCCTGCTGCCACCTGCCCTGAAAAGTAACTCTGGTGTTTGTTTTCCCAGATCAGGCCAGATTTGCCCACCAAGGTGTAAACATAGAGTTGACAACCTGAATGAAAATGTTGTTCACATACATAACAACTATGGAGCTGCAAAACATTCTCCTAGATGGCCTTTGGGTCCTAGTCCCTCTTGTCTTCACATCTAGAATCTTCTAAACCAGAGTCAAAAAGACCCTCAGGATAAATCACATACAAGCCTGCCTTCTCGTCACTGCATGGATAAAATGACTAAGGCTAAGAAAGGAGACAAAAAAACAGAAGTAAACCGGCTCAAAGTCCCAGGGCCAGGAAACCACTAGGCTTCTTCCCTTCCCCCCCCACCCCCCCTTGAGACAGGGCCTCACACAGGTCACACTGGCCCCAGACTGGGAATGTGGCTGAGGATAACCTTGAACCTCTGACCTTCCTGCCTCTGCCTCTATGCTAGGATTACATTACAGGCTTGTACCACCACTCTTGGTTTTATGTGATGCTGGAGACCACAAATCCAGGACTCTGTGCATGCTAGGCAAGTAGTCACCTGAGCTCCATTTCTAGACCTTATCTTTTTTCTTTTTCTTTTCTTTTGAGGCAGGGTCTCCTGCAGCTGAGGCTGATCCTCAATTCCTGTTCCTCCTGCTTCCACTTCTCAAGTGCTCAGACTACAGGTGTGTGTTACCAGGTCTGGCTCAAAGCATCTTTCCTCCCACCCCTTACTGATTTACTCTTCAGCCTCACAAAAGGCGCCTGGGCTTTGCTGGTGACTTCTCTCAACTGTTTATATAGAAGGCCAGCAGCTAAGTCCACCACTTATCCCTGCTTACTCCACTTGCCAAGAGCCCTCACATCTCTCTGACCTATTGTGGGTAATAGCACAGCCTCCAGGCCAGCGGCTCGCCCAGGACACCTGCACATGTTGGCACGCCAGGCATGTATACAGAATGGCCTGGCTACCTGCAACCCATACCCAGATGCTTGCTGACAAGTCGCAAGCTGATTGTCCTCAAGAGAACCAGGGAAAACCTTGTTCACATGAATGATCAACCGAGCAAGGAGCTGAGGGTGATTGCTCCAAGTGAACTAGATTCCACTATAAGGGGGCACAGGGAAGCTCAGTACTCCAGGGAAGAAACTGGAAGGAGGGATGTTGGGAAGGGTGGAGTGGCCACCACATAAACTAGGCTCCAGCCCTGATTACCATGGGCAAAGCTAGGTTTAGCCAGCTGCCAACCTTCAGGATGAGGACATGGGGACCCTCACATACGAAAAGGGGCTGTAGTTCCAGGGGCCTTTCCCATGTTGGTGTCTCAACAACCTCAATAACTCAAGCCATTTGGTGACCCAAAGGCTATGACATAGAGCAGAGGAGGGGTGCCAGACAGGAAACGCACACTGTTAAGTACTTCCACGTGTCAAGCTCTGAGCCAAGTTGCTGTCAAACTATGTCAACTGTCCTCCCCTTCCACACCTGGGGGTTGGGCAGAAGGACTCATCCCTACTTTGAAACAAGAAAGGCAGGCTCTTAAGAGTCGAGTTAGGGGTTGGCCTCCACAGTCCAGTGCCCTCTGGCTGCCTCACTTGGGCTCCAACCCCAGCTAGAGTAAGAGCAGGCAAGGCCTGCTCCAGACATAGCCTGTCCTCCCTCCCAAGGGCCCAGGCTAAAAAAGCCTGGGTGGGTGGAGCCACCACCCAGCAGCCAGCCCTTTCCTCACACCCCCACACATGCGTGGGCTGGGAGGAAATGGTGGAGTTGCCATTCCCTTGTGCTCTGAGGCTGCCCATCTGTTTCCTGGGATAGGACTCCCCACCCCCATCCTCCTACCAGGAAACTCACTTGCTCTAGGGCTATGGGAAAAGGAACTGAGTTCCTCTCTCCCCTGGGTGGGGGGTGGGGGTGGGGAGGAGGCGGGGCCCCTTTCCAGGACTCCTGCCCTCCAGACTCTTAGAGCTATTCAGCTCCTACCAACAGCCCTGGGCTCATGAAGCAGACAGCAGCCATAAGATTCTTCCTCTTCCTGACTGTGGCATGGTTGTCATCTTCTTCACAGCCTAGGAGGGGAGGGACTTACACAGAGGAGGTAACATTCTGGGTAGAAGTTAGTAGAAAGTAAAGAAACAAGTCTTTCCAGTCCCCCACTGGAAGGCCCCACAACAGCCATCTGTGTGAGAGGAGCGCCCTCTGCTGGACATGCAAGATACAGCCACTAGGAAGGCGGCCCCATATCAGAGGCTATGTTGACACAGGGAAAACTATCCATGTCTTAATGCCTGCCCCACAAAACTAGTGATGGATTAACACAATCAGTGTCCAGTGCAGCCTCTGGTCCTGTCAAATGAGTTTTAAAAGGAGAATGAAACCAGCTAGGTTGGGATAGGCAGGCAGGGAAGGTGTGGAAGTGGAGGGAATATGGACTTGAAAGGTGAAGCTCCAGGCGGTTACAGGCCGGGCCCAACACAAAGCAATGGGCATTAGGAGGAACACAGGAACAGCAGGAGGCTACATGGGCCCACAGAGCATGCTGGAGAAGTGAGACATCTACCTCATGGCGCTGACAATATTCTAGTCTTTGAATCTCTGCTCCTGCACCCTAATATATAAAACTAGTCAGAGTAGAGGTGGCCTGGCCAAGAGGGAGAAAGTCTCCCACTCTGGGGCACTGCAGTGGCTTCTGGAATCTCTCTGAGCAGCAGAGGGAACTAGGTTCCAAACAAGAAGTTTGGACAATCGGTGGCCCGAGGCTTTCAGTGTGTGCGACAGGACACACAGCACATCTAACAAGGATGGAGAGCAGAGCCTGAGAGCTCAGGGGAGAACGGAAATGGGAATGGGGTGCTGAAACCCTTTGCCCTTCTCCAGAACACTTTCCTACCGCAGGGTTTCATGGGCCCTCGGGGTATGGGATCCAAACGTTCCGTTCACAGTGCCCGTTCCCTGTCTTCTCACAATGCTCTGCCCACACTATCTCATTTAATCTAGCTTCTGCTGATCTTGCACTGGTCGGTCTCCTGTGTGCCCCGCCCACCAGCACACAGACCATTGCCTTCTTGCACACCAAGGTTAAGGAAAAGAGCAGCCTATGCACTTCAGCAGTGGGTCTGCCCAGGAGAACTGACTCCCTAGTGCCCGAAGCCACCACGCTCGCCTTGAGAGGATACTCACCCCAGGGATGTCCAAGAGCTTTGACACCAGAAGAGGCAGCTTCAGGGCAGCAACGCTTCCAGTGACACCCACAAGAACGTGGAACTTTCTCTCGGTTGAGGGTATGGCAACTGGGCATGGGGCCCTTGGTTCCATGTGGGGTCTGGTGGTTTCCCAGGAGTCTAGAAAGCCTGGCTTAGGATCTAAAAAAGAGTAAAGAGCATCCTCTGAGAGTAATGATCAAGTCAGGCCTCCTCTCCATATGATGCTGTATAAGCACCACACCTATGTCATGGCTGCCCAGTGACTGTCCCAGAGATTGTTACATAAATAGATGCCATTCAGGCTGAGTCCTGAAGGGTGAGCACATTTCAGACAGGAGGAAGTTACTCCAAAAGGAACAACTTTGCCAAGTGAAGATGTCTGAAGGAGAATGGTGGGTCTCGGGAACAAGGTACAAGTTAAGAGAGAAGCTGAAGACCCAAGAGGGAGTTAGGAAGAGCCAGTCGGGCTGTATGATCAGATCTGGGCCAGAATGCCAAGGGTGGTGAGAGCCTGGTGCTTTGGTATGAAAGATAATGCTGGAGCTGGCAATGTGTGCAGGGGGCCATGGCTAGTGGTGAAGACCGAGGGAGTTATTACACTGGGCCTGGCCGGCTCCTGAAGAGAATGGAAAGAGGATGAGGTCCAAAGATGCTGGTGAAGTGGAACCATAGGCAAGAAGGGTGCTGCTGTGGCCGAGACTTGCCTCTGGAACTGTCCCCTCTGTGGACCAGGCTGAGCGCCACACTACAGGTTGATTTCTAAGAGTCAAACACAAAGCAGTAGACCATTTGAAGGGAACAGCTGGTTGCGATCTTCCTCTGGCAAGGGCTGGGCTGATACATACACCAAAACCTCTACTCTGGCAGCTGGGCAAGCACACCTCACTCCGTCAGCCACAGTCACTGAGGACGGAACTCTGGACAAAGAACTGTGGAGGGCAGCTGCCTTTAGGGACTCTGGAATGAGTTTGAGATGACCCTTTTCTAGAATGAACCTATCCAATGATTTCTCACTCAATGTAATACATCCTTTGTCTCTTCCCCTACCAGCAATTCCCCTAAACATCGCTAACCACCACTCCCCTCACTTTCACAGGCCTGCATATCTGCTGAATGAATAAGTTACATACAGAAAACTGTCTTGTGAGGCAGGAACCCTGGGTCCTGTTCAAGATAGTACTCCTGACTGGTGTATGACCTTAGGTCAGAGTCATTCCCTCCCCAAAATTCTTTGTTCATGTGAAAAATACATAGGGATAGAATAGCTGATTTCTGAAGCTTCCTCCAGTACAACCCGAGTCAATGCAAAAGACAGAGGTATGTGGCCTTTTTGTTTTGTTTTGTTTTGTTTGTTTTGGTTTTTTTGTTTGTTTGTTTGTTTTGTTTGTTTTTTTGAGACAGGGATTCTCTGTGGCTTTGGAGCCTGTCCTGGAACTAGCTCTTGTAGACCAGGCTGACCACGAATTCAGAGATCCACCTGCCTCTGCCTCCCAAGTGCTGGAATTAAAGGTGTGTGCCACCACCACCTGGCATAAGTGGCCCTTTCTACAAGACAGAAAATCCTAAAAGGTCACAATTGCCATGGAAGGAGAACCCAGTAGCTCCAGCCCCCCCTAAGCCTGGGTCCCCACAAGAGCCTCTGGCATTTGCCTGTAACATTTAGACATAGGCTCATAAGCGCTGAGGTGACACTTGCTACTCATCTAGAAGTGATTAAGCACAGACTGGTTCCCTGGGCACAATTCCCACTCCTAAAGTTCAACTTGGCAGCATTCTTTAAAGATTTACTTTACTTTGGACATTGACTGTTTATGCGTATAAACATAAACATGCAGTGTTTTGACTGCAGGTGTGTCTGAGCATCAATTGTGTATAGTGCCCACAGAGGCCAGAAGAGGATATCAGAACCCTTGGAATTGTGGTTACAGTTGGATAAGAGCTGCCACGTGGGTCTAAGAGAATGGAACCCAGGTCCTCTGCAAGAAAAGCATGTCCTCTCTTAAACACTGAGACTTCCCTTTATCCCCACCCCCCAACCCCTGCCGCCAACACTGAATCTTTTCTGTAATTTGGAGCCTCAACCAGGACCAGGCTTGCTAGAGAAATGAGTCCACCAGAAAGTCTGGGGAGCACTATTAACAACTGATAAAGTCCATGGAACCTAGTAGCCAGCTTCCCAGAGCACATCACCAGCAGATGAGAGACACATTTGGGTTTTTGTTGTCACTCTTTAATTATTTTAATTATGTGTACACCATGTGACTATGTGTACTTGAGTGCAGATGTCTCTGAGGCCAAAGGCATCCAATCACCTTGGAGTTGCAGTTTGGGGCAGTTGTAAGCTGCCCTACACGGGTGTGCACACAGGTAATAGGAATGAAACTCGGGTTCTGTACCTGCACTTAACCACTGAGCCACCTCTCCAGTTCCATGAGAAGCACATTCTTGATTCTCCAGCAGAACTTACCTGTATGTCCTCAATGTTCCCTGTAAAGCTCCAGAGTCAAACTTGAGTTGCTCTGGGTATCCTTGAACTCAGGGTTAATTTGTCTTTCCACTCCTCACAGACAGGAGTGCAGGAACAGGGGGACACCTATATTCCCAATGTGCTGCCTACAGCTTTTGCTAGACCAGTCTTCACTTTAAGCAGCATATGCATTGTTTTCCTATTCTTACTTGACCATAAAACTTACTTTTATGTATATTCAAGAAAAAGTGGGTTATGACGGCACATGCCTCTAATCCCAGCACTTGTGAACAAGTAGGCAGATTTCCATGAGTTCAAGATGAGTGTGGTCTACATATTGAGTCCTGGGCTAGCTGGGGATACACAGAGAGACCCTGTCTTGAAGAAAAATTAAAAAAAAAGGGGGGGGGCAGAGATTTTAAGACAAGATTACACACACGGAACACAGAGAGATTGAGGGGGGGGCTCAGTGTGTAAATGTAAGTCTTCTCTCCATTTAATCAAGGTCAATGTTTAAAGTTTCAGTTTCATGACATCTGTCAGTAACAAAATGGATAAGAATGTAGCCAGGAAAATGTCACCACCCTACACCAAAACCCATACCTTAGGGCACCTAAAGCCCTTTTATGGTGTTAGGAAAAGCAAGGAATGCTTGTTCATTCAAAAGGCTTGGCAGTCTAATGGATTTCCCTCAGACCTGAAGCAGGCATGTTTGGCTCTAAAGCTCTTGCAGTTCATTTGGGTACCTCTTGAGGATAAAGGGAGCAAAACCCCCAGCTTCCAAGCACCCACCACTTCCTGAGGCTCTCTCAGGCCCATTAGGTAGTTCTGACTTCCGATATTAGATGAGGAAATTTTTTTCAAACAAACAAACAAAAAAATGCCCTCATTCTAATTTTTAAATGCCACTCGGCACATTTAGGGTTTAAGCAACTAGACACTCCCAGGGTTTTCTTTCTCTAGTTTACTAATTTAAAATAGTTTGAGGCAAGTTGGCTCAGTAAGGTAGTTTGCAGCCAAGCCTGGGGCCCTGAATGAGCGGCAGGACTTACATGGTGGAACCGAACCCCACAAGTTGTCCTACGATCTCCACACGCACGCTGTGACAGTACCCCATCCAAAATAAATGTAACTTTTTTAAAACAGAAAGTTGTCACTTGGGACGTTTCTGGATCTCTTTGGACGCAGCTTATGCTGCAGTTTTTCAAAGGTAAGCGTCAAGTATGGGTGTCCTCACAAGTCTTTGAAGGATAGAGCATGTCAGCGGGCACAGGTGCAGCTGCCATCCCCCCAACCCTGGGCGCGAGATCACACCCGTGGCCCAACATCACACACATAGTAACACATCGACCCTCACTCGGACCCAAAGCCAGAGGAGCGTCTCCCACCGCCACGCCACGCCAAACCCAGGGGCACGGCTTTCCAGCCCCTTCCACCGCTCACCCGCGCCAGCTGTCCCAAGTATCGCGCTATCTAGGCGCCCTTACCTTCCGAGTTCTAAAGGGCACGCGAGAATGCTACGTGATCGCATGGCCTTCTGGGAGTCGTAGTCTACCTCTCTGCCTTCTGGGAGTTGTAGTCACTGGAGCGCACTCCACAACCGACATAATTGTGTAATTCTCCAACTACCCCGCACACCTTTTCAGAACTCAGGCCCTTAGTACTATTTACTACGCCTGTTCCAAAATCCCACTCGGCTCTTGAGACAAACAGGAATTCAGAAAATTAGAAGCTAAAAATGAGGAAGGTGCACGATCTAAGTCACAACTCTAAGCAGGAAAGCCATGTCATTGACGGGGTCACGTCCGGAAGTTTTTTTTCTAAACTTTGTATGGTCTGGAACTCAAAAATCTGCCTGCCTCTGCAATACTGGTATCAAAGGAGTGTGCCATGGCACCCATAGCTTCTTGAAAGTTATCCTGAGGAATGACCAGCACAGAGGCTCTGGACAGCATTCTTCGTTGGCACACTTTTGGCAAAGACTCGGCATATTGGAATAGTTGTCATCACCTTGCAGCAATCACAGATCTCAAGAACCTGTGTGCATTGCGGCTGCTGAATTAGCTTCAAGTGACCCACCATGGGAGCTGAGAAAGGGCCTGTGTTCCAGGTCTACCGTTGCTAGCGGTAAACCATGAGGCCCCTCACTCACTGTTACAGACCACTTTATTCCTTCTTAACTGGTAGTTGTGAGATTTACTTCGTGACCTACTCAAGGCTGCTTCAGGGAAAGGATCACAGAATTCCAGGCCACAGATCCACTCAAGCAAACCCTACACCCCTGCCCCACATCCCACATCAAGGCTTCATTAGGACCCACATGAAGACAAGTAACACAACAGAATAAACAGGGTCAAATGATCCCTTTTATTATGGTTCATCCAGTTACCACAGATAGACACATTGGCTCAGGCAGGTCAACTGCCAGCTAGGGGACAGTTTGTGTCTTTCAGAAATGAGGGGCAGTGGCACCAGGAGAATGCAAAAGCAGGCCACTGGCTGGCAACAGACAGGAGGATCCCAGAACCAACTGGGCCCTCCCCCACCCCCAAACTAAACCATCTGTGCCCAGCCCCCTTTCTCATCCTGGTTCCCTCCTCATGAAAGTGCATAGTTGCCTGGAGATGCAGCATTCCAGGGCCTGAGCAGCTAGGCCAGACACTGGTAACAGGCTTTCCCAAGGGCAGCGCCAGGCATGGCCAATAGGTCTGAGCCAGGAAAGAGGAAAGGCAGATGGGACGGGAAATTGAGTGGAGGTAACATCCAACAGCTAGTGGATGCTAGACTGGCAGCTGGATCATAGCCCTCCTGGAACTTCCAGAGGACCAAGAGACAGGGAAACAGAAGTCTGGGGTCAGGAAAAGGGAAGAAGAGGGAGGGCATAGCCCTGGGGGTCTCTTAGGGTATCAGGGGCTGTGACAATTGCTACCCAGAGAGAAAACAGTAGGGGAGAGAATCAACTAAGCCTAAGGGGTCAGTAGGAAGGGAAATTTCCAGAGACTCTTGGCTTCCCTTACAAGGAAGAAGCTGAAAATCAAAGCTCAAAGTGACCTGAAGCCAGGTCTTAGGTCCTAAGATAAACCAGCCTGGAATGGCCGAGTAGGGCCTGGCTCTCCAGTCTACCTAGCCCAGGTGAGTTTCTGTTGGAAGGAGGTGAGAAACGGGCAGCTGCTCCTGGGTAAGGCCTACCCACCTCAGGCCTCACACACAGCCAGATCCTCAACCAGGCGATGTCCACCCACTGCTTCGAAGAGACAGCCCTGGGGACTGAGATCAGTCATAAAGGGGAGGAGGGTTCTAACAGAACTAAGAAAGGGCCAGGAACCAAGTCCTGTACTTCGTTCTCAAGAGAATGGAAAAGAAGGAAGGAGGGGCAAAGCCCACTAAGCTGAAAACTAAAGTCCTCCTTCCCTCCCTGTCAGCCAGGTATCCTGCTCAGGACATTGTGCTTGCAGCTTCAACTGGGCCTGGGAGCGTCCACAGAATCTGTCCTGTAGCCAAGGGCAAGAGGGACTGGAGAGGTATGCTACCCTCAGTGAGCTTCTGTTTTATTCTCTTTTGATCCCCCACCCCCAGACCTGGCCCTCTAAGCTCTACCCTTTCTGCCATACTCAAATAGAACAGCTACTTCTCCCAGGATTCCATGCCCTCTGTTCCAGCAGTGGCTTTACCGCTAACAAGTCACAACCCAGCTCCACGGGAAATGCAGAATGGCTAAAGGAGGATCAGGGAAGAAAAGGGAGGGAAGTCGGAGAAGGGACAGAGGAAGCCTGCCTCTGCAGGTCAGGCTTTCAGAACCAAGGAAAAAGGCCTGTATTTCCATTCCCTGGGGGTCAAGTGCCAAACAGGCTCTCCATCTCCAACCAGTGCCCTTCCACATCAGGGCTGGCTCATCTCCCATGTCAGCTTCCTTGAACTGGGGAGCAGATCGGAATTGGGGATCTGGACAGTCTTGGAAGCAGACACAACTGGGACACTCAGCCTTAGGAAGACAAAGAAAAGCTCCACGGGGAGGAGAAAGATCCTGGAAGAGCCAGCAGGGAGGAGAGCACAAAGAGTCAAAGAGTGAGGCAGAAACAAGGGGAGAAAGAGATTGAGGGGAGGGCTACAGGAAGCAAGAAAACATCCTCTCCATCCCATGCTCCAGAACCTACTTATCACCATGAATGCAAAATACTGTTGCTTCCCAATGGGACCAAAGGGGAAAATAGCTTCGGCTCATAACTCTGCACAGAGTGCCAGGCTCTCTGCTAGGCCTCCCCCTGCCCCATGAGGAATCCCTGGGCCAGGGTCAGAGGGGGCAACCTGGTGGATGGGTTGGAGGGGAGCTGGTTTAGTTCTAAACATACGTCTAGCACCACAACAAGATATCTCCACTGCACATTATTTCACAAGGGGACATGAACTCAGCTACCAGGGCACAGGACCACTTCTTGTGCAGCCCACAGCTCTCGGAGTGCCAAGAGCAGGGCCCAGAAGGTGGGGGTAGGGGATAGACATATACATATATATACACACACACATATATATATATAACTCTGATTCTTTGTACAAAGTTGGGGAGGAGAAACAGGAAGGGGGAACCCTGCTTGGTCACCACACAGATGATGTGGCTTGAGCCCCCTGTCCCACTGGCCCCCAGCCCTGCCTCCTGGTAGGCTTGGCTGGCTCACATCTCATTAGAGTATGTGTAGTTAGGGGTGGCAGAATATTGAGTCTGCGGTTGACTCATGGCACCCTGTGCAGCCCCCATGGCTGCATTCTGGGCTGCCTGTTGCACATGTGGGTTCTTCCATGCTCCAGTGGTCCATTCCTCCTGAGCTTTGCTGAAACTGCCCCCGCTGCCCCGGTAGAACTTATGAACCTGTAGGAACAAAAGCATAAGGAATGGCTAGTCAAAGAGGAGAGTAAACAAGGTGTTTTTGCATGCCTGCAATCCCCAAAGAGACAGGAGAATCATGTTTCAAGAGGCTGTCTAAAAAATAAAAACAGAACAGCCAGGATAGTGGCACACGCCTGTAACCCAAGTCTTGGGAGACAGTAGTGGGAAGGTCAGGAGCCCATGGTTATTCTTTGTTATTCTTCAATACATCTTAAGTTTGGGGCCAACCTGGATTTCATATCTCAAAATACAAATAAATAATTAATTAAAGCCGAGCGTGGTGGCACAGATCTTTAATCCCAGCACTCAGGAGGCAGAGGCCAGCAGATCTCTGAGTTCGAGCCCTTCCTGGTCTACAGAGTAAGTTCCAGGACAGGGCTACAAAAAAAATATCCTGTCTCAAAAAGCCAAAAATAAATATATTTTTTTAAATGGAGTAGGCAGCCATTCAGGAAACAGATAGCATCGTTCTGTGAAAAAACAGCCCCCAGAGTATAAGTAAGTCAAAAGACTTCTGGATCGTGTGTGTGTGTGTGTGTGTGTGTGTGTGTGTGTGTGTGTGTGTGTATGTATGTATGTGACTTCAGGTGTCAGAGGATAACCTCCAGTGTCAATTCTTGCCTTCCACCTAGTTTGAGACAAGGTTTCTTGTTGTGTTGTCACTGAATGCATCAGGCTAGCTGGCCTACAAGGTCTCCTGTTTCCATTCCCCATCTTGCCATAGGAGCGGAGCGCTGGGATTACAGATGCTTATAGTGAGTGCCTGGCTTTACATGGGTTCCTGGTATTCACACTCAGATCCTCACAATGGTATGCAAGGTTTTTTTTTACCCAGTGAGGTGTCTCCCCAGAACCGCACATGTGTGTTGTATGCAAATGCAGGAGGGGGTGCACTTGCCTGTGCATGTACATGTGGAGGTCAGAGGTCACCTTCAGCTCCCTTCTTGTATTGTTCTCCACCTCATGTTCAGAGGATGTGCCTCTCTCCAAATCTGAAGCTTGCCACTTCAGCTAGACTGGCTGGCCTTTAGGCCTGGAATCTGCCTATTTCTGCTCTGCTCTATGGTTGCAGCCATTTGCCACTATGTCAGGCTGTAGCTTCTGGGGAATCTAAACTCCTCTTGCTTATGCTGCCAGCACTTTCCCCACTGGCTCCCTGACCTCCTGGATCCTCTTTTTCTTTTCTCTTCTTTGTTTGTTTGTTTGTTTGTTTTGTTTGTTTGCTTGTTTTCAAAACAGGGTTTTTCTGTATAACAGCTCTGGCTGTCCTAAACTCACTTTATAGACTAGACTGGCATCAAAGTCACAGAGATCCGCCTGCCCCTGCCACCACCACCACCACCCAGCACCTGAATTCTCTTGTAACTTGGATGAAGGGTGGTTTCAGATCACAGAGCCCTCCCAAAGCCACCCCTCACCCTGGTTTACACATACCATGCTAAGGGCGATGAAGGAAAAGACGGCCACAACTGTAAACATGATTGTGGGAATGAGCATCACCACCGCTGAGCCAATGTTTGTCCCGAAGAAGGAAATGGTGGCAATCCAGCCACTGTAGGAAGAAGGCAGCTGTGGGACTATGGATGAAGGAAAAGGGGACCCAGGAGCCACCCCTTTGATTATCTCCTCACCACTAGCCACAGAGGGACCATATTTCTGATACCCCTTAGCCTATGCTCCCAGAGCTCCTGAGCCAGAAGGCATTTCCTCCCCAGCTTTCACACAAAGTCTGACTCTCCTTGGCCACCCAGACACTGCTTCCCAGTTCTCCTCCCCTGCTAATCCTATAGTGAACACTACTTCACTATTCCAAAACCCCTCATTCTATACCCATAATAAGCCACTTGGCGTCCTTTAAAGCAAATCATCTTAGTACAGAGGTAAGCAAACAACCCAAATGTTACTCCTACTAGCCCCAGATCAGCTCTTTGCCTCTTACCAGACACCCCAGCCTGGAATTCCCACAGCTTGGATGATGCTGATGACCAACTGGGCCATGAAAGTGAAAAAGAAGGCCATGAAGCTGAAGGAGCTGTCTGTCCTGTGGCAGAGAAGATGGTAAGTCACCTGGGCAGGAGCACTGGTCTTCCCTGAACTCATGAACCCAAAGCTCCTTGGGGCATAAGTGACATGGATATTTAAAGGCTTTAAATGAGTCTAAATAGGATGGCCTTCATTCATAGATCTTTAATACAAGAAAGGGATGTCCTCATGAAAGGACCACCCATGACACATGGATCAATGGCCCTATTGGCATAGAGATAGATGGTTCCATTGTGGGAAAAGTAAACAGCTCCATTATCAAGGGACTGGAACAGGGATGGATGGCTCTATAGACATAGGAAATCTCAGTGGTACTAATATAGATACCTGATTGGCACCACAACCTTAGTTAATTGGCACATAATGGTTAGTCCTATTGACAAAGAGTTAAGGCTCCATTGGAACTGAAATGTATATTCTGCTGGCATCAAGACAGTCTTCTTGCTATGTGTAGCCCTAATAGTACAAAGATTGAAAATCCCAGTTGGCACTAGGTGGACACTCACTGGCACCAAGACAGCTAGCCCCATCAATACACAGATAGGTATTCTCTTTGGCACAGAATTGGATGACATCATTGAACATGAATAGTGTCAGTGGTTCTTGGATGTCTTGTTCCAGTGACACGTGAATAAAGGGTCTTCTTTGTTACCAAATCAGTCATTCCCCATCGGTACACGGATGGACAGCTCCACCAAGACAGCCCCATTGGCAAAATTGGACAAGCAGGATAGACTGAAAGGGAAGGAAATAAGGGTCCCACTCCCAACCCTTTTAACCCAGCCTGGAATTCCCAGGAAGCCCAAGCCCCACCTGACAGTGCAGTCAAAAGTGAACAAGGAAAACAGCAGGCCGACTTTGGGAGATAGCAGACAGAGGGAAGTAGGGGTAGCAGCTGGGGTCAGCACCAACCACTTACTTGAAGGCCTTGTAAATGGGCCGAAACCAGCAGACGTAGGAGCAAGGTGTGAAGAGGATGAGCCAGAGAAAGGCGAGGCCAAAGTTGGTGGCTCCCCCGCCTCCGATCAGCCACGCGAGACAGCCCACCAGGTTCACGGCCAGCGTGACGCTGTTCACTGCAGACCCAGGAGCACATGCGCACACAGAGATAGACACCAGATACATACACACAGACACCAAAGTCCATACAGAGATGTGAGTATCCAAACATGGAAGCACACACCCAGGATTCCATATAGACTCACAAGCAAATACATGGCAATGACACAAGCAAGCAACAAGACATAGACATACTCATTCAAGTGCAAACACATACACACACAGATTACCCACAGGCCATACCAATGAACACACACACACACACACACACACACACACACACAGAGGGAGTACAGACTGTAAGAAAGAAAGTTGGGAGCTTGGGTCCACCCTTCCCCAAATCCACCCCTAGGGATCTGAGAAATCCCAACAACCAAGAATCTCTACAGCAAGAGCCCAGAGCTTCTGCCCAGAAAGCCCTCTGGAAGGATCTCAAAGCCTCAGGGTCCTGTCCTTGTAAGAGGCCTCCGGGTGGGGGTGGAGGTGGCTCAGTGTTAGAATTGAGCTTAGCATGCAAGAGACTGGGATCCATCTGCAAGACTAGGACTCAGTCCTTGGTCCTCCCAGGCCCAAAGCAATCACCAATTATCAATCCATCTTATATATTTTCTTACGAAGTAGGGACATAAAAGCAGGGAAGAAAAAGACATTCTGGAAGCCTCTCTTCAAACCACTGGACCACCTGTCTGGCTCATGAAAGGGGACAGACAATGGAGCTGAGAGCTCAGTCCTTATCTAATCCATTTCTCAGACTACCATTGTTCTTCTTTCTCCAAGATGTTTTCCTAACTTATCTCACTTTCCTCTGACCTGCAGATCTGGGCTGCTGTGCAGTTCCCAAATATAATTCCAGTCCATCATCTGAACTAGAAATTCCTCAGTGGTGAGGTCCAGACTCCTCTCCCTCTTTCTCAGCAGAGGTCTAAGGACTCTTCATTTTACAGATTAAAAAACAGATACTGGCACTAACACACACCTAGATCTTCAGACCCCGGGCAACTCCCTTCCACCAATATCTAGCTGAGTCCCCAAAGACCTGCTGAGTTAACAAAGGAAGGTGGGATCAATCCTGGCTTCAAGCAGTTGAGCTCCTATGTTCATCTTCTCAATCAACCTCAAGGCTTAGATACATTGTTTCCAGACCAAAGCACCTGACAGGCACCTGACAGGAGTTAAGGAGGTATTTATAGCCCTTAAATCCAGCTTCTGGGCCAGATCTTCTCATAAGGCGGAGTTCCAGAAGCCTAGAGCCAGGCAGAATGCTCCCCTAAGCTGGACCTGGCCTGATAACTATGTCACCTGTACAGCTACACCCATCTCAGCCCTCCCCATGCCCCATAACAAATATAGATACTTCTTGTATATTTCAGGCATTTCCTTCCCTTCCTGTTCATTGCTTCAAAGTTTGCTAGAGCTATGTTGTTCTTATTGATTGTTCTTTAAAAACGTGTCCCCACCTCTTTCTCATGTGGTGTGTGTGTGTGTGTGTCTTTGTCATAGTGCATATGTGAAAGACAGAGGACAATTTGCAACCCGAACCCCAAGTCGGTTCTCTCCTTCTACTATGTGGCTCTAGGGATCAAACTCAGGTTGTCAAGACTTCGTGGCAAGCCCCTTTAACCTACTGAACCGTCTTGTTGGCCTGTATTTCCTTTACTCACAGAAAAGTCACTCACTACCCATTATCATATTGGCACGCATCACTCTTCCCAGGCTCACCCATCTCTAGCTCACTTGCTCTAATGTTTACATTGCAATTCTCCTTTCTGCCTTTGGGATGGACACCCCTGACTCAGCCAGAACCTCTCTAACCATGAGACAGTCTCTGCCTTTACTCTTCTCTCTGTCCAGATCAGAGTCTGCAGTTCTTTGTTATACTCTTTCTTTCTTCTTTTTTATGGTATGACCCTGGTCGCCTAAAAGTTACTATGCAGACTAGGCTGCCTCAAACTCAGAGATCCATGTGCCTCTGCCTGCTAGGTACTGGAATTAAAGATAGGCATTGACCCAGAATGACCATAACACACATCTTTGCCTGAACTGAATGTCCCTAAGGAAAAAAGGCTGCCAGGGGACTATAAATTCGTGACAACCAACCTCAGATGATCCTATGCATGCCCCAGAGATCTTGGAGGTTGGTTTTCGCATCCTTGCCTTTCGCTATGAACATAGGCACCCACCTTCCCCAAAACCCCCACCCTTGGTCCATATATATTCATTCTTTATTTTAACCTTTTTTAAATTAATATGTGTATGAGTGTTCTGCCTACATGATTATCTGTGTACTATATGCATGTAGTGCCTGTGGAGGCCAGAAGAGGGGTTGGAACTGGAGTTACAGACAATTGTGAGCCTCCATGTCGGTGTTGGGAATTGAGCCCAGGTCCTCCTTATTTAATGGGAAAAACAGAAGCCATCAAGAGAAATCTTTCTTTCCTTCCAACATCTACAGGCTACCAAATCTGTCCAACTCCTCCTCTTCTCATGTTACAGAGCAGGAGACCTTTCTCTGCCCATAGGCCAAGGTAAGGCAGGTCCTAGAACAGTCTGTGAGCCTGACCCTCTGCTACTGTTACCGTCCCATGAAGATCCTGTTGTAAAGATGGTGATTTCTGTTTGTTTGCTTTTTACTCTGTGTGTGTGTGTGTGTGTGTGTGTGTGTGTGTGTGTGTGTGTGTGTTATGTCTGTGTCTATGTTTGCCATAGTGTACAAAGACAACATAGTGCACACAGAACAACTTCCAGGAGCCATTCTTTCTATCTACCTTGTTAAGGAAGGGTCTCTCTTTTTCTGTACTTTGTATTCCAAACTCAGCCGGCCTTCCTAGCTCTCAGGGGCTTGTCTCTTGTCTGTGCTTCCCATCTCAACCTGTACTGAAACTACATCCAACATTTTACACAGGTTCCAGGTATTGGACTCAGGTAAGCGGGCTTAGGCAAGCATGTTCACTCCACCCACATTCATGAACTGAGATACTGCACTAGCCCAAAACAGTATTCTTTCCTTCCTTCTTGACACAGTTGAGTACAGGCCTGAGCCAAGGGACTGTCACCTGTAACAGATGCCCTAAAGTCACACCACAGTCTCCCCTCCATGCCTAAGCAGTGTCTTCTGACTACCTGGAGCCAAGCCAAGTCCCTACACCTCCTGATGACACCACTCCACTAACCTGCACAGAGCACCAGAAACAGGTACCTCTAAATTCTCATCCTTAAACCCTTAGAACACCGGGCCCTGAACCACACAGCTACCTGAACTGCAGCTCTCAGTGCATCATACTCTCTTTCTACAACAGAGAACCTACTGTTTGGAAACTAGAGCAGACAAACTGGATCCCATGTCCCCTAACTCCCAATTGAATGCTCGTCTCTTTGAGCAAGACATCAGAAAACATGAGGCTGAAAAGGAAGGATTCTTCTCACAAATCCAGAGTCTTGGCAGTCACCACGGGTTCCCTGGAAAAGTATACCAGTGGGACGGGGTAAAGAAGCAACAAGACAAATAACACCGCAAATAGGAACCCTGCTTGGAGGCTCTGTGAAGAGAGGGAGCAAGGAGGGGTGGAAGAGAGGCCTATGGTAAAGAAGCTGGGACCCAGCTGTGGAACTAACCAGTGGAAGTGAATTTGCCCAGGACCAGGCGACCAGTAGGGGTAAGACTTCTCAGGCCATGCAGACGCTACAGTTGAAAAGCAGGATGTGCAAGCACCCCTCCCCACGGCCAGCACCTCTCCCTCATCCCCACAGCACTCACACATCCAGAGGTAGTAGAGGCGCTTGGTCAAGCTGAGATGCTGAGGAGGGATGTCTGCCTCGAAGTCTTGGTAGAAACACGGCTTCAGCGGGATGAATTTGGGCAATGGTGGGAAGTTGTTCACTTTTTCTGTGGGTGAGATACACTGCAGGGCATCACCTTGGATGTCTCTCCTGGACTCCCTTCTTGGTCCTATAGGTCCTATATGTCCCTACCACCACCACCCTGGCAAGGCTGCCTTTAGATCCTATATACTCCTGGCCCTGTGCCCTGGCCGCTTTGCAATCCCAACCCAACTGTCTCTATTTCCTGAATCTGCCAAGATAATCCCAAAGTAATCTAAGATGCTAAAACAGCATCTCTCAAAGGAACACAAAAGTCATAAAAGCTGCCTTCAGGGTGAGGTGCTCTCCACAATAGAGAGTGAGTTTGGGGCATGGGTGAGGGTCCTGGCTTCTACTCCATCATTAGTCACTCAATTCACTGGCCCTCTCCAGACCTCAGTTCTTCAGTGGAGTGGAATCTGAGCTACATTAAAGTTCCCTTCAGCTTTGGCACCGTGTATCTCTGGGCCTTTAAAAACCGGAGGAAAAAGTCTGAGTACAGTGGTAACACCAGGGACATGGACAGGTCATCCATGCTGCTACTTTGTCAGCTCGACTTAGGTTCCCAGGCTCAAAATCTGACACAGGACTGGATGGTGCTATGAAGTCCTCAGATAGACAAGTCACAGTGGGGGTGGAGTGGGGTAAGAAACCAGGGGACAAGAGTGCATACAGAAGGAGCAAGACTTCTGACAAGGGCCAGCTGCTTTGTGCTTTTTCATGTCTACCCTGATGTGGCCCACTTCTCCTTACCCGCCATGATGAACCAGCCAGCCCAGTAGTCTGCTCACAACTCCTTGTGCTGAACTGGAAGGAAAGAAAAACTAGATAAGAATGAGGATCAGAACACCGTGTACCACAGCTCCCCTCTACACTCCGGCCACGTTTCATGCTCTCTGAGGCACAACAAACTCCTGTTCCCACTGTGGAATGAAACCAAATGGAGCAGCTCTTCATCTGGAGGAGTCAACACAGCATCATCCACACCCTTCTAGCTAATTCCACCATGCTAGTTAGTTTTAAATGTCAACCTGTCACGCCTCTATAATCACCTGGGAAGACAGCTTCAATTGAGAAGTTGCCTAGATCAAGTTGGTCTACGGGTATGTCTGTGGGGGACTGTCTGAGTGTTAATGTGGGAAGATCCAGGACATTGTTGGGGCGCCATTCCCTGGGTAGGTGATCCTGGATTGTATAAGTGAAGAAAACTCACTGAATACAAACTAGTAAGCAAGCAGTATCTATGTGCTTCCTTCTCTTTGACTATGGATGTTGAAGATCCCACTTGACTTCCCCTTAGTGATGGACTATAGCCTGGAACTATAAGCATCCCAAATTCTTCCCTACCTTAAGTCTCTTTTGGTCAGTGTGGTTTGTTTCATTGTTTTGTTTTGAGAAAAGGTTTCACTATGCAGCCCTACCTGACCTGGTATCCCCTGTGTAGACTGGTCTGGTCTACAACTCATAGAGATGCACCTGCCTCTGCCTCCCGAATACTGAGATTAGGGGCATGCACCATCAAACCCAGCTGATCAGGGTGTTGTAATAACAACAACAGAAATGAAACTAGAACCACTTTTGCTTCAAGGCTCAGTCTACCCACAGAGAACCCAACCCAGGGCTACTGAGATAACGCAGCAGGGTAAAAGCTGCACAGATGACTAGCTAGATCTCTGGAATCCACAATGGAAGAAGAGAGCTGACTCTCAAAACTTGTCCTCAAACCACATGTAGCACACATAGTAACAAATAAGTAAACGAAAACAGAAGGAAAACTCACAGAAGGTAGGAAAGGACATCTCATCCTCTGACCCTCTTAAGCTAAGCTGGCCTCCCTCCTGCCATATGTTCACCTTTTAGAACATCATCATCTGCCAGGTACCAAGGAAAGAGACTGAGCAAGACAGATATGCACCATGCCCTGCATACGAAGCAGTCCATAGCCACTGCAGTCAGTCACACAAGGGAAACAAACCTGCCATGCTGGTATACACTGGCAGCCCTGGCATTCTGGAGGTGGTACAGGATAATCACAGGTTCAAGACCAGCCTGGGCCACAATAGTTAGACCGGGACCCCTAAGGCTATTAAGAGACAAGTTACAAGGGACTTGGAGGAGGATGTGCAGAATAAAAAGTAGGAAGCCACTTCTGTCTGGTAGGCAGACTCCCAGCCACTTAGGTCACTGGGCAAATGATGATGGCCCACAACCAGAAGCATGTATGAGAAGAGGTAGAGGGTTTATTCAGGAAGACAAGCTGTGTCGTGGGCACAGGGGAAGATTGCCAGGCAGGGCTTCGTGCCAGCATTTGGAGCACAGAGGGTCAGAAATTCAGCAGAAGTCTTGCTGGCACATACATTAAGTCATCACTGATGAGATAAGGCTAGGGAAGTCACTGTGCAATCACCGGCTAAAACAATATCCTTAGTGGACATTTATGTGACCAAGACAAGAAAACGGTCAAAGGCAATGGCAATGGACCATTTTGAAAGCTTGACTGACATTTATGTAAAGTTTCATTTTATTTTGTTTTTAAGCAAAACTAATCTGTGATGTTAAAATGAGACACAGGGCTGGGTGGTGGTAGTGCACACCTGTAATCCCAGCACTCGGGAGGCAGAGGCAGGTGGATCTCTGAGCCCAAGGCCAGCCTGGTCTACAGAGTGAGTTCCAAGGCAGCCAGGACTACCCAGAGAAACCCTGTCTTAATCCCCTACCCCCCAGCAAAAGAAAAAAGAAAAGCAACTGCCACCACCAAGCCTGATTACTGAGCAAATGTTAACAATGAATCCATCTGAGTAAAGACACATTGTGTCCTCCACTATCTTTTTAACTTTATACTTTCATTTAAAAGTTTCCAGATAAAAAGTTAGAGGGTACTATAAATAATGTCAATAATGGATTACAAAACACTGAGTGAAAAGGTACACATGCCTTATGTCATCTCAGCATAGCTGAAAGCCAGCTTGGGATACAGGGCTAGATGGGAAGGAAGAAAGGGAACTTGGATAAAGCTCAGTGGTAGATCACATGATTAGAAATGTACAAGGCTTGGACAGGCCAGATGGCTCAGTGGGTAAAGTGTCTGAGACCACGCCTGCTGACCTGAGTTCAGTCCCTAAGCCCCACACAGAAGGAGAGAATCGACTCTCACAGCTTGTTCTTTAAACTTCCACGAGTACTCCATGAGGCTCGCATGCCTATGTGCCTCCACACACTAAATAAATGTAACATTTTTAAAAGGGGGCTTGGAAGATGGCTCAGTGGTTTAGAGTACTACTGATTTCTCTTACAGAAAACCCAAGTTTGGGTCCCAGAACAGACATCAAATCTCAAAATGGTTTCTAACTCCAGTTCCCAGGGATTCAGTGTCCTCCTGTGAGCTCCACAGGCACCAGGCAGGCACAGGTGCACCACGGTGCACATATATACATGCAGGTGAATCATCTAGACCCATAAACTAATACTAAATCTTTCTTTAAAATAAATAAATGAATAGAATATGCAAGGCCTGGGTCTAATCATCAGCACCTAAAAAAAAAAGTGTGGCGGGGGGAGGAGGCAAAGTCCCTTCCTTCTTTTTTTTAGTGTGGATTATTGTATGTGGAGGGCATTGAATCCCCTGGGACTAGAGTTATAGATGGTTGTGAGCTGCCATGCAGATGCTGGGAATCAAACCCAGGTCCTCTGGAAGAACAGCCAGCACTATTACCACTGAGTCACTACAAAGTTCTTTTAATAAAGTAGAAGAAATGACAAAATCCTTAAAAATCACCATTCTGGGACTAGAGATACCATTCGGTGGCTTTCTATGCAAACATGAGAACTGAACCTGAATTCCTGGTACCTAAATAAAAAGCTGGCTGTGAGTACAGGCACCTGCAACCCACTGCTGTTGGCATCAGAGACTAGGGGATCCCTAGGTGCCAGCCCACCTAGCCAAAAACAGTGACCTGCAGATCTCAAGGGAAATAAGGTGATAGAGCAGGGCACCTAACATTCTCCTCTGACCTCTGCATGAACTCACATGAGCAAGCATTTGTGTGTGCACATGATCGCGCGCGCACGCGCGCGCGCGCGCACACACACACACACACACACACACACACACACACAAGGATACACACCAACATACCACACACACATACAAATCTCCACTCTGTAACCCCTACACAACAAGGGGAACAGGCAGGGATTACTTGGCTACCAAAACCACTGTGTGAAGGTTGCTGCGGAAAAGCAACAGTGTGAGTGTCACATTACAGAGTGCTTATGAATCTTGAGAGAGAAAAGATATTTCTAAATGAAAGAATCTGACAGACCAAATGATCAAAATTAGCATTCATGCTAACAGAATAAAAAGGCAATGTGTGCACAGAAGGACACATATTCTTCTGTGTAACATCACTGCCAAAAAAAAAAAAAAAAAAAAAATGTTTAATTGAAAGTAAGTATGAGCCAAGTATGGCTGAGCATGCCTGTAGTGCCAGCAATAAAGAAACAGATGCAGTATACTGGATCGGGAGTTCAAGGTCAACCTGAACTACTAAAAGTCCTGTCTCACAAGGGGGTGTGGGGTGGGTTATTAAAAAAGGAAAACAACTATTCACAAAAAGATAGCTTCCTTAAGGGTCTACTTACATGAGATACTGAGTAAAATCTACAAAAATAGAAAAAAAAAATTAAAGAAGGTAATAATCAATGGAGGAAGAAAAACCTAAAAGGAGTTTTTGAGGGACTCTGATGCAAGAAGGTGAGATGAGCCATGAAGTCAACAGGTGGGAAGAAGCAGATGCAGGCAGGTGTGGTGCACTGGAATACAGCAGGAGTCGGCCTCGTGCTCCCTGTGATACTACAGGCCAAGTTGCAATGAGAGGGAGGAGGCAAGAACAGAGCTCTCAGTTAATGGGCAATTACAACACAACCTAAATGCTCTGTGACAACAAACACAGGAAACTGTGAGAAACAAGACCCCCTGGTACCTGCCAGTGGTGCCAACAAGGGCTCCACAGAGGAAACGATATCAGATCTGACTATGCAGGACTTGGGAGGTTCAGGCAGGAGAATTGCCATTACTTCTAGTCCAGCCTGGAGTACATATTAAGATTGTGTCCTCCTAACCCTCCCAAAAAAGTAAAAATAAAAATCTTGATGCTAGAGAGATGGCTTTGAGGATAAAGTGTTTGCCACACAGGCATAAGGAAAAGAGTTGGGGTCCCAGCACCCATGCAGAAGCAGACTGGATGAGGGGATGTGCATATAATTCCAGAGCTAGGAGGCAGCGACAGGCTATCCTCAGGGAAAGCTGGCTAACCGCCCTAACAAAATCGACAAGACCCTACCTTAAGTAGAAAGGAAATGAGGAAGACACCTGTCATCAACCTCTGGCCTCCACACACATGCACACATGTGCATCCACACACATGCACATTCAAAAAGAAACCCCTCCAAGTTTGCAATAGGGGAGTGGTGCTCACCTATAACCCCTGTTCTTGGAAGTAGAAACAGGAAGAGGCAAGTGCAAGGTCTCTGGTTATATCACTGTGTTTGAGGCCACACTGGGCTCCAGGCAACCCTGTCTTAAAAAACCAAAATGGAAAAGAAAAGAGCAGTATAAGGACCAGAGAGATGACTCAGAGGGTAAGGATGCTTGCCACCAAGCATGACAATTTGAGTTCAGTCCCCAGAGCCACAGGAAGAGAACCGACTCCCTCAAGTGTCTTCGGACCTCCACACATAAGCCAAGGCATAAACATATGCATCACCCCCCCACACACACAAACACACACATACACACATACACACACACACACACACACACACACACACACACACACACACACGCACACACAAATGAATAAATCTAACTTTTTAGATGGAGTCTTACTGTATCATCTTGGCTAGCCTAGAACCACTATGTAGACTAAGCTAGCCTTGAACTTGCAGAAATCTGCCTATCTTTGCTTCCTAAGGGTTAAGATTAAAGGCATGCACCACCACACTGGGGTAAAATTTCTTTTTGAGAATGTTATATATGAGTACTGTATTTACATTATTCCCTCTTCCCCTATACCCCCTCATGTTCATGGCTTCTTTTGCTCTAATATTATTCTCATGATTTGTATATGTATACATGTATAAATATATAACCACAACAGCCTCTTGAGTACATTTACTGTTGTTTATATATACAAGTATTTAAGGCTGACCATTTGGTATTAGATAACCAATTAGAGAGATCATTCCTGGGTCATACTGATTCCCTCTCTTAATGTTCAAATTCACTTTTATATTAAAATAAATTCTTTTCTTTCTTTTTGTTGTTTCTTGTGGTTTTGGTTTTGTTTGTTTGTTTTTTCAAGACAGGATTTCTCTGTGTAGCCTTGGATATCCTGGAACTTCCTCTGTAGATCACGCTGGCCTCAAATTCAGCAATCCCCCTGCCTCCACCTCCAGAGAATACTGATTTTAAAGCCAGATTTGTTGACTTTAATCCCAGCACCTGGGAGGTGGAGGCAGGGAGTTCGTGAAGTTCCAGGTCATCTTTGGGCTATAGTTTGAGTTTGAGGACATCCTAGGCTACAGAAAAGGGGGGAGAGACTGAAGAGATGGCTCAGCAGTTAAGAGCAGGCACTGCTTTTGCAGAGGACCCAAGTTTGGTTCCCAGCATCCACACCAGGCGGCTTAGAACTCTGTGTAACTCCAGATTCCCGAAGTCTGGCACTTCTGGCCTCCATAGGTATCTATGCCCATATTCTCTCTCTCTCTCTCTCTCTCTCTCTCTCTCTCTCTCTCTCTCTCTCTCTCTCTCTCTCTCTCTCACACACACACACACACACACACACACACACACACTCCTCTCTCTCTCTCTCTCTCTCTCTCTCTCACTCTCTCTCTCTCTCACACACACACACACACACACACAAATTGTAAGAAGCTCACACCTATAACCCCAACACTTCGGAGGGAGGCTAAGGCAGATGGCCCTGAGTTCAAGGCCAGCCTGAACAACAGGAACTAAGAAACAAGACACTGCCTCAAAAGGCCAGGAGGAGAGACAGAGGAAAAAGAGAGAAAGAACAAATAATGCAGGAGCTGGACATGGTGGAGATCCCTTTAATCCCAGCACTCGAGAGGCAGAGGCAAACAGATCTCTGTGAGTTCAAAGACAGCTTGTCTACACAGTAAGTTCCAGGTCAAATGGGGATACACAGAGAGTACCTGTCTCAAAAGCAAACAAACAAGCAACAACAATGGAGTCATGCAGAACCCGAGGATTTCAACCCAGCTTCTTCGGTCATTGAACCGAAGTGAGCAAAACACCCAAGATGCACCACTGTCCATACAGACCTCACAGCCAATTCAACCCATACATAAGCTCCCCTGCCACACTCAGATGATTCTCACTGAAGAGAAACAAAATGTCCCTAAGCTAAGAAAGGAAGCAAAAAGGTCCCCTGAAGAAACAAAACATTAATACATGCAAACAAATTCAATGTAAAATAAATACAAAGGCAAAATAAATATAAATCCTAGCTTTGTTTCAAAGAGGAGGAAGGAAGGAAGAAAGAAAGGGAGAGAGGGATGGAGGGAAAAAGGAAGGAAGGAAGGAGGGAAGGAAGGAAGGAAAGAAGGAAGGAAGGAAGGAAGGAAGGAAGGAAGGAAGGAAGGAAGGAGAGATTTGACACACAATGGCTCAATGGATAAAGGCAATTGCCACCAAGCCCAACAGCCTTAGTTCCCTGGGACTCACATGGTAGAAGGAATGAACCAATTCCTAAAAGTTGTCCTCTGACCTCTGTAAGTATGATGTAGCACATACATGTACACACACTAAGTAAATGAATGAAAGGAACTTATTTCAAAGTGATTTATTTAATGTTTGGGTGTTCTGCCTACATGTATGTTTGTTTACCATGTATGTACAGTGCATGAGGAGGCCAGAGGGAGTGTCAGATTCCCCCTAGAACTAGTTACAGATGATTGTAAGCCACCATGTGGGTGCTGGGAAATGACTTGCTGTGGGTCTGTATGTATGTATACCACATGAATGCCCGATACCTTCCACAGTCAGAAGAATGCACTGGAACCCCTGGAACTGGAGTTACAGATGGCTGTGAGCCACTTGTGGGTGCTGGGAACTGAACCCAGGTCCTCTGAAAAGCAGCCAGTGCTCTGCTAAGCCTCCTCTCTAGCCCCAAGAAAAATATTTTTAAAGAAGGAAAGGAAAAGTTTCCTATTAATGAGTACAGATCTCTATCTTAAATCTTTTTAATGACTGGTCAACTAGGTCAACAATGGCCAGGGCCATGGAGCAGTCGGGTGTGACATGGGCTGACCTAACAGTCAGAAGGTCACTGCTGCAAGGAAGCAAGAGTAAAAGCCATGCTGCCAAGACACCAGGAAAACATGAGTGAGAAGCCTAGCAGCTGAAGGGACGGCTTAGTGGCTAAGAATACACCATGTGGCTTACAACCTCTAACTCCAGCTCCAGGGGATTGACACCTCTGTCCTCCACAGGCACCCACACTCATGTGCACATACCAACATGCAGATACATACACCTCCACATAATCAAAAATAAAATCTTTTTTTTTTTTTTTTAAATCCAGGCTTGATGGTGCATGCCTATCACAGCAGCATTTGGGAGGAGAAAGCAGGAGGCCAGCCTGGGCTACAGCAAGATCCCATATCAAAACCAAACAAGACAAGAGCTGGGGCTGTAGCTCTTTGTATGCACAAGGTTCAGAGTTCAATCTTCAACACCCTACAAAATGGGTGTGGTGGAACACACCTGTAATTCCAGCACTTAGGAGGTAGAGGCAAGAGAATAAGTTCTAGGTCATTATCAGCCACACAGTGAGTTAAAGGTCATCCTGAGCTACATGAGACCATCCCTATAACCCCCCATCACCTGCAAAATAAGGAGGCTAGATTTAGCCTAGGCTACAGTATGAGACCCCATTTCAATAAATGAACAAAAGTACAAGAGATATGACACTGGGCTAGAAAGCTTTTTCCCAGGCCAAAAAACTTAAACATGCTTATAAACCAGGAGGAAGATATCTAAGAAAGCAGTAGAGAGGCTCAAGATACAGCAAAGGAGAGAAGTAATTGATAGACAGTGGTACTTTGGGAGACACAAAGGGTCAGTATCCATAGTACAGAGTAAGGTTTTCCATAAGAGAAAGCCTTACTAGGATTCAAGAGAAGCATGAGAGTGATGGGGGTCACACCTTTAATCCCAACACTAGGGAGGCAAAGGCAGGTGGCTCTCTGTGAGTTCAAGACCAGCCTGGTCTACAGATTTAGTTCCAGGATAGCCAGGGCTACACAGAAAAACCCTGTCTTGAAAAGCCCAAAAGAGAGAAAGAATGAGAGAGAGAAAGAGAGAGAGGAAAGAAGAAAGAAAGGGAGAGAGGAAGGAGGTAGAAAGATGATGCCAATGTTAAGAGCATTGGCTGCTCTTCCAGAGGACCAAGTTCAATCCCCAGCATCCACATGGCAGCTCATAACCATCTCAAAGTCCAGTTTAGGGGATTTAAGACCCTCTTCTGATCTCTGATAGCACCAGGCATGTACATGGCACACAATACATATGTAGACAAAACACTCATATGCATAAAATGAAAATAGAATTTAAAATTTTTAAAGCTCTTAGGCAGGAACACAGGTATGGCTCTGCCTCCCTTAGCACACCCTGTTAGAAGACAGGAGGTCCCTCTCTAGCCCTGAAACCCACAGCAGGTAAGTCCCTGAGGTTGGGGAAGAAGTCAAAACTGCATTAGTAACCATGTACCAATGATAACAAGACTGTGGGAGGCACGGGAGGACTGAAGGAGGCACTACCTTCCCCAGACAGAATGGGATATGGAATGAGAGTCTGCTTCCAATAAAGTCCTCCAGGAAAAAAAAAAAAAAAAAAAAAGGAGCTCCCCTAATTCTGGCTCCAGCCTGACCCTTTTCACAGACCTCAAGTTGTTTCTCAAAGTGAGCTCAGTGACAGAGAAGGCAAAAAGTCACATGGAAATGATCCAGGGCAGAAGTCTGCTTTGCTGCTGAAGGTAACGGGAGAGGTCATTTAGGGCTCAGAAGTGTTGCAGGAGGCTGAAATCATAGAAATGGAAGTCTGCAGAATTCTTTGTCCTTAGGACAAGGCTACCTTTTTCTTGGGGGAGTGGTGAACAGGAGATGAAAGAAATGGCTGGCTTTGTAACCAAAGTTCTTACATGGAGACGTCGCAATATTTTCCTCAAGTGAGAGTCTTTTGTAATTGGGGGCATGTTAATGTTGCTCCTGAAAAGTATGGGCTTAATAAAAACATATTATTAGCAAATATGATACCAAATAGGATCTGAGATTTTTGTTTTTGTTTTGTTTTCTTAGCTTGACACAGGCTATTTCTAGGTAGCTCTGGCTGGTCTGAAACTCACTATTGGGCCAAACTGGCCTTGAAATTCCAGCAATCCTACTTCAGCCTTCCAGCTGCTGAGATTACAGGACCATACCATTACAACTGATTCAAATAACCTGGATTATAATTTATTCAAATCCTTACTGTGTCTGGTCCTGCAGCAGTAAAGATAAAGTGCATGGTAGAATAGAAGGAAGTCAAGCCTGGCTTCAGGTCCAGCCAGGGGCCTGAGACTACTTAGTTCCAAGTGCTCTCAGCATGCCAGCAAGAGCCCCTCATCTTCTGGCACAAAAACAGTCATTCTTCTATTTGCCCACAACCTACTGGCTAAGATGGAAGTTTGTACTTCCTGCTCTGCCTCTGATTGGGGCATCCTTATCTGTAGTCTATCTAATTCCATTTGTAGTCTTGAAGCCCCAAAACTGTGAATCGCCCTAGGAAAACAGCACTCTCCTGGCCACACTGCCATGCTGCTGATGACTTTGTAGTAGCCTCCTACAGATCCCGCACCTGGCACCTGGCATTGGAAGCTTTATGCCAATTAGCTACAAATACCCCCTCCTGATACACTGTTTCTCTACCACAGGCTGATCAGTTTCTATACACCCAACTTTGTGCCAAATATCATGTCTAGCTACCTCTGTGACTTCTCACCCCTCCTCTGTGAAGCCTTCCTAGACATACTGCTCTGAAGCCTATTGCGTAAGTTCTAAAGCAGTCACTGGCTGCTTAGCTCACTCATCCAGGCTCTTCTTTATGCCTCACAGATGGAAACTGTTTTGTTTTGATACAGCCTTACTCAGTCACCCGGGCTGACCTTAAATTCCCAGCAACCCTCCTGCCTCAGCCACCCAACTGCTGGGATTACAGGCATGTGCCATCCTACAGAGTTCCATACAATCTGGAGGTTGAACCCAGATGGTAATTTGTTGCACTCCTTAGTATGAAGTTAGTGGAAGCAGGTCCTACAGCAGGGAAGATCAGGTCCATGGTGGAGTGAAGGTTTCAGATCAGGCACAGTCAACCCATATTTAGTACTCAAGACTTGGATATCCTCCCAAGGTATGGGGGTGGGAGGATTAATGCCTTCCTCTAAACAGGCTAAGGCCAGCACTTCTGTTAACTCAGCTGCATCACACTTCCTTCAGGAAACTTTCAGACTCCAGACTGACAGCAAGGCAGGAAATGTAGCATGAAGAGGAAGTGTGGTGGGAAGGAGGCCAGATAGGAAGAGAGAAGAGGAAGAAGGAAGAACTCAGTGGATTCTTCTAAAAAAGAACATAGCACCCCCTCAAGGGAGGTCACTACGTGGACCAATTATTTTGTCCCTAAAGCACATGTTAGCAGACAGATACATAGAGAGGGGAATCAAATTGTTCAGTGACCAGCCTGAGAGGGGGCTAAAGAAACAGCCTCACTGGGGCTGGAGAAACAGCTCAGCTGTTAAGATCACTGGCTGCTCTTCCAGAAGACCCAAGTTTGATTTCCAGTACCCACAAAGCAGCTCACATCACAACTGTCTATAACTCCAGTCCCAGGGGATCTAATGCCATCTTCTGGCTTCTGAAAAAGGCACTGCACACATGCAAAGCACATACATGGAGGCAAAATACCCATGTATAAAATAAATACAATTGGGTTTTTTTTTAACTTAAAGAGAGTTCCCCTCCACTAACACTCTATTTTCTGTGGCCCATTCATGGCATAGTCCTCTCTCAGCAATAGAGAGTTGGCTCCCTGTCTTTCCAAATTCCCACAGAACCTAAACTAGCAACACGAAGCAAAATCTCTGCCAAACGTGTCCCTGCCAGAATCACCTCTCCCTTTCACAGTCCTGATAGTGAAGACAAAATGGGTAAAGTAAAGCACGGGTTACAAATTTCTCTAGACCACCCCTTCCCCCAGACACACAAGAGACAGGCTGGGTGGAGCATCTGGGCTTCATTCCCACCTCTAGACTTTGCCCATACCACCACCCTGAGATGCCCTCTCTTGCTTCTGCCTCCTTTCAAATGCCATCTCCAGGTAGCATCCTACTGACAGCCCCTGCCTCTCCTCTCCTGCCCAGGCCTTTGCTGATCTCCTCAAGCTGGGACATCACAGGTTTAAGAGTTATTGACAGCCAATTTTCAGTCCTAGTCTTACTTGACTCCCCCGGCCTCCATATCAGAAGAACCCCAAGGCAAGGACAGAGATTGGTTCCTTCACTTCTCCCCTCCTTCCTCGTGACCGACTGGTGACAATGTTGGATGCGATGCGCTACATTCAGCATCCCTATCCCACTACCCAAAGCCTGCACGGTATCTGGGCCCTAGCCATTGCACCCATCCCCCCCCCTCCTCCGAAAATCAGGCTGCTCAGACCCGCGGTACAAATGTTGGCCTCCCAGGGGTAAGTACAACTTGAGTCCACCTGCAAGCGCCTTTAGTGATACCATGATCACCCGATTCCAGTCGCCCCTGTCCCTAGCTGCAAGCGCCATCCCAAAAGGAGGAGGCCTGTTTCCAGGGAATACCAGGTGGGACTGTGGGGGGGGGGGGGTTGTAGTGTGGAGGGCCCAGGCTCAGGCTCCAGCATCCAAGGTCTGACGTCACCCAAATCCCGTGCTCCCTATGCGGGGACAGAGGATGAGGAAACAGAGATTGGGGAGGAGGGTTTAGGGGTGCACAGGGAGCTCCTCGCCGCCCCGAACAGGGAAGGTCACCTCGACTCCCCACTTCTCCAGCACCTCGGCCTGCCCCCTCAAAGGGACGCTTTGAAGGCAGGAAACTAGAGCCGCTTCTCCAGCCCAGCTTGCAGCTCCCCTGCAGTGCCCTCCTAGGGTCTCCAGACCCAAGACTCACCAGCCCCGACGCTCAGCTGCAGGAAGGAAGTCGCGTTGCACCACGCTGAGATGCGCTGCACCCGGCGATGAGGCGCGGAGCCGGCCGCCAGCGGCTCCCGGATTGGGGGCGGGGAGCGTGCGCGCGCGTCCGAGGCAGGCCCTGCACGCTCCCGCGCCTCTGTGCTTGCTGCAACCACTCTCGCGAGATTCCTACTCGGCTCCTAGGGCAGGTCCACTAGTGCTCGCGAGAAGAAAGAAGCAGCCGTGCCCCCCACCCACCCCCTCACCTTGCAGGAGCTGTCCAAGGTGCTAGATCCTCTGTCATGCCTCGTTCACGGTTGTAGTTAGGCACCTTGGGGGACAAGAACATAGTGCATAAAAAGGAGAGACCCAGATATGGGAGCCTGGTACCAGCGACCAATGCCTCACCTTCTAAATCTGTAAAGTGGGGAGAATCACCCCCATTTCAATCTCAGGGGCCTCTGGGATGTACTAGGAAAGAGTAAGAAACAGCTTGATGAAGGACTGAAGAGATGGTTCAGTAGTTAAAAAGTACTTGTGCTCTTGCAAAGGATTAGGATTCCAAGCACCTAAAGGGCTGCTCCAAAACCCCAGTTCCAGGGGATCCAACAGGAATACACGTGGTACATATACGGATTCGGACAAAACATTCATAACACATAAAATAATATAAATATTTTCTAAAAGAGCTAGATAACTTGATGAAATAAGAAATAGAGACAGATCCGGGCATGGTGGTGCATACCTTTCATCCCAACACTTGAGAACCAGAGACAGGCCTACCTCTGTGAGTTTGAGAGAAGCCTAAGTTCCAGGATGTTTGGAAAAAGGGGGGGAGGGTTGAGTATAGAAAGCTACCTAAAGAAATAGAAAGCAGGTGTGTTGATTCCCATCTATAATCCTAGCCCTTGCAAGACACAAGCAATGCAATCAATGAAGTTTAAAGTCAGATTTGCCTATCTAGCAAGTTCCAGGGATACACAGTGAGCTACTGTCTCAAAATAAATAAATAAGTAGGAATAGGAAGATAAGAAATGGCCTTGAAAAAATCTGGAAAAAAAAGAGACAATAACATTCAGATGTGCACAGCAAGAATGAGAAAAGACCAAGGGAAATGCTTAAGAGAGCAGAACCTGTGTGGCTATGAGACTATTTGGAGACATGGAGCTGGGAGTAGGAAGACAAGCAGTTATTGTGAGCAGTGTTTACATAGTAAACCCCTGTGAGCTCTCCACAGCCGAGGCCATTCCCTGTCCTGCCAACCATTTGCTTCTGCCCCTCACCCACACCACCCCGGGCCTGGAAGAGGACTTCAGTGGGTGGGATATACTGCAAGGATTCTTTGCCCAGAATAAGGGCCCATTGTCTGGCTCTGGACTGCCAGAGCCAAGGCCTCACTCCCACAGCTGGCATGAAAGGGGAGGAGAGAAGAAAAGCAGAGCAGAGCAAGTGCAGAAAAGACAAGAAGGGCTGATGGGGGCTGAGCAGGAAGAACATGAGGCCAACCAGAAGGAAGAGTCCTGGGTTACAGACAGGACAACCGGATTCTCTTTTAGTTCTGTCCTCAGTCCACCTACATGGTCCCTTATTCTGCGTAGTCTAAAGAATGTTCTATGATAGCTGTGCTTTCAGGTTTTGTTTTTAGTGTGTGTGTGTGTGTGTGTGTGTGTGTGTGTGTGTGTGTGTGTGGTGCCTGGATACATGTCTGTGCATCAAATACATGCAGTAATACATGATTTCTGTAGAAATCAGAAAAGGACATGAGATCCTCTGGCACTGGCTGTGGTTATGACCTGCCATTATCAGGAATTGAACCCTGGGTCCTCTGGAAGAGCATCCAGTACTCTTAACCACACAAGCCATCTCTCTAGCCCCTGTACTTTCAGTCCAGGTAGCAGGTAGCAAGCAAAGGTAAAAGAAGAAGTGGCAAGTAGCAGATAAGGAGTAAAACATCATGAGATCAGGTGCTGACAATATCTAGCAGAGCTAGGAAAAAATTATCTATCATGCTTTAGCTTGCCGCACTGACAATATCTCCATCAAAGAGCATCTGGCTTCCTTTTCACATTGTAGGCAGATTTGAACCACTGGATAAACAATGTAAGGTACATAGGGAAGGTTTACCTTCCAGCTGTTCTCGGGAGCATAGTGCTTTAACTCGTGGGTTGTTTTGCTCTTCTCTCTCCCTGTCACAGAAGCAGCAGCCAGCCTGACCCAGACGAGGGGCTTTGGAAGACATTTTATATAATAATGCTCGGGTCAGACATGCTGCAAGGGGAGTCTACCCCCTGCTTCCAGTTCCTCAATAAAGCTTAACAGCACATGACAGTTTATCGGTATGTTATATGTTACATCACTGCTGTTTATCTCTGCAATACAGCAAGTTTATGCTGCTTTTAAAAGCCATGGGGAGAACCAATGAACTTGTGACAAAAGGAAACCTATAGAGATGATAAAGCACTGCTCCCTCAGAAGAGATGTCTAGAATCCACATGGAATTTGTAAGAGACAACTTGTGGCTCATGTAGGTCCTACAGAATACATGCTGGTGTTCTCATATAATAACTATACTAACCATAAGTATTTGCTTAATTATGTAAAGATGTGTTGCTGTTTTACCTTGCCTGCCTGACAGATCTAATAAAGAGCTGAATGGCCAATAGTAAGTCAGGAGGTATAGGTGGGACTTCTGAGCAGTGAGAGTAAGTAGGAGGAGGAATTTAGGCTAAAGGAAGAAAGAAAAAGAGACACCAGGGAGATACTGGGGCCATCCAGCCAGACATGGAGGAAGCAGAAAAGTAAGACATAAAGAATTAAAGAAAGGTAAAAAGCCCCAAGGCAAAATGTAGATGAATAGAAACTGGTTCAATTAAGTTAAAAGCGCTATTGGGACAAGCCTAAGCTAAGGCCAAGCATTCATAATTAATAATAAATCTATGTCTTTATTTGGGAGGTGGTTGGCAGCCCAAAGAAAATTCCATCTACATAGATAACTTTCCTGACCTACAGAGACAGATCAGTGATTAAGAACACTGGCTGATCTTCCAGAGGACCTGGGTTCAATTCCTAGTCAGCTCACAACTGTCTATAACTCCAGTTCCAGGGGTCCAACACCCTCACATAGACATACATGCATCCCAAACACCAACACACATAAAATTTTAAATAAATAAATAAATAAATAAATAAATATATAAATAAATATTTTAAAATAACAATTAATTAATTGATTAATTAATAACTTCCCCCTAATGATGAGACTCTTACCAGTTTAGAAAAAATGAGGGCAGGTGGGGATGGGAACATGACCCATCAGGTTGGGGGCAGGCAGAGGGGAGAATACTGAAAGGAACTATTGGAAAGTGAGGCATTTCATGAATAGGTAAAAATCTGGCACAAGGAAATCTCCCAGGAATCTACAAGGATGATCCCAATTAAGACTCCTAGCAATAACAGATACATAGCCTGTACTGACCTTCTCCTGTGATCAGATTGGTGCTTAGCCCAGTTGTCATCAGAGAGACTTCACCTAGCTAGCAACTGATGGAAACAGATGCAGACCCACAGCCAAGCATTAGGCAGATTCCAGGAATCCTGCAGAAGAGAGGGAAAAAGGATTGTAGGAGCCAGAAGGGTCAAGGACACCACAGAATCCACTAACCTGGGCTCAAAGGGGCTCACAGAGACTGAACTGACAATCAGGAAGCCTGCATGGGACTGACCTAGGCCCTCTCTCTATATGTGACAGTTGTGTATCTTGGTCCTCTTGTGGAACTCCTAACAGTGGGAATAAAGGCTGTTTCTGACCCTTTTACTGACTTTAGAACCTACTCCTCATAATGGGTCTCCTTGCCCAGCCTTAATATATGAGGAGGTGCTTAGCATTACTGCAACTTGCTATGCCATTATTTTATTGATACTCATAGGAGACATGCCCTTTCCTAAACAGAATCAGAGGGGAAGTGGATTGGGGGGGTGGAGACATATACTGGGGGGGGTGTTGGGAGGAAAACAGGGAGGATAAACTGCAGTGGGGTATAGAATAAATCTATTTATTAAAAATAAAAAAGAAAGAAAATGAAAGAGGAAGTTGACCAAACTCAAATTCAGAAATCAAAATAAAATAAAAACAAAGTCAGAAAACTGTCTTTGTCTCAAAAAAAAAAAAAAAAGTTGTACCCTCTGTGCTTATGTGAATGGAGGGGAATAATGGTGTAGTTGTGACAATCATTTAAATGAACATTTATTTGACCAGCATTTGTCCATTACCTTCTAGAAGAAGCAACATGGGACAGTGGTTAAGACGATGGACAAGAAAGATAAACTGCCCTTTCCTGCAGTGTAAGTGGGAGCAAAATGTTCATCCTCGGTGACCTGCAGTTATCTGCATATGTGAAGTATAATCACAGGACCATACTTCAGGGTTTGAGGAAGATAAAATGAGTTAGCACACTGTCTTGGTTTCTTTGCTTATTGCTGTGATAAAATACTATTCAAGGACAAGAGAGATGGATCAGCCAGTAAAGAACCTTGCCACCAAGCCTGAGGACCTGAACTCAATGCCCAGAATCCATGGGGTGGAAGGAGATAACTGCCTCCCAAAGCACATGCATGTGCGAACACACAAATAAATAAATGTTTTAAAAAATACTCTAAGAAGGGCTGGATTGATGGCTCAGTGATTAAGAGCACTTGTTGCTCTTCCAGAGGACCCAGGTTCAATTCTAGCATTCATATGGTGGCCCACAACCATCTGTAACTCCAGTTCCAAGAGATCTGATGCCCTTTTCTGGACTCAGCAGGCACTAGGTAGGTACACAGACATACATGCAGGCAAAACACCCATACACATAAAAAAAGTGTGTGTGTGTGTGTGTGTGTGTGTGTGTGTGTGTGTGTGTGTGTTGTGTTAATGCTCTGACAAGCAGCTCTTGAGGGAAAGAACTGGAGTCTGGATCACAACAGAGAAGTCAAGATAATAGGGGCTTGGAGCTGCTCACTCATGACCATAGCCTGAGATCACTCCCCTACAGAGATCTCCTGTACCCCACAGAGATCAGGTACCCGGCCTCCTCTTAATTTGCTATATCTAATAAGTGTGCTGGATTTCTAGGCAGTTATTGGTGTGTCTCCATAGGAGTGTACAGCCTACTAATCTCAGCTTCTCTGTATGGGCGTCTGTCATTTCTTCATTCCCCAGTCGCTGTGCAGGTCATGACACAAGTAAATAAAAATAACTTAGATAAATATTTTTTAAAGAAGGTAATTTCCCCACAGGCATGCCCAGAGGGTCATTTCCTGGGGAATTATTGATTCTGTCAAGCTGGCATTAACACTAACCATTACACACATGTAGACATACGTTACATGTGAGACAATGTCTGATACATAATACTTAATGAATATTTAACTCTTACTGTGTACCAGCAGTGGGGATGTGTGTTTCTTATGGGCAGAATGGGATAGCCTGAGCCAAACCATGTAATCACATTAACACTACAGGCTTGAGGGATGTCACACCTGCTCCCATGCCTTTACTCAAAGGGTATCATAAAGTTAAACCCAAAATAGGTCCAGATAGGAATGCTTTCCATATAGGATGATGAGGAAAGTCACATGGTAAATGGTAGTGTTCAGTCCCATTATAGGGAGATATAAATGACTGGGAGCAGTAATCTAGTCAGTCACCCACAGGGCCAACTCCAAGCTGCTTGTGTTTCCTGTCTACCAATGACCAAATAAGATATGTCCACCCAAGGATCTCAAGGACAACATCTAAGTTACAGGTCAATAAACGATTGAGAATATCAGCTTGTACTGAATCTTTGAGTCATCAAAGGAGATGCTAAGTCTTCTGACTATTTTATGAAGCAACCACCATTATCCCCATTTGTAAATGAAGCAAGTGAGCATCAGAAATGTAATCAATCCACCCAAGGAAATAGAATGGATGGATCTAAGAAATGGATGATGTGTTATCTTTCTTTAGATCTTTTTATTTTACAGTGTGTGTGTGTGTATGTGTTGCCTGCATTTATATCTGTGTACCACATATGTGCCTGGTGCCCTTGAAGATCAGAAGAGGAGGGCATCAGATACCTTGAAACTGGAGTTACAGATGCTTACGAGCCACCATGTGGATTCTGAGAATCAAACCAGGGTCCTCTGAAAGATACCAGTGCTCCTAATCTCTGATCCATCTCTCCAGCCCTAAGATCCATTTGGTGGGAGATGTCATTCTGTAAATATGTTTCTCGTATTTGTTAATGAATAAAGCCTTGTTGGTCAATAGGAAAGCAAGACAGGTGGGTCTAGGAGACAAGGAGGATTCGTAGAGATGTAGCAGTGAGGAGATTCAAGATGTAAGGCTTTGAGAAAAAAGTCTGGACCCTCTCTTCAGTAAGGTAAGGTAAGATAAGATCACATGGAAAACTTAGATCAATAGAAATGGATTAATATTTAAGACAGAGCCAGCCAATAAGAAATGCTAGTAACAGGCCAACAGCTTTATATCTAATATCGCATCTCTGTGTGTTATTTGGTGCTGATGCTGTGGGACCAGGCTGGCGGGAAAACTGCTTATAACATCCATTATCTTCAGGCTGGGTGAAGTGGTTAGTGTTAATTGTTAACCTGACATGGTCTGGGATCACTCAAGAAGGGGGTCTCAATGAAGGATTGTCTAGACTAGGTTGGTGTATGGTCATGTCTATGGAGGAGTGTCTTGATTCTGTTAACTGAACTGAAAGACCCATGCACTTTGGCACCATTTCCTAAGCAAGGGATCCTGAACTAAGAGTGGAGAGAGGCAGCCAAGCAGTCACATACATGCATTACATTAATTCATTGCTTCCTGCTCTTGAATGTAATGTGAATAGTTGTCTCCCTTAAATTGCTTCTGTCATGGTATTTTTATCACAGCAACAGGAAATGAAACTAAGAGGCTGGGTTTTCCCAGAGGCAGACTCTGCAGTAAAGGAGTAAATACAAATGGTCTGCTCTAAACAAAATGAAAGAAACAATAGTAAGCTTGTTACTAATGTGGGCAACCAGAGCTTGACTCTACTGAGGTCTTCAGTATAGGAGACAATTCGGGCATCCCACCAAAGGAGTGTCCATTCCTGGCACTTCTTCGCAGAGAATGCTCTCAGGCAGATAGTACCAGGACCTTGCAGTAAAACATCACGAGGGATGACAAAGGGTTTGGAGCAGGAACTCCACTGCCTTCATGACAATCCTTGAAAACCAGCTATTACCCAAATCCTTAGATGTTTGCATTATTATATCTCCTCCCCCCTCTCTCTCCCTGTAGGGGGTGGGGGAGGGATAAAGGGAATAGAACTCAGAACTTTTGTATTCAAAGGAGAAGACTCCAAGGATTGGAGATGTAGCTCAGTGGTAGATCTCTGGTTCTTGAACTCTCTCTCTCTCTCTCTCTCTCTCTCTCTCTCTCTCTCTCTCTCTCTCTCTCTCTCTCTCAGTGTGTGTGTATGTGTGTTTGGGGTTTGTTTGGTTATGATTTATTTTATATTACTTTGGTTTGGCTTAGTTTTTTGGTTGCTGTTTTGTCTTTGGCAGATGTGGTGCTATTTTGAGTTAGGGTCTCTATATAGTTCTGGCTAGTCTGGAATTCACTATGTAGACCAGGCTAGCCTCTAACCCATAGAGATCAACCTGCTTCTGTCTTCCAAGTACTGGGATTAAAGGTGTGTGTCACCATGCCTACCTTTATTTTGGTCTGTCTATCTATCTGTCTTTCCATCTGTCTGTCTGTCTGTGAATCGATTTGTGCAGGAGAATACAATAGGAAGCCAAAAGATAGTGTCAGGTCACCAGGATCTAGGCCATCATGAACTCCCCAACACAGGTGGTACTGGGAATTCAGCTTGAGTCCTTTATAACAGCAGTACTGAGCCTGGTTTCCAGCTCTAGTTTTCACTTTTTGAAAGAATGGGGCTGTTTAGCCCAAGGTGGCTTTGGATTATTGATTCTCTGCTTCACCCTCCCAAGGGCTGTGATTACAGGCATGTATCAGCATGCCCAGCCATGGAGCTCCCTTTCAATAAAAGAGAACCTCTTATTCTCATCACACCAGTCCATGCTCTGGTCTTATGCCAAGTCTCTGACACTTACAAGGCATTCCTGATTTCTCAGAACCAAGAAACCAGGTCAAACATCCCAGCCTGCAGAAGCTAAACATCCTGTCATCTCCTCCAGCTCTTTCACTAAGTAGGTGGCATAGGTAGATCCTATGCCAACTTCTGACCTCTGACCTACGGGGCACTGACCTGCATGTGGTTCTTATACATACATGTAGGCAAAATCACTAGTTCACATAAAATAAAATATATAAATCTTAAAAAAAACTATTTAAAAAATGAAAAAAGGACTGGAAATATAGCTCAGTGGTAGAGCACTTGCCTAGGTCACACAAGGTCCTAGGTTTAATCTCCAGACCCTAATAAATTAGGTGTTTAATTAATTAAAGTGGGCAAATGGGCAAATAAGGGGCCTGAGGATGTTGCCTAGGTAACCCAAAGCCTTCAGATCAATTCCCAGCACTGCATAAAACTAGGTGTGGTGGTTTAGGCCTGCAATTCCAACACCTGAGAGGTGATAGCAAGTTGATCAGAAACTGAAGAGGATCCTCAACAGGGCACAGCATGTTCAAGGCTAGACTACATAAGCTCTGTCTCAAGACAGTAAAATAGAAATGAAGCTGGAGATGTGTGTCGACGGTAAAGCATATTCAAGGCCTTGAATTAAATCCCCAGAAAGGGGGCATCGGGAACAAATAATCCAAGTAATCTGAATAAAAATCTCTCCAAAGAAGATATGGGGAAGGGGCTGGAGAGAAGGCTCAGTGGTTAAGAACACTAGCTGGTCTTCCAGAGGTCCTGAGTCCATTCCCAGCAACCACATGATGGCTCACAACTATCTGTAATGAGATCTGCTGCCCTCTTCTGGCCTGCAGGGATATACACGGTCAGAACAAGGTATACATAATAAATAAATAATAAATAAGATATAGGAATGGCCAATAGCCATATGAATGCATGCCCAACAATTAGTCATTGAGGAAATGCATCCCAACTCACACTCATTAAGCTGATGGTAACTTAAAATCACATAACTATGGGTGGGGATGGGGCAACCACACTAATGCAAGGCTGACAAGAGTGAAAGTGGTGCCACCACTTTGAAAGATGGTTTTTTTACTCCTTAAATTTAATTTTTTTTTTGAGATGCTAGGAATCTAACCCAGGGTCTAGTGCATGCTAAGAAGATGCTTTATCACTAGCTGCCCTCCCAGCTACCCAAAAAAATGTTAACATAGGGTCAGGTATGATGGTAGACACCTGTAATTCCAGTAGTTGGAGACCAAGGCAGGAGGATCATCAGTTTGAGGCCTGTCAGAACCTTATAGGAAAATCCTGTCTCAAGAAAAAAGAAAGAAAAACAGAAAGAAAACCATTGACCCAGCAAATCTATCCCTATAAATATAATGCCAAGAGAAATGAAAACAGACAAAATGATCATTAATAATTATTGCAAATTTTTAAATAGTTGTTATGTGTAGTTTTTCTGCCAGCCTGGTCCCATTTCTGCATCAGACTCAAAAAGCACACAGAGAAAAGACACTGTATTAGATAGAAAACTGTTGGCCAGTTACTGGCATTTTATATTGGCTAGCTCTGTCTTAACTATTAACCCATTTCTATTAATCTAAGTGTTTCCACGTGGTCTAATCTTACCAGAGAGAGGGTCCAGACCTCTTCCTTCAAGTCTCTACATCTTGAATCTCCTCACTGCTACAACTCTCAGAATCTTCCTTGTCTCCTAGCACCACCTATCTTGCCTTCCTATTTGCCAACAGTATTTATTCATTAACCAATAAGAGAAACATATTTACAGAATGACATCTCCCATCATCTCCTCTTTTCTACCTAAATAAAAAGAAGGGTTTTAACTTTAACATAATAAAATATATAACAAAACAGTTATCAAATAAGAACTATAGTTGACAATATTTAGTCCATTAACATTTAGCAAGATTTAAAGAAAATATTCCATCATCTATCTTATCTTTGTGAGTCTAAAGTCTTATATGTAACTTATCTTTAATCCTAACTAAGGAAAACTATAACCATAACTATCTGTCTTCAACTCCCTTCAACAGAAGGATAGTATATAAACTCTAGGAATGACAGACATCTTGCTACCTGGTCAACAACCTGAAGTTCTTTTGTAATGTTCCATCTTTAGCCTATAGGCCATAGTGTGTCTTGCAGGCTCCTCTGCAAAGCAGGAAACTTTAAACTGTCCACCTATATTGGCAGTTTGTCAGTCACTTTTCTCTGTGTCCTACAGAATGTCTGGCAAATTCTTCCATGAAGCAGGAACCCTACAACAATGTCCATATTGTTTCAGCAGTCACTTTTCTGTGGGTCCTGCATGTCCAGTTAGTACAACATAAAGTTGAACAGTCCAGACAAGAGCAGTATCTTGCCCAAATGGCTAGTCTTGCCATATTGAAAGTAAACTCCATAACGAGTTTCTTTGATGTCCATCTTCCTTTTTGACACAGGTGGTGTTGTCAGGAGCAGTTGTACTTCACTGTTAAGAAAAACCCTAAACCATTTTAAATGTCATATTTTGTAGGTCTTTGAAAGGTTTGAAGAATGCTTATCCATTTAAAATATATCTCTGTATATCTGGAAAACCTAACTAACTTAACTAGAAGTTTTGACTATTATAAGTGACTATCTATAAACTGTACTAAATTATACATTACATCTTAAAACGAGCTATTTAAACACAATACCTAAACAAGAGGAGAAATATACATATCACAAAATTGACATTAAATTTGTATAAATAAATGAAAATCCATTCCAAAACAAAGTATTCATTTCTACACCATAATCTCCTTTTTACCTTTAAAAAAATGATTTTTTGTGATGATTAACTATTTATAACCAACCCCATTTAAATGAAAACATTTATAAACAATATTTGGGAATTTGGGCATCATTCTTTCCAAACTGCTTCCTGCTTGTAGGGTGCACTGTTTTGGGGATCCTAAGAAGACAGAAATCCTGGTTGTAGTGGTCTGCAAGGCTGCCTTGTCCCAGCTATTTTGAATGTTGGATCACCTGGGACACTGCTTCAGGGGGTCTTACTTGACCAAATCACGTTAGTCTGGAAGGAATCACAGCTTTTCATTTTCTGTGGAAACAAAAATAAAAATTATTTTCCCCAGTAACCTGTCCTTAGACTTAAATTTAGAAGTCAAAGCACTTTTAAAATATATAAATTGGATTAATCCAGCATCATTTCTTTTAACAGTTGTTATTTCCTTAGCAGTCAAACAATACAAAGACCACACAATAGCATGCAGTATCCAGACTCTTCGTGAGCTTTGCATCTTTAAGAGGCTTTTCTATTACTCTATTATTTATTTGTTTATTTATTTATTGAGACAGGGTTTCTCTGTGTAACTTTTTCCTGTCCTGGAATTAACTCTGTATACCAGGTTTGCTTTGAAATCACAGAGATCTGCTTGCCTCTGTCTCCCGAGTGCTGGAATTAAAGGGGTGTGCCATCACACCCAACTACTCTCTTTTTTTGTTTTTGTTTTTGCTTTTGTTTTTTTCCAGAATATGAAAATTTATTACTGTGTTTCCACTGTCAAAATTTAGGAACTTGGTTTCTCCTTTTTGCCTTTGTACAGGGCCAAAAGGGACACATTGGCTACTTTAACAACCTTAAAGCTGACTCCAGGAATATCACCTACAGCATGACCTTTTCCACCAAACCCAGCAGCCAGAACTTCGTCGTTTTCCTCAATGAAGTTCAAGCAGCCATCACTGGGCACGAAAGCTGTGATCATCTTGCCATTCTTGATGAACTGCACCCTGACACACTTCCAGATAGCAGAATTTGGCTGTTTGGCTTCAACCCCTACTTTTCCTAGCACAATTCTTTTTGCCTGAGAGGCACCTCTGAAAGGACTGGCCTTCAGGGCTGTGCCTAAGTGGGCTTTCTTGTATTGTTTATCATGTCACTTTTGTCCCCGTCGGTGGCTTCAGAGCTTCCTGGCAGTATGGAGACCACGACACTTGCCCATCTTGCCGGCCCAAGAGAAAGAGCTCTTTTTATTTATTTTTTTTAAACCATTTTCATCCTGTTTCTCTTTCTCTCCCAAGCCTACGTATATTTTAAAACACACTGTAAGCCTTTAGAGGTTTTTCTTAGTCTGAATCTGTCTTTACTGTAAATCTTTATCTGCATGCATGGTTTAGACAGTGCTGGGAAACAGAACCAGGGGACATATTCATATTAGGCAAGTGCTATGCTAAGTGAGCTGCATTCCCAGCCTCTTTTTCTTTCTGTTTTTTCTCTTTCAAGACAAGGTCTCATATATAGCCTAGATTGTCCTGGAGCTTGCAATCTTCCTGCTTCAATCGCCCAAATATCTGGAACTATAGGTGTTTTCCATTGCATCCAGCTCTATTTATTCAGAGTCCCCCACACCTCCCGCCTTTTACCAGTGCTAGGCATGGAACCCTGGACCTTGCACATGTTAGACAAGTGCCCTGCCACTAAGCTTCATCCCTCACCCCTTTATTTATTGTTGTAATTTGGCTTATTTTGTCCAATTTGGTTTTGTAGTTCAGCTATATTTTGTGTCTGTTGTTTACTGAATCCTATTTCTCAATAATACATGATTATTTTTATTATTTTTTTATTTTATTATTTGTTTGTTTGTTGAGACCAGATTTCTCTGTATAGCCACAAATGTCCTGGAACTCACTCTGTAGAGCAGGATGGCCTTGAACTCAGAGATCTGCCAGCCTCTGCCTCCCAAGTACTGGAATTAAAGATGTGTGTCACCACTGCTCTATTTTTATTTTTTGAAACAGTGTCTCACTGTGTATCCCTGGATGTCCTGAAACTTACTATGTAGACCAGAATGGCCTTGAATTTATAGAGATCCACCTTCTTTTGCCCATGAGTCTTTTATCTACTAAACAACAAGTGCTGGGATTAAAGGCAGGAACCACAATGCCTGGTCCACATTTAATTAATTAGTTTAGATTTATTTATTATATCTTATGTATATAAGTATTTTGCCTTCATGTATATATGTGTACTATGTGTGCCTGATACCTGAGGGGGTCAGATTAAGGCATCAGATGCCTTGGAAGTGGAGTTATGGATGGTTGTGAATCACTATATGGGTGCTAGGAATTGAAACTGGGTCCTTGGCAAAAGCAATGGCTTATATTTTAAATAATATATGACAACTGATTCTTTTGTTGATTGTTGTTTCTGGTTTTTAAGTACTATTGATGGGCTCTGTTTTGCTAGAGACAAGCAGAGACTCACATGGCTCCTTTAAGGAAGGTTTCCTGACTCGGCATAAACAGCAAACCCTGTTAACAACTTAATGGTGTGTATGAGAGCTGGCAATAGCAGTGACCACATCTCCAAGCTGGCAGCATGCTGCTGAGTGGCAGCATAGACCAAGGCAATGAGCACAGCTCTCAGTGCTGGTGGTATATATACCCCCACCATCGTGGATAGACTTAGGCTAAAACAGCCATGGCTTTCATTTTAGCAATGTTGTTGTTCAGCAGATAAAAGACTCATGGGTAAAAAAAGATAAAGATTTACAGTAAAGACAGATTCAGACTAAGAAAAACCTCTAAAGGCTTACAGTGTGTTTTAAAATATACGTAGGCTTGGGAGAGAAAGAGAAACAGGATGAAAATGGTTTAAAAAAAAATAAATAAAAAGAGCTCTTTCTCTTGGGCCGGCAAGATGGGCAAGTGTCGTGGTCTCCATACTGCCAGGAAGCTCTGAAGCCACCGACAGGGACAAAAGTGACATGATAAACAATACAAGAAAGCCCACTTAGGCACAGCCCTGAAGGCCAGTCCTTTCAGAGGGGCCTCTCAGGCAAAAAGAATTGTGCTAGGAAAAGTAGGGGTTGAAGCCAAACAGCCTACCTGTAAACCCATCACTCAGAGGTGGATGGAGAATTAGAGGTGTTGCTGTGGGAGTCCTAAACTAAGCCAGGCTATATGAAACTCTGACTCAAAACAAACAAAAAAGATAAGTGCATTTTACTGTATGTTAATTATACCAGAGTAAGACTGCACTCAAAAAAAAAAAAAAAGTATCTGAACAGCAGGAATCTAAGAAACAAGAACAACCCCAATCCTACCTCCTACTTATTCAACAGCAGTTTCCCCTCTACTAGCAGTGACCACACTGGACCACTTGGGGGCATGCAAGCCCACAGTGATCAATGCTTGCAGCGCTAAATCTCCACTGTGAAGTCTACTGCTCAGGCAACCAGAAGTCCATGGTGCTAGGCAGCATTCAGGCTTACACACAACTGTAGTGAGATATCTACCCCGCCTGCACCCGCAGCACTGACCCCGTTTGGGCGTGGTCACAGGTGCGGGCTTGACAGAGGGTTAGGTTAGATCTGGAGTCCTATGACCCCAGCACTCTCTCTTGCTTCCTGTTGGGTCAGGAACAATAGCCCGGTGTGGAAGCTCAGAGAGCCACTTGCTGTGATCACCTACTTCTCCAAATAAACTTCATTGTATGGCACTGAATCTAGTGAATCTTGATTCACACGCATTACACACATAATCAACCATAATCACCATCATGTTTAGCCAGCAGCTCTCGCTGATCATGAAATCCAGAGCACAGACTGCCGCTCACACATTCAGTTAGAACAGAATCCTGCAGCTAGCAGTGTCCATCCAAGCCTGCTCCTACTAACCTCCCACAAAGAAAGAATGCCCTCACACATACTACTCTACCCTGGTAAGCACTGACCTTGGCCACCAGCCTAGCCCGGAGAGGTCAAAACTGCAAGATGCATTCTGGTCTTCACCCTCCTGACCATTTCCACCCCCACTCTACTCCACCCTCCTCAGCCTGACTGACATCCTCTAGCTATGCTGCCTCACCAGGTCCTCAGAGTGGTCAGCAGACCCCAGCCCTGTCCCTCTGCCCAGAGCTTCTTACTTTTCATCTTTAAACTTTGCAGTTGTTTATTTATTTTGGGGAGGTGAGTGTAACACAAGACACATGTGGAAATCAGAGGACAGCTTGCAGGAGACCCTTCCCTCCCTTTCACCTTGTGGGTTCCAGGGGTCAAACTCAGGTCATCAAGCTTGGCAGCACGAACCATTTTGCCAGCCCATGTCCTAATTTTCTTTTAGGAATAGTGTGCAAATTCCCTCAGAAGCAGGGCAACTTCTCTACACTCCTGTTAAGAGCTAAGAGGGGTACTGATCACCGTCCTCAGGGACACTATGTCCTGCTTTTGTTATTTTGAGTGTCCTCTTGTGCGTGATTTTTTTTTTTTTTTTTTTTTTTTTGTTAACTTGGCACATCTTGGAAGTGAAAACTTCAACTGAGAAAATGTCTCCTTCAAATTAGCCTATAAGTACCTGGTGGTTTTGGTGCACACCTTTAATCCCAGCACTCAGGAGGCAGAGGCAGGTGGATCTCTGTGAGTTTGAAGCCAGCCTGATCTACAGAGCTGTCCTCTACAGAGAACATCTGGGGCTACACAGAGAAATCTTGTCTAGGAAAAAAAAGATTAGACTGTAGGCCAGTTTCTGGGGTATTTTCTTGATGTGGAAAGGTCCAACCCACTGTGGGAAGTTCTGTCCCTACGCAGGTTGTCCTGGGGTGCATAAGAAAGTAAATTGAACAAGGGAAACAAGCCAGAAAGCTGGGTCTTGCCTCCAGGTTCCTGTCTTGACTTTCCACAGTGGTGAAGAGGCCTGAAAGCTGTAAGATGACATAAACCTCTCCAAATTGCTTTCAGTCATCATGTTTATTGCAGCAACAAGAAGCAAACAAAGGAGGACACGTCTGTACCTCAATTTTGCCTATAACAACGGGACTTTTGAGCATGTTTTTCCTCGGGCTGGCTGATTCCTACTCTTCCTTGGGTGTCTGCATAGGTCTTCTTTGTCTGCACACCCCCACCCCCCAGATTAACTGTATGCCTTTACTTGTTCTTTGCCTTTCCTCCCCACCACCCAGCGCCATGACTTAAGAATTCCTTGAGTTTAGAATCAGGCATGAGGCTCAGTCCACATCAGTATTATTCTCTGTCACAATGACAGTCTCAGACAAAGGAGACTATGGCCATGACACGTTGGTAAATGTCTAAAATTGGGAAAAATTTAGTGTACACAAATATATATGTATTTGTTATTAGCCTTCCTGATACAAAAACATTTAAGGCTGGGAATGTAGTATATGCAAAGCCCTGAATATGGGAGAGGTGTGTGTGTGTGTGTGTGTGTATACACCCCAGGTACTATGATTACAGGCATGTACCACCACGCCTGGTTGATTTACTAAGCTTTGAAATCAGAACAAACAGTATTTTACTTATTAGGTGTTGTGTTCACTTTCTCTTTTCTCTTTCTTTTTTTGGGGGGAGGAGGGAGTGACTAGGTCTCTATATAGTCCAGGCTGGCTTCAAACTCAGAGATCTGCCTGCCTGTGCCTCCCAAGTACTGGGATTAAAGGCAGTTTGCTTTTTGCTTGTTCCTTGTTTTCTAGACAAGGTCTCATGTAGCACAAGTTTCCTTGCTATATAACCAAGGTTGACCTTGAACTTCTGAACCTCTTGCTTCTAGCTTCTGAGAGCTTGGATTATAGGCATGTGCACATCCAGTTTGGGGACTTTTACTAATCTCCAAAATATAATAGACTTCCACTATAGTTGATTTTTAGCTAACAGTATGCTGTCACTGAGTGCAGAATTCGGCAGAGATGTGCCATGCCATTGTAGACTATTTTCTCCACTGGAATGCCAGAAACAAAGTCACTTCTAGAGAATGAATAATGGCAACATGTGGACCTGAAATGTAACTGAGTTGGTAGAGTACTTGCCTAGCATGCACAGTGCTCTGAATTTGAGTCCCAATAACAAATAAAGCTAAGAGTTTTGGTTTAGTGGCTGTAATGGCAGCACTCTGGAGGTAGAGACAAGTTCATCCTTGACTATAAAGACTAATTCAAGGCCAGCCTGCTTGGTATAAAGGAGAGTCTGCCTTAAAAAAATAAAAATAAATAAAATATAAGAAAGTTATTAGTGTGATGAGTTTCAAATACTTACATACTAAACTTTGAATATTTGTTTTAATACATTTTATTTAATTTTAAGCCAATATAATTAAAATTTTAATAATGGCTGTGTTGAACAATCAGCTCATAAAATTAAACGTTTAACAGTTGGTCCTCCTGAGCCATCATTAGCTGCTGAAAGCATGCCGCAGCTTGGTCCCAGGTTCTTGTCTGAGCCTGACTGTACTGGCAGTTCACAAGATTCTGTTTTTCAAATATTTATTTATTTTGTTTTTAGACAGGAGTGCATGGATCGCAAACTCGTCTCAAACTAGCTATGTATCAAAGGATGACTTTGTACTTCTGTTCTTCCTGCCTGTGGTGGTTTGAATGAAAATGCCCCCATAGGCTCATAGGGATTGGCACTATTAGGATTTGGCCTAGTTGGAGGAGGAAGTGTGTCACTGGGGGTGGGCTTTGCTCAAGCTAGACTCAGGGTCTCTCTCTTCCCGCTTTCTGCGAATCCAGAGGTAGCACTCTCACCCCTTCTCCAGCACCACATCTGCCTGCACATCGCCATGCCTTCTGCCATGATGATAATAGACTAAACCTCTGAACCTGCAAACCAGCCCCGATTAAATGTTTTACTTTATGAGAATTGCCATAGTCATGGTGTCTCTTCACTGCAATAGAAACCCTGACTAAGATGCTGCCTCAAACTCCTAAGTGCTGAAATTACAGGCTTGTAAATCCTGAAATCACATGGCCAGTTTATATGACTGGACATCAAAACCACAGCTTCATGCATGCTAGGCAAATGCTCTACCAACTGAGCTACATCCTCAGCCCTCAAGAGATTTTTGTCATTGGATACCTACACAATACCTCGGGTTTATGATTCCCCTTTAGCTCCAGTGATCCTTGCCTCTCTGCCCAACCTGAGCTTCTCTCCTGACCTCGTCTAAGAATCTAAACCCTGCATCCTCTCCTCCCAGCCTTTGAGTAATGCCTTGTGTGTCTTTCCACCATGAAGAACACCATTCCCTGAACATTCACCAAGCCTCCTGGTCCCGGAAACATCCCTTCCTTGCTTGTCCTTCTGCTAGAATGACTTTCAAGACTTTTGACTTGACACAGAGTAACGCATAGTAGAGCAATTTATGTTTACTAGTATCATTTATTATTTTTATGTGTATGGGTATTTTACCAACAATATATGTGTACTATATGTATGCAGTGCCAAAAGGGGCCAGAAGAGGACCTTGGATCCAATGGGACTGGAGTCACAGACAGTTTTTGAGGCACCATGTAAAAGCAAGGTATTAACCCCAGCTGCTCTGTAAGAGCAGCTGCTGCTCTTAACCACTGAAACATTGCTCCAGCCTCACTAATATTATTTCAGTAGATGACCTCTTACCTGGTACAGCTAAAGCAGAAGTTGACCGACTAAACAAAAGGGAAGTTTAATTTCTTTAAAATTAATTTTATTCTTTAATTATGTATATATGTGTTGTGAGGGTGCAGGGTGCATACATGTGAATGGAGTGCAGGTGCCCTCAGAGTCTAGAAGAAGGCATTAAATCTCCTGGAGCTGGAGTAACATATGGTTGTGAGCCAACCAATGTGGGTGCTTGGAACCAGATTCAGGTCCTCTACAAGAGCAGTACACACTCTTAACCATGGTCTTAGTTAGGGTTACTAGTCCTGTGATGAAACACCATTACCAAAGCAAGTTGAGAAGAAAAGGATTATTTGGCTTACATATCACAGTTCATTGAGGGAAGCCAGGCAGAAACTCAAATAGAGCAGGAACCTGGAAACAGAAGCTGATGCAGACAGAGGTCATGGAGGGGTGCTGCTCACCCAAGTGTTTGCTCATCATGCTTGCTCAGCTTCTTTCTATAGAACCCAGGATCACCAGCCCAAGGAAGCACCACTCAGTGGGTTGGGTCTTTCCATGTCAATCATTAACTAAGAAAATGACCTAGAGGCTTGCTTGCATACTGGTATTATGGAGGCATTTTCTTAATTGAGGTTCCTCCTCTCAGATGACTTTAGCTTGTGACAAGTTGACATAAAACTAGTGAACACAACCACTGTCTAGTCCCCCCAAAAAGTAAGCTTAAAAGGGTCATTAGAAAAGTATGTCTATTTAGGAGTCATGCATGGTGGCTTCAGCAGCGGCATCGCTAATGCTTGGTGAATGAATGGCTAAATGTTTTCAGGCTCTTGGCCTCTTAGTCAAATAATTGAAAATAAGGGCTCACACTGATTTGCAAAAGCAGCACAATAACTTTATTTGGAGTGAAGCAATAGTACACCTAGAGAGGGACAACTGGACAACATGACTGAGGGTGTCCAGGACAGCCAAGGCTGGTACACAGAGAAACCCTGTTTCAAAAAAAAAAATCTGGATTTTAGCAGGCACAGTGGCACAAGTGTTTAATCCCAGCACTCAGGAGACAGAGGCAGGCACATCTTTGTGAGTTTCAGGACAACCCAATGTACATAGAGAATTCCAGGACAGCCAGGACTACTTAGACAGTCTCTCTCTCTGTCTCTCTGTCTCTCTGTCTCTCTATCTCTCTCTCTCCGTCTCTCTCTCTGCCTCTCTCTCTCTGTCTCTCTCTCTGTGTCTCTCTGTCTCTCTCTGTCTCTCTGTCTCTCTCTCTCTCTCTCTCTCTCTCTCTCGTGTGTGTGTGTGTGTGTGTGTGTGTGTGTGTGTGTGTGTAAAATTTTACATGGATCCTTGGATTGGTGGTTCATCTCCATGGGCTCATTCAGCTCTGGCACCCATCACCTCACCAGGAGCTTTTCCAGAATAACTGCCTGCACCATGAAGCTCTGTGAGTTTTCCCAACTCAAAAAATTTGGGGGGAGGGGTTCATGACAGGGTTTCTGTGTGTGGCCCTGGCTGTCCTAGAACTCACTCTGTAGAGCAGCCTGGCCTCAAACTCATAGAGATATGCCTGCCACTGTCTCCTGAGTGCTGGCATTAAAGGCATACAGTACCACTGCCCAGCTGAATTTTTACTTTTCTAAAGAAGATATCATGAAGAGGATAAATAGACTGGCAAGCCTCATCTATGCTTTTCCAGGGCTGTCTGGAACCATTTAACTAACCAGTTCTCTCAAGCCATTTGTCTGTATCACTCAGATCATGATTCCATATCTCCTTTCGGCAGATCTGTTGGTGTGGTCAGATGACACTACAGCCATGTGTGGTGGTGTATATCTGTACTCTCAGCACAAGAAGAGGGAGAAGCATAGGGGTCAGGAGTTTAAGGCCAGCCTCGATCTATAGTGAATTAAGGCCAGCCTGGGCTGCATGAGGCTGTGGCTCAGTGAATAAGTAAATAAACACCATGGTGAGACAGTGCCTGCCCTAAAAACCCTGCTGAGTTCAATTTAATCTCCAGAATGGACCTGAAGATGGAAGAAAAGAATAACCTCCACAAAGTTGTCCTCTGACTCCCACATGAATATGCAGAAATACACACACACACACACACACACACACACACACACACACACAATAAATGATCATTTATTGATTTATTGAACAATTTATTGAAAAATGATAATTTTTGAACAATCAGATGAATAACAAAAACATCAAGCCAAATGTGCTGCTTCCTTCTCCCCAGTAGAATACTCCCCCTCCTCCACACTACCACATCCTATTCTCTTGCAGTGAATAACTTCAACTCCCTCAGGGAGATACATTCACTAGCATGTTCCTATAGCCCTCCCTCCTACTTGTCTCAGACAAAAAAAAAAGGCCTCTCCCAGCACCTCCTAGGCTGAGCCCAGTCTCCTGAATATGCTAATTCTCACCCCTTCTTACTGCTGTATTCTTTCCCCAATGACTTCTAAACTACTTCATTTTTTTTATTATACTTCAAGCCTCTCCCAGCAGAAAAAAAATAAACAGAACTGTTATCCCTTAATCCACAGCTCAATTTAAGCCATCATTTAACTTCTGAAAGGGGAAAGAAACCAAATCAAGCTGGGGGAGGGGGTACCTAACTTTAATCTGAACTCCTGGAGGCAGAGGCAGGCAGATCTCTGTGAGTTCAAGGCCAGCCTGGTCTATATCTCCAGTTCCAGATCAGCCAGAGCTACATAGTAATACCCTGTTTCAGAGACAGAGAGAGAGAGAGAGAGAGAGAGAGAGAGAGAGAGAGAGAGAGAGAGAGAGAGAGAGAAGCAGGAGTGGGAAGAAGGAGAGGGGAGGAGGGGGGAGAAAGAGGAGGAAGAAAGGTCTCTTGTAGATCATAAAACGCCCTTCCCCTGACTCAAGGCCAATCACTCAGCTCAGTTGTTACTGCCTTAGTAGGACTGTTCCAATGGATATGGATACTCAGGATGTAACTTCTGGGTGCTTTGACAATTTGTATCCATTCTATTCACCAATCAATTTTAAGGTAGTTTGCTGTGCATCATTCTCCCTTTATGAGAAGGAACATGCACTGGAGCCTTGGAGTAGTGAAAAACAGGCACTTTATGAGTCTACATGACAGCTGTCAGCCCAGCATGAACATCATGCTAATTGAGTGCAGAGAAGTTTGTCTTGCCCTGAACTTAGGTCCCATCCCCTCTTTCTTCATTGACTGAGTAGTCAGTCTTATACATCATCTAAGCACACTTTCCTTCTGCCACTTAGTTTATCTGTTTCTGGCCAAAAGCCATGTGGGCTCATCTCTGTTTTACATCCCGTTTGTTTTAAAGTTGGTCAGGTGCATAGTCTTGTCATGTGTGCAGGTCCCTAGGCAAGCTTAACTGTTATTTTTTTGTTCTAAACTTCTAGTTTGGGTGGTGGGGATAGCTAGAACAGTAGAGTCTGAGTGAGGGGTCTTAGCAGGCTGCTTGTGTTTCTTGTTTATCTGCATTGGGCCTAAACCAACTCAATGGACTTTTCCTTTGAAAGGAAACATCATGTGTTATTTCTTACCGTTTGGGAGCATCCATTATCTAAGGAGAGAAAAAAATACCTGCTTGACATTCTGTATTTGGTGGTGGTGGTAGATTTTCCGGGTTCTGGGCATGTTGGTGGGGGTTGTCTTAATTGCTATTTGATGTAGAAGGCCCCGCCTCACTGTGGGCGGCAGCATCCCCTGGGCAGATGGTTTGGGGCTCTGTACAAATGCTAGATAAGCGCGAGGCTGTGAGCAAGCCAGCAAGCAGTGCTCCTCCAAGACTTCTGCTTCAAGTTCCTGCTTGAGTTCTCCTGCAACCTCCTCAATGATGTCCTGGAAATAAAAGCCAAATGAGTCCCTTTCTCCCCTAAGTTGCTTTTGGTCAGAATGTTTCATCACGGCAACAGAATGGTACAATGAATAGCCAAAGATAGCCTGGAATTCCCCGAACTCTACCTGCTTCTATTACAGGCTGGCTCCAGTGTGCCATGCTGTCCTGTTTGGCTTTAAACCCAAACGCTAATTTACATCAGTATCAAGGGTGGGTGGGCAGGCAGGCATGCATGTATGTGTGCACATTCGTAAGCACAGGGAAGCCAGAGATTGACAGCAAGTGTTTTCCTCTATCACTCAAGACCTTTTCTTTCTTATTTTTTTTGAAATAGGGTCTTACCTTGGCAGGCCTGACACTTATTAAATAGATCAGGCTGACCTAACAGAAATCTGCCCTCCTCTGCTTCACGTGCGCTGTAATTAAAGATGTGTGCCACCATGCCTGCCTGCCTGACACCTTTTTTTTTTTTTTTTTTTTCTGAGACAAGTTTTCACTGTATATTCCTAGCTGTCCTGGAACTCCTCTGTAGACCAGGCTGACCTTGAACTCACAGAGATCCACCTGCTTCTGCCTCCTGAGTGCTGAGAGACTATATTCTTTTAGATGGGATCTCCTATAGTCAGGAGCTCCCCATCTTGAGTAGACTAACTAGAAAGTCCTAGGGATCCACCTGTCTCTATCTGCCAGTGTGCCATCCTGCACTTGCTACTACACCCAGCTTTTAGGTAGATTCTGAGTGCTGGAGCTCAGGTCCTCACACTCACACAGCAAGTGTGTTACCCACTGAGCACCTCATCAGTCCCCAGTATTGTGTTCTCTGGTCCTGTGTTCAGCTGTGAATTCTTTTATTGTTACATGCAAATTAGTATGCAAATTAAAACATTGCTATGAATATTGCTCCACAAAGCTGGCTCTTTTTAGATAAGCCAGGGAAAGTCAGGAAAGAAAATAAAGCAGGAGCAGAGGAAGGGACCATGGAGGAACATTGCTTTCTATCTCACTCTTCATAGTTTACTTGCTTATACCACCCAGGACCACCTGCCCAAATATGGCACCATCCACAGTGGGCTGGGCCCTCCCATAGTAATCATTAATGCTCCATAGACCAATCTGATGGGGTCAATTCCTAGGTGACTCTAGGTACTGACAAGCTCACTAAAGGAGCTTGCCATGGATCCTGAGATGCATCCCTGGGATCCACAGGTCAAAAGACAGAACTGATTCTCATGGGTTGTTCTCTGACCTCCATAAAGGTACACACACACACACACACACACACACACACACACACACACACACATACACACACACACACACACACACACACACACACACCTGAGGTAAATTTTAAAAAAAATGGGCCAGCAGGTTGGCTCCACAGTGAAGGCCACTTACCGTGAAAGCCTGGCAACCTGAGTTAGATAGTTAGATTCCTGGAATCCACACAAATGTGGAAGCAAAGAGCCAACTCCAGAGAGCTGTCCTCTGACCCCCCCACACACACACCATGACATGCACATGCATCATATTTTATATACACATGCAATAATAGTAAGTACAATTTTTAAAACAAAAATTATATCTCTCCTGAGGTGGGAGCAGAAGTCACTGGGTAGATCATTTATCAGCAGGCGTTTGGGGGCAGAGAGAATTCTCCCAAGAAACCTGCAAACAAAATATGCTTCTTCCCATTGATGAAATATATAAAACATACTGTCTGCCAGAATAGGTCAAGGTGCTTGGTGATTTTCTTCAGAACAGTAGGTTGATTAACTTCATCTTTCACTCAAGAGAAGGAAATACAATTAATTACATTCTGGTGACTAGGGACATTTACTGCCATAAAGAGAACCTGACCAAGTATCTTCCTGCACTGAGAGGAACTCACTTCAGCTAGCTTGCTTCAGGACTCTGTTCTAGGGATGTCAGGGATGGTTTATGAGAGAGTTGTTTCCATTCTCAGTATCCAAGAGACAGGGCCACTGTAATGAAGGGAGGTGACCCCCACAAGGGAGACTTTTTTTTTCAGAAGTCTTCTCAGTACAGAAGACCCTCAGGGTCCGTGCAGAGGTGAAATGGCATTGTTTATCATGAGCCTGACTCAACAGGATGTGAAGGAGAGTGCTACACACAGAGCATTCAGAAAAGCTGATTCTGCCAGTCTACATTGAAATGAAGCAGAAAATGTTCAATCACGCAATCAAAATAAAAGCACTTGGCCTGCATTCTAGCCTGTCAACAGCAGCTGGGCCCCAGGCTCTGGGTACCCAGTGGAGCCAGGCACCCTGCTAATCCCTACCTTCTCAGTCCCCATCTCTTACCCTTAAAAAAAAAAAAAAAAAAAAAAAAAAAAAAAACCTGTATTCCAGGCTTGCTTACAAGCTTCACTGCTCCACAGCTAAGCCTGTGGGCCAGGGATGTAATCTACCTGAAAAGAAGAGTGTCCCGGCCTCCAGGTGCTAGTGGAATAATATGTGACCACTCTAAGAGATAGGCGCTGTAATCATTTCCTTTGGGGGAGGGGGTTGTCTTTTTTTAATTTTTTTATATTTTGTTAATTTTGTATGTGAATGATGTGCCTATATGTATATCTGTGCACCATGTGTGCCTGATGCCTTCAGAAGACAGAAGAGGGACTTAGATAGCCTAGGGCTAGAGTTATAAACAATAGTGAACTGCCACAAAAGAGGTTCTCTGTAAGGGCAGTCAATATAACAGCTGAACCATCTCTCCAGCTGCCATGATTGTGTCATTGTTTTTTCCTACTGTGTATAGCAAAACCTGGCCTTGAACTTACTATGGTTTTGTTTTGTTGTTTTGATTTTTCAAGACAGGGTTTCTCTGAAGCTTTGGAACCAGCCTTGGAACTCTCACTATAGACTAGGCTGGCCTCCAACTTACAGAGATCTACCTGTCTCTGCCTCTCAAATGCTGGGATTAAAGGCTTGGGTCATCACCTGTTAAACTTGCTATGTTGCCTGTCCTGACTTTGAACTGGAAATCCACTTGCTTTGGCACCAGTGTTAGGATTACATACATAACCATTTTGCCTGGCATCATCCCATTTTACAGGGGAAGAAACTAAGGGACAAAGACGTTCCATATGGGCTGGAGATGGGGCCTTATTGATAGAGTGCTTGTTTAGCATTCATGAAGCTCTGAGTTCTAGCCCCAGCACTACATAAAACTGAATGTGATAACACATACCTGTAATCCTAGAGGTTGGGAAGTGGAAAAAGAAGGATCTGAAGTTCAAATTTATCCTGGGCTACATAAGGTATTCCAGGTCAGCCTCTCAAAAGCAAAGAAACAAAACAAAACAAAAAAAACAATAACAGTGTCAATGAGATAGTTCAGCAGGCAAAGGGCTTGTCTCAAAACCCTCATAACCAGAGTTTGGTCCCCAGAATCCACACAGAGGTAGAAAGAATGAACTCCACAGAGTTGTCCTCTGACTTCCACAAGTGCACCACTGTAACATGTGCAGACAAACAATAATAATAAATAAGGTTTAATTGAAATCCCACCACGGCTCAGGGGACATAAAGGAAGAAAGAATGTAAGAACTGGAAGATTGCTGTGAAATACTGTCTTCGGAACATGGCCTAGTTGTTTCAACTGTGTTACCTGCACAGGATCAAATCAGTCACTATTCTAGCATGAGTGAAGCAAGAGCCCCCAAAGCCCCATCCTGAAGCTGATATTTGGGCAGTTGATGGCTGCTGAGAAAGGGGGTTATTTTTCCTCTTATGTTGGAAGGAGGGACAAGTGTGGCTGCAGCTAGGCTGCCTCACACTGGTGCAGGTATAGGCAATTCTGTTTGTTACTTTTTGTGTGTTTTGGGTTCAGTTTTTGAGGCAAGGTTTCACTATGCAGCTCTGGCAGGTCTAGATCTCAATATGTAAACCGGGTTGGCCTCGAACACACAGAGATCTGCCTGCCTCTGCTTCCCAAATGTTGGGATTAAATCTTTATGTCACTATTTATCCTTCAGGTGTATATGGATGTCAGGTGTGCATGGGTACCTGAGGAGGCCAGAAGAAGGAGTTGAACTTCCTGGAACTAGAGTTAAAGTCAGTTGTGAGTCATCTAGCATGTGTGCTGGGAACCAAACTCAGGTCCTCTGGAAGATCAGCATGCACTCACAATCACTGAGCCACCCCTCCAGTCATTGTGAAAATAATTTATCACAGCACCAGAAAGGAAAACTCTCACTTACCAGCTCCATACTTTCCCCCCCAAGGTTTCTCAGACAACCTGGTTCTTTTGTTTTTCATTTCTACCTTGGAGCTAGGAGTGAGACTTTCTTCAGAGGGCCAAAATGCTCTGAAGATAGGAAGCAAGGCTAGTGTGGGGCACACACCTGTAATACCCGCACTCAGAAGGGAGAGCCAGAACGAACCCTGAAAGTTCAAGGTTAGCCTGTTCTACACAGTGAGTTCAGACCAGCCAGAGCTACCATAAGCAGGATTGGAGATGTAGCTCAGTTGGTAGAGTGCTTGTTGAGTGTGCACAAAGCCCAGGTTGGATCACCCAGCACTCAGGAGGCAGAAGCAGGAGTGTGGAACGTTCAAGATCAGTCTGTGCCACACAGTGAGTTGAGGAAGCCCAGCCCTCTCCCCTGAGGACTCAACTTTACTCAGGTGAATGGCTCTTTAACCATTCTCTGGAGTCTGGAAAGATGACTGAAGAACCAGCAGCACCAAACCACTGAGATTAAAGAGGTCACATGACAGAGGTTGCATGACTGCATCTGCTTCCTCTTCTGCCTCCCACAGCCCTCCATTCATGTTAGGCCCCACACTTCAGTACCAGAGACAGCAGAGGATGGGACCTGGCTGGTGGATGGGTCCTGTCATGGATGTTCAAGAGGAGAAGCAAAGCACAGAGGCAAGACAAGGTGAGTCAGAGAATGAGCTGGGACCCAGAAATGGAATCAAAGCATCTCTGGGCCTGAGACTCTGTAGTCCAGGTCAAGAAGAAGCCTGTACTCCAGTAGGACAGACCCTCCTGCCCTCCCAGGCCACCTCTGCCTCTAGGCATCATCATGGCACTGTCAAATTGATACAGCTTTGGTATCTGTAGTCCTACTGAATCCCAGGAAAGCACTGCAAAATACACCACTTTATTTCCATGAAAATAATCTCTGTATGACAGGGAATAAATCCAGTTCTCCTGATTCAGAGCAGTACCTGTCTATACCTTTGCTTCCATGAATTAATTCCTGCTTCCCTCCCCTCCCAAACCCACTTCTCAAACATTCCAGATCTGTTGGGATTTTGGGATATCCATGAACTCTTTATACCTTCCCTTGAAGAAGGGAGTTAGGGAGTTATTTTTCCTTAAGTGTGGGCTAAAATGTCTCCTAATTGAACTGTTAAACAGTTTTCTCTTTCTCTTTATCTCTCATCTCCACTCATCTAATTTCTGATACATCATGAGGGGGCTAGTAGAGGGGATGGGGGCCTATAAACAATATACAGGAGATAAGCTTGGAATTAATGCCCCAGCCTTGTCAACAACAGCCTGACTGTAGCCTCAAGTGAGGTGCTGAGTTGGGAGGTCTACCTTTACAAGATGAACTTGGATATCTGACCTTCAGAAATTGTGTGACACAATAAATGATGATGGTTTTAAGCTGTTAAATTGGGGGCATTTTTATGCAATAACAGATATCCACTACGTTTTCCTCTCCCTGAAAACATTATCTCCCCACAAAGCCAACCCACATATTTCTTTTCCTTTTTAAGGTTTATTTATTTTATGTGTACTGGTGGTTTGCCTGCCTGCATGTTTGTCTGTGTAAAGGTGTCAGGTCCCCTGGAACTGGAGTTACAGACAGTTGTGAGCTGCCATGTGGGGGCTGGGAAATGAACCTGGGTTCTCTGGAAGAGCAGCCAGTACTCTTAAGCCCTGAGCCACCTCTCCAGTCCTATTTCTTTTTAAATAAATAAATTAGCTAGGTATGATGGCACATGCCCTTAATCCCAGCCCTTGGAAAGCAGAGGCAGAGGTCTCTGAGTTAAGGCCAGCTTGGTCTATATAGCAAGTTACAGGACAGTCAGAGTTACATAGAAAGACCCTGCCTCAAAAAGTTATTTTAGTTTTAATTGTCTTTGTGCATGTGCACATGTATGTAAGTGTTCACAGAGACCACAGACTTCAGATCCTCTGGAGCTAAAGCCACAGGTAGCGTGAGTCCCTTGATATGGATGCTAGGAGTTCAACTCAAATACTCTAGAAGAGCAGCAAGTACTCTTAACTGAGCCATCTCTCCAGCCCCCATTTTTGCTTGTTTTGAGGTAGAACTGGTGTATTCCAGACTTCAATCTAGCCAAGACTGGCCTTGACACTCCTGGTCCTTCTGCCTTCTCTCCAGAATTACAGGTATGAACTAACTCACCTGGCTCTCAACCCATACCTTTCCTACCTGGGTAGCTTGAGTCATTAAACTGTAGGTGCCAAAGAAATATTTCGGTGGGTAAAGTGATTGTCATCAAGCCTGATGATCTGAGTTTGATCCCCTGGAACTCACATGGTAGGAGAGAACCAACCCGTGCACATGTGTGTTTAAAAATAGAAAGAATTTTAGGAAGTACAGATGGCATATTGCTGTAATCAAAGCAATCAATCCAGAGGATATTGGCAGGATTTTTGAGTTTCAAGCTAGCAAGAACTTTTCTCAAAATGCGTATTTATTTTTTCTTTTGTCTGGAGACAGGGTCTCACTGGGTAGCCCTGGCTGACCTGAAACTCTCTATGCCCATCAGGTTGGCATTAAACTCACAGAGATCTGCCTGCTCTGCTTCACTAAGTTAAGGGCCTCATTTCCTCCCTGCTCCAGGAGGCAGAGTAGGATGTGCTGCTGGCAAAGATCTTTGCAGAGCACAGCCTGGTTCAAGCTCCTGGGTCTGCTTTATCTAAGGTTTTCCCTACATCTCTTCTTCCCCACTAGCTTTGTTTCCCCTCATCTGCCTTTCATGTTTGCTTTGTTTTTAATTTGGGGTCTTGTGTAGCCTATGATGGCTGGCATTCCCTATACTGAGAAGGAAGACTTGGGCCTCTGATCCTCCTGCCTCCACCTTCTTAGTGCTTGGATTACAAACACAAACCAGCACACCTAGTTTCTGTGGTGCTGGGGAATTCAAACCTAGGGCCTTATGCATGCTACACAAGCACTCTTACCAACCAAATTACATTCCTACCCCTCCCCTTGCAATCTTTAAATTTTATTTTAATCACAACTTATGAAAAGTAATAAAATCAATATGTCCTTAGAACTCAGCACCATAAGCAGGTCACTATAATTAGCCTCCTTTCACAGGTGATAAACCAAGGCATGAGGGTTAAGTCAATTGTCCGAGGTCACAAGAGGTAGAAAGAGGCTAACGAAGCTTGGGCTGCTGGGTCAGTACCTCAATTATACACTCTTCCAAGACTATCCGCTTACTTAATTTCCTATTTGTATTTTGTAATCCTTTTCTTAAAGAGAGCAACAAAATCTGGATGTGGCTGCAGAGGTAACAGATGCCAGTGTGTAGTTTTCCTGTAAGTATTTAAAAATACATTTACATATGCAAACGTATCCTCAGGGCTTGGCGGGCACCCAGCTTTTTTCAGCATACCGTCCTGACTGCCTTTGTAACTGTGGTGTCCTGTGCAGCAAAGATTATTCCTTTATTTACCCACTTTCCGCAAGTTGAACCTTCTCTGCCCTCCCTTGTCATCTGTCCCCTTCCGAAGGTTCCTACCCATTCATCATCTTTCGCCTTTGGCCTTCTTCCCATCCTGGTTTCTTCTTTCACTCTACCCCTTCCCCTTTATCCTCGCTTCCTTCCACCCCCCACCCCCCACGTTTCTCCCCTCTCTCAACACCAAGGTTTCTTCATGGTCCAACCGATTTCCTCAGCTCAGCGCCCCTCTGCGGGTTCCTGGCCTTGGCTTCCCGGCAATGCGCAGTTCCCCATCCTTCCACTGCCACCAACCTCCCCACCACCACCACTCCCCGGCTACTACCCCCGCCAAACCGGGAGGGAGCGCACAGCCGGCGGGCGACAGAGCAAGCTGACAGCGTAATGAATGGCTTCAGCTGTAATTAGCGACCCCGCGGCTAATCATGATGTGCATTTACATTTTAAGTGCTGCTGCAGAGGGAGCGGGAAAGGAAGCGACGCGCGGGCGGGGAGCCGGGCCTTTTCTTCATTCTCCCTCTACAGCCTCCGGAATAAAGTGAATGGGGGAGTCTATGGCAGAGGGTAGAGATGGTGGTACTGGGAGTGAGTGACGATGTAAGGACCAGCTTGCCAGCTTGGGCGGAGGCATAATTGCCTCCTCCTCACGGAACAAACCCGCAGCCCCCAGGTCCTTGCCCACATCCAAGTTGTTTTAGCCCAGGCTTGCAGACTCCCGGGGATGCAGAGCTGGCTTCTTTTCCAACCAGCCCATTCCTTCACAGCTTCTAGTCTTTCTGGAACTTTTTCTCAGGCCAATGCGAAACTGCTGTCTTTGAAAGCAGGCTGCACAACCACCTAGAGCAAGCCTGTAAACAGAGTTCTTTTGTGGTTTCTGATTCAATTCCCAGTTTCAGGTTCGTGCCTTAATTTCCCGGCCCATGTGCACTGCAGTCTTGGTGTCTTCCCAAGGCGGTGCCTCCCGAACCTGCTTCTCCCTGTGAAGCCTGCAAGAGCTGAGACCAGGCCGGAGATCTAGTTCAGGGCACAGTCCTAGGGTACGAGCAAGAGATTACAGTCAGTCACTCACGCTTGACGGAAAAAAGGTCCAGGTGCTACAGACATCCTCCAAAAAGAGATGAGGAGCCTGGAGTTCTGAGCTGCAAGGGGCTGAGAACTGTCACGGAAAGCTAGGAGGAAGAGGAGGGCCGGGCAGCTCTACACCTAGACTGAAGCTGTGCCCATCCAGGTACCATCGTGCTCACGACACTGATATTCTCAGGGTCACCTGCTCCCTACAGCCCTCGGTGCTCCTTCCTTGCCCGCGCGCTTTAACAGGTCTGTCTGGCTCCCTGCATTCTGTGGACCCCGGGTTAGAGTTCCAAGGGCATGGTCCCAGGCCTGGGTTAGAAAGGGTCATTCACTCCTTATTAAAGCATCTTCCTCCCACCAGTCCTTCGTCCCTAGCCTTATCTTTCTATTGTTCATCTCACTTCGCAGCAGAGCCCGAGCCTCTCCTTAGATTCTGTGGAGTTTCCAGAAGTTACCCAATATCCCAAAATCCCCCGCAAGCTTTCCATCTCTCAAAACCTTCTCTCAGTCTCCTTTCAGCAAAAACAGCCCTCTGGGTTTCTAGGAGCCAAGGCTGATTGCACCTGGGTTTGGAAGTGAGGAATCCGCGTCAGCAGGGACTGAGCTGGGCAGATAAGAATGTGTGCAGCTCTAATAAAGGACCTTCAGGCATGAATATAAAAATGTAACGCCTTGGAAGAAATGATCTCTTGTTTTCTTCCCCCATTCACTTTAGGTTGGACCAGGAACCTGGAGGTCTGGTCAAGAAGAACAAGGCTCAAACCTAGGTCTCTCTAAGCAGTTACGCAAGGACCATGCTGCGACGTAGCAGTCGGAATCCAAGGAAGGAGCAACGAGAAGCTGCAGCCAACTCCTCTCATACCCTGCTGACCATGCACTGGCTGTCCTTGAGGCAAGAATACTAGGGAGAGGGAGGGAGATCTCTGGAGGGTTGGAGGAGCGAAGCCCAGGGAGGTGGTTCGGAAATCTCTTACCTAGGAGGGCTCTAGGGATGCCCTTGAGCTGGAACCCCCAAGGCTCGGGGACCAGGTTTGAATCGGCGTTTGCACCTCAAGCATGGGTTTTTATTTAGGTTGTTCCTACTTGAGGGCTGGTTCAGGGAGGACTGATGGTTACTTCGGGGAACTTCACCTCCCAAATCATCCCTGGGCTGTGACCCCAGCCGCTGAACACCAGCGCTTGATCCCAAAGGCTGGCTGGGCTGGGACTCGGACAAGTCACGCAGAGTTGGGGCGGGGCCTGGGCGAAGGGGCGGGGCTTCCCTGGCTCCCAGGCGGAGCTTCTGCTAAAGGCGCGGAGCACAAGGCGCCGAGGGCGCAGAGTAAAGCTGCACCGCCCCGTAGAAGTCAGGGCTGGAGACTGCGTGTCCACAGTCCACCCTCAGCTTCCACTCGGTGCCGGCATCCCAACCCCTACCAGCCGTCGCCCGGCGCGACCCGCGGCCATGCAGCCCCGGGCTTGAAGCGGCCCCATGGCAAAACCTGTGATACCAGCGACGACGGCGCATGGAGAACTTCCGTAAGGTGCGCTCGGAGGAGGCGCCAGCGGAGGACGGTGATGAGGGTGGCAGCCTGAGCTCTGGCCCTTTCGCAGATCTGGCGCCCGGTGCTGTACACATGCGGGTCAAGGAGGGCAGCAAGATCCGCAACCTGCTGGCCTTTGCCACCGCCAGCATGGCGCAGCCAGCCACGCGCGCCATCGTCTTTAGCGGCTGCGGCCGGGCCACCACCAAAACCGTCACGTGCGCCGAGATCCTCAAGCGCCGCCTGGCGGGCTTACACCAGGTCACGCGGCTGCGCTACCGGAGCGTGCGCGAGGTGTGGCAGAGCCTCCCGCCTGGGCCCACCCCGGGTCAGACGCCTGACGATCCCGCCGCCAGTCTCAGTGTACTTAAGAATGTACCGAGTCTGGCTATCCTACTTTCAAAGGACGCATTGGATCCACTACAACTTGGCTACCAGCCTCCGAACCTCAATCCTGGTCCTTCGTCCCCTCCTACGGCGTCGGTGTCGACGTCCAAGAGAAGCCTGGGGGAATCTGCTTCTGGAGAAAGCACCGCTAAGCGGTCTCAGCCTGAGCCAGGGGCTGAGAATGAGGACCCGACCGCCTGAGAACTCCCAGCTCTGAACCACCTAGACCGACTGGAGACTGGATTGTATATCCTCTACACTCCTACATCCACATGCACTTTCATACTTGGCTTTTAAGGGGTCCATGTTCCTGGACTGAAAGATTGACGGCATGGATCCTAACGCCACCAGTGTGGGAGCTCAGAGGTGATAAGAGGATCTCCTGAAGTCCAAGGAAACTTTGTGGGATGTGTTGCCAGAAGCCACAGAACTCCACCTCCACTTTTTCTAGACCATACTGGAATCTTTTTTTAGGGAAGCATGGTGGATAGTGAGACTCTGTAGCCTTTTGGAGGACCCAGACATTAAGAGTACCCAGTATGCATGAAAACTGACAGTTGAGGGTCGTGAAATCATTCTTGCTGTTTATTGAGGGCGGGCCTGTGAGTAGATTCCTTGAGGGGCCAGGTCGAAAATGTTGGGACCCTATTTTGCTCACCCACCACTTGGCAACTCCCCCTTTTAGCTTTTCTTCCTCTTAGCATCCTCCCTTTTGCATGGTGGTGGAGAGGAGACCCAGGATAAAACTTTCCATGCCTCCTCCCCTGAGTCCTACTGCTGGAGTCTTGCTTCCAATAAAACAAACATGAAAATGGCTCTGTCCCCAGAATTGGTTTTGTCTTTTTGTTTTTTTTCTCTTTACCCACCCGCCTGTGCAGAAACACTTTGGCATGCTTGTCTTCAGCCTTATTAGCCTTTGGAGTTTTCAAGGTCAGACACAGTGGCTGAGCAGCCTCAAAATGTTGCACGAGGGACTCGTGGTGGAGCTGGAGCTGGTGGGGGTGGGGGGTCTGTGTCCCTGTTGCATCCCTACAAAGGGAAAAGAAGCAGTATTGCTGCTTTTCTGGGATGGGAAGGAGGGAGAGTGTTGGTGAGCTGAAGGAGGCAGCCTGCCAAGGCTGGCAGACCATGCTAAGGTTCTAACCTTGCACCCTCCTCTCGGTAGACATCCTTACCCAGAAGGCAGGCACAAAGCCCCATGAGTAAGAGCTCCCCTTCACTGCCCTCTTTCTGCAAAAGGACAGCACACCCTTGGGAGAGGGGGAGGAGAAAGACAGCACAAATCCACTGCTAGAAATTACTATTCAGCAGAGAAGCCTGGGCTGTGAATCACTGCAGGCTCCCTGATAAGCTGCTGCCTCCAGCCCTGCACAGCTGTGTGTTGAGAGATAACGGCCTCAGATGCCTCTCTGCCCAAGTCCAAGCCAGTGGGATGGGGGTGGGGGAGTGTGCCATGTGCTGGAAGTTGGATGGGGATCTGTGCAGCAGATAGCTCAGGCTCTTCAGAGCAAATGCCACCCCCATGGAACTCAGTGCCTCTGGAAAAGGGGATGGAAGCAAATACATTTGTAAGTCACTTTGCTTGCAGAACGTTGAAATAAATCCTACTGGTTAGGAGGCTGGCTTCTGCAGCTGATGGAGGGGCTCCTTGGGGAGGCCTCTTTTCTCCTTCCAATGTCCCTGCTTGTGCTTTGGATCACCAAGTACTATCATCCAGACTGCCATTCATTGCCCTCTATCCTCCCCCTGACTTATTTATTTTTAGAGATGGTCTTGCTATGTAGTACAGTCTGGCCAGGAACTGATCCTCCTGCCCCAGCCTCTCAAGTGCTGGGATTACAGGTATGTATCTTGTCCAGCTCAATTTCTTGTTCTTGAGGAATGTCTAGAGAGAGCCAAGGGATTTAGATGTGTTTGTTGGCCCCTCTCAGAGATGGAGCAAGAGACACAGAAAGAATGAAAACTGGGCTGGGGATGTAACTCCGTTGGTAGGGTATTTGCCTAATGTGTATAGAGTTTTCGACTTCCAGCACCACATAAGTTTGCCATGGTGGCATATGCCTGCCTATAAATACCAGAACTCTGGAGGTGAAGGCAGGAGTATGTATCAAAAGTTCAAGATCGCTGGGTGGTGGTAGTGCACACCTTTAATCCCAGCACTCAGGAGGCAGAGGCAGGTAGATCTTTGTGAGTTTGAGGCCAGCCTGGTCTACAGAGCATGGTTCAGGACTGACTCCATAGCTTCTGGAAAGCCCTGTCTCGAACAGCCCCCCCTCCAAAAAAAGCTCAAGATCATCCTTGGCTACATATAGTGTTTGAGACTAGCCTAGACTATAAAGTGTCTCAGAAAACAGTAAAATATCCAGGCAACAGAGGTATGCTGGACTACTAGGCTTCCAATGCTAAAGAAAAAGATAAGATTTAGAAGTCTTGAATGCTAGAAGCCTATGGAAGGCTTGTCTAGATCACTGCCCTGATTCCAGGACTATGCAAGCAGAGCCTGTAAGGCTTGTCAGGAGGGTAAGGCTATGGAAGCTCTTTGAATGGGCCAGGTGAGTCTCCTTTCAGCCTAGACTCACATCCTGGGATGGGGAAGAAGGGTACGCTTCCCCTAGCTTCAGTTAACCTGCTCCCTTGAGAAAAAACAGGCCACCAATGACTTTCTTCATCCCCACCAAAGCCCAGCATGTTTGATGACCAGGCTTTTCATGTATTTAACAACTCATCAATTGACTCATCCATGAGCACCCCACTTCTGCCTTACTGATCAATCCTCTGGCCCTACTGTCCCTTGAGCAGTTTCCAAAGGAAGAGCACTTGTCTCTGTATCTCCTCCCTCTCCATCACACAGGCTGAAGTGGAAACTTGAGAGGTACTGGCGTAAGAAGAAGGCATGGATAGAATACTTCAGAGGCAGTGTCCACTTCAGGAAGGGACTGGTGGTAAAGTGAGAAAAAAAAAGTCTCTTGTGACACCTCCATCTCTCAGTATTGGCCTATTTGTAAATTGGCCCTGGTAGATGATAACAAGCATCTTGTCTTATGGTTTTTATTGCTGTGAAGAGACACCATGCCCATGACAACTTTTATAATGAAAACATTTAATTTATATGGCTCAGAGGTTCAGTCCAGTATAATCATGATGGGCATCATGGCAGCATGCAGGCAGATGTGGTACTGGAGCTAAGAGTGCTGCATCTTGCAGGCAACAGGAGGTCAACTGACTAAAACACCAAGGGAAACTTGAGCAAATGAGACCTCAAAGCCCCCTCCCCCTAGTGACACACTTCCTCCAACAAAGCTACAGGTCCTATAGTGCCACTCCCTTTGGGGGCCGTTTTCTTTCAAACCACTACACATCTACTCACCCTAGATAGGGTAGCAGAGATGGCCATAAAGATGAGTGCATCCAAGTCTAACTTGAGGAACCAATTAGTTTATTGGGTTTACTTACAGAACATGAGTGTGGGGTTACTTATAGCCACACCACTGCAAAGTCTCACCTTGGCATGGATGACAACTATCCCATAGCTGCACACATGGTGTTCCCCCTCCAGTTAACCTTGTACATTCTACACAATCTAGGACCTGCTAAGACCATGAAACCACATGCAACTGGGAGCTGAATTGCATACTCTGGAAGTGAGATGCATGGCATCTCAAGTGAAAGATCTGGTAATAATTCCCAGCCCTCCCTCTATGAGGGAGTGTCAGCAAGCATAATCTGAAGGGTCACTAATACACTGCTTTTGATGATGTAGTATGGTAGTTATGCATAGAGGACAGCATCTCCCCCAACAGGGTGCTTGCCTCCATCCCTTCACAAAATCAAAATCCATTTGGGAACATAAAAGTATGTAATAAATGCATGGTCAGACGGGTGGTGGACTTCCAATTAGGCTTTTATTCACTCAACTCGCTGTCATTGTTTTCTTGTGTCAATTTTCAGTCTATGTGCAAGGTGTGGCTAGAAGTTAGAATCACAGAATAATCCGACATTTCTTCAGCAACCACCCCCTCAAAGAAAAACCAAACCAAAATAACAACAAACAATTTATTGCAGAGAAAGAAAAGTAACTTATGACCAATTTTGTTTATGCATATCTGTAATGTCCTAGCCTGACCAGGTCCTGGTTTGCCCTTCTGGGATTCCAGGAGTAGCACCTTTTAAGGACCAGATAGTGAAGGGGCAGGGGGTGTGGTTGCATTGGCCATGAACCTGCCAAAGTGTATTCACTGTCTAGCTAAAGAAGATGTGCCAGACGTGCTCACCTTCAACCTTTGCCCTGTTTCCTAACCTCATTACTTGGTCCAGTTTTTGTTATGACTCTAACCAACAGGGAAAACCTAATCCTCTTTATTTCACCTAGATGTTAGAATATATAGTTATCAGAGAGTTGTAATTGAAGGAAGTGAGGCTAAGAGGCAGGGTACAAAAGGTGGGTCAGGGGTTAAATGTGCTCACTGCTCTTGCAGAGGGCCCACAAGGCAGATGATAAAGGTCCATAATTCCATCTCCAGGATACTCTCTTCTGGACCCTACAGAAAACTGCACCCACATACACGTAGCCCCCTCCACCATGTACACATCCTTTAAAAGTTTTCTTTAAAATGGGCAGTGGTTTCGGGGGGCATGTGAGGGAGGGAAGGAGGGAGAAAAGGAGAGAGAGGGAACTGGGATTGATATGCAAAATAAGAAAAAAATTTAAAAAAGAATTTCTAATATAATAAATAAATAAATAAATATAAATAAATAAATGGACAGTGGTGGCACATGTGTTTAATCCTTGCACTCAGAAGGCAGAGGCAGGAGGTTCTCTGTGAGTTTAAGGTCAAAAACAAAAGTTTCCTTAAAAAAACAAAACAAAGAGGTAAAGAGACGTCTCAGCATTTAAGAGCATGCACTGCTCTTGAAGAGGACTGGGTTCCCAGTACCTACATGGCAGCTCACAACTGTCCCTAACTCCAGTTCTACGGGATCCAGCACCATCTTCTGGTCTCCATGGGTACTAGGCATGCACATGGTATATTTACTTACAGGCAAACATTCATATACATAAAATAAAAATAAATAAATCTGCCCAGTGGTGATGATGCACACCTCTAATCCCAGCTCTCAAGAGGCAGAGGAAGGCAGATCTCTGAGTTCAAAGTCAGCCTGGTCTACAGAGTGAGCTCTAGGACAGCTAGGATTGCACAAAGAAACCCCATCTTGAAAAACAAACAAACAGGACCTATTAAAATAAAATTGAAATTGAAGTAAAATAAAGAGTTGGCAAGGGAAGAAGAAAATAAAATTCATCACAGGATTGACTCTCTTGGAGCACGGTTGTAACTATGCCCTGTGTTATCTGTGTCAGTGTGATCTTTTGGCTAGCCTGGCAGTCACCCTGCTAAAAGCATATGTCTATGATTGAATGAATCCCATTTGCTTTATGCCCTGTCCAGTTCCTAGCACTTAAGAAGCCATTAGAGCATTGTTAAGTGAATGAACGGAGACTTGTTGAGACAGGTTTTTCAGCTGTTCTGTCATATTAAAGTCCATAGCTGGGGCTGGAGAGGGGGCTGAACAGTTAAGAGCATGTGTTACTCCAAAGCACCTGAGTTCAGTTTCCCGCACCCATGCAGGGCAGCTTATAACTGCCTGTAACTCCAGCTACAGGGTATACACAACCTTCTCTGTCCTCTGGAGGCACCTGAACACAAGCAGCATATACACACCCAATAATAATAATAATTATAAACAAAAATATCTTTAAATTCCACCACTGCCCAGCCCCATAGACAGTGTCAGATCTGCCCCTATCTCTACCACAGATGTCTTGGCTCATCTGGGCCCTTGGGTCCTTCTGCCCTGCCCAAGTAGGGTCACCATGGAAAATAGATTATTATAAGTGTGTGGTTAGGCATGTTTTCATTTGAGATTTATTTATGCATGTATGCACACCACATGCATGTCTGATGCTCATAGAGGTCAGAAGAGGGTGTTTGATTCCCTGGAACTGGAGGTATAGATAGTTGTGAACCACCATGTAGGTGCTGGGAATTGAATCCAAGTCCTCCAGCAAGAGCATCACATGCTCTTAATCACTGAGCAATCTCTCCAGCTCCCAAAAGACATGTTAAATGTCTAATCTATTGTAATTATAAGTAAGACCTAATCTGGAAACTCATTCTTTCCATCAGATAAAGATAATTGCTGCTGACTCTCACAATCTGTGTTTAATTACTGATGTCCAAATGGTAGAAGGAGAAAACCACCTCTTTCAAATAAATACATATAATATATTTTTAAAGATATAAATTAAGAAATTGTGTTGGATCTGGGCCTGGTGGTACAGGCCTGGAATCCCAGCAACTCCAGAAACTGAGGCAGGGTATCACAAGGTTAAGATTAGCCTGAGCCTGAGTGAGTTCAAGGCCAGCCAAGACGACTTAGTGAGAACTTGTCTCAAAATAAAGACCAAAAGAAGGCTGAAGATACAGTTCAGTGGTAGAACACTGACCTGTCTTGGCTGAGGGATGAGAGAGAGAGGGGTGGGGGAGAGATGGCCTGGAGGTGTCGCTCAGCTGTAGAGGTCTTGCCTAGAATGTACAAGACCTTGGGTCCTGTGGTGGTTTGAATGAGAATGGTTCCCATAGGCCCATATGTTTGAATGCTTTGTCCTCAGTTAGTGGTAGATCAGATGTAAGTTCTCATGCTTGAGTGCCATGCCTGCCTACCTGCCTGTTCATATGCTCACAGCCACAATGGTCATAGACTAACTTCTGCAACTGTAAGCATGCCCCCAATTAAATGCTTTATTCTGTAAGTTGTTTTGACCATTGTGCCTCTTCACAGCAAAAGAAAAGTTCCTGAGACAGGCCCTATTCACAGCACAATAATAATCAATTATTAAAAATAAAATTCAAGAGGTGGCTCAGAGGTTAAGAGCACTGCCTGCTCTTCTAGAGGTCCTGAGTTCAATTCCCAGCAACCACATGGTGGCGCATAACCATCGATAAAGAGACGGGGTACCCTCTTCTGGCCTGCAGGCATACATGCAAGCAGAATACAGTATACATAATATATAAGTTTAAAAAATTGTGAGGAGAATTTCTAAAAAAAGAAAAAATATACTAAAATAGGGCAAACCCTTAATCTAAAACGTGGTCCTGGAGCTGGATAAATAGTTTAGCAGTTAAGAATATGTACTGCTCTTGCAAAAGACCCAACAGCTCACAACAGCTTGGAACTCCAGCTTTAGGGGGATCTAAGACCTCTGCCCTCTGGAAGCACCAACACTTACACGCACAAGCACCTCCTAGATACACATAATTAAAAATAGTAAAATCGTTAAACTATGGTCCTATAAGAGATGAGAAAGAAGGAAGAAAAAAATCATGTAAAGATGAGGACAGAGACTAAAGTGAGTTATCTGGATGAGCTAGATGTTCAAAGGATTGCCAGAAAAGAACAGAAGTTGAGAAAGACATGGGAAGACTCTTCCCTAGAGATTTAGAATACATAGCCCCATGGTGATTTCAGTCAGGCTGACCTTGAGCTCAGAGAGCTCCCAAGTGCTGGGATTAAAGGCATTTTATTTCTAATACACCTGGCTTCTTTGAGTTTTAAGTTACCAGTCTAGGGTACTTTGTTACTGAAGCTATAAGCAAAGAACAGTAAGTTTTCTCACTGCCTCTAGTGAAAAATAGGGAGAAGGAACAAGGAATATTTGTCAAGGCACCTGTTATTAAAATGTCCAACCCTACATGGAGGGTTTATTCTCTGCATTGGATTAGTAAGTATTTCTGCTGTTGTTGAATCATTAGAGAAACACTGCCTGTGATATAAGGCAAGTTACTTCTCTGAGCCTCGGCCTTCTTAGCTGCAAAATAAATCACAGATCATTGAAGGAAGAAAGGATGTGGTAACACTTGGCTCTAGGTTATCTTGGCTCTTGCAAAAAATGGTCTGAGGCCTGGCAAGAAGGCTCCTTAGGGAAAGGTTTTTGCAACAAAGCCTAATGGCCAGAGTTCAATCCCTAGAACTTAATGGTGTAGAGAGAGAACTACCTCAATTTGTGCTTTGACCTCCACCCACACCACAGCATGCATATGCCCACCCCACACATAAAATAAATGTAATCTAATTGCAGTGTAGCCCAAGCTATCCTGGAACTCGATGTATAGAGCAAGTTGGTCTTGAATTCACAGAGATCTTCCTGCCTCTGCCTCCCAACTGCTGGAATTAAAGGTGTGTGCCACCATTTGCAGTCTAATTTTAAAAAATAATAAATAGGGAAGTATCATCTTTGTCATTGCTTAAAAATACAAGTGGCCTGGATTGAATCAAAGCTATGAGGATTTGCTTCCCTCAGGAGTAGGGCTATGGTACAGCTTAGTGGTAGAATATTTGCCTAGATGAGAGGTCCTTCCTGGGTTTGTTCCCCACTATTGAAACAATAAAAACTAAGTCTACCAAGAGAGACCTTGGAATATGCATTTTAACAAAAGTCTCTGTTGAAGTTGAGGATTAGTTGAAGCTCTTTTTTTTTTTCTGAATAATAGAGTTGTGTTCATCCTGGCAAGAAAGGCAGTATTGACTCACCTTTCAACAGAGCTGGTAGTTCACATTTGAAATATAAACATTTGTTGTGTGGGCAGGGGAATGTAAGCACAGTTCAGTTTTTTTATTGTTTGTAGTGGTAGGTTTGGATTTTTGTTTTGTTTTCTTTGCTTTTTATTTTTTGTGAGAGGGTTTCTCTATTAACAGCTTCTATCCTGGAGCTCGCTCTGTAGATCAGACTGGCCTCAAACTCAAAGATTCACTTGTCTCTGTCTCCCTAGTGCTGGAACTAAAGGTGTGCACCACAACTGCCTGCCGGCTTTGGGTTTTATTTTATTTACTGGTCTGGGATTGAATCTAGGGTTCCATATCTGTTAGGCAAGCAGCCTTGTCACTGAAGACACCACCAGCCCTCAATCATACACTTTTCAGTAGAGAAACTCATTGTTGCAGAACTGCTCTGAGCTGCCCTCTACAGGTCTTTCTGGGAGAGACATGCCATGACCTCATTTGAAGAGTTGGAAGACAGACCTTTTAACGCGGGTGGGGGGTTGGGGGGGTTGGGGGAGTTGAGGGGGGTGGGGGTGTTTGCTAAAGAACTCCAAGCACAAAGTTAGGTGCTCCTGGTCCTGTTTCTGAGCAGAAGCCGATGGAGCAGGACCTGGCTCAGACAGTACATCTCTATAATGACCTGGCTTTTCATGTAAATGTGTGCCTCTGTATACTTACATGAATAGTGCAACCTTCGTATTAGAGCAGCTGTTTCAGTTAACAGTCAGTCCCACAAAAAAGTGACATTTTAAACATGTTCACAAAAACTGAAAACATACACACACACACACACACACACACACACACACACACACACACACGTAAATGACTGTTTCCAAATGTGCTGGTGGGAATATCCAGAACAAAGTTAAGTAATAGCAACAATATATTCTTGTCTTGCCTCTAGCTTTCAAGCTAAAACCTCTCAGGGTCTGTAACCATGAAAATTATGCCGACTTATACAATTGAAATAAATTATCACAAATTAAAACATAAGCATGACTATTCAAATCACCCTGTTTATAATAGTCCCACAGTGAAAAGAACCTAACCGTCCATTAGACAATGAATGAATTGGGTTAGAGAGATAACTCCGTGGAAAAGGTGATTGCTTCCAAGTCTAAGGACCTGAGTTTGATCCTACCTGTCCCCACCCCCAAGGTGGAAGAAGATGGCTGACTGATGAAAGTTATCTTCTGACCTCAATACATGCTGAGGCACCCCACCCCCAATAAATAAATATAACTAAAAAAATTTTTAAGCCAGGTGGTGGTGGCACATCCTTTAGTCCCAGCACTCAGGAGGCAGAGGCAGAGGCAGAGGCAGGCAGATCTCTGAGTTCAAGGCCAGCCTGGTCTACATAGCAAGTTCTGGAACACCTAGGATTACACAGAAAAACCCTGTCTCTAAAAAACAAAAAACAAAATTAAAAAAGCCCCAAAATTTCCAGCTTGTATGTTGATGTAATGGTATAGAAATCTGCTAGGGGGAGGAGTAAGAACAGATTGTGTTAACTAGTGTTTTCGAGACAGGGTTTCTCTGTATTGCTTTGGAGCCTGTCCTGGAATTTGCTCTGTAGACCAGGCTGGCCTCCAACTCACAGAGATCCACCTGCCTCTGCCTCCTAGTGCTGGGATTAAAGGCATGCACCAGCTTCCAAAAAAATGCGTAGAAATCCTAACCCTTAGTACCATAGCATGTGTCAGCATCTACAGATAGGCCGTTAAAGAAAAGGTTAAAGTGTATGTGAGGGAGCATGCCTACAATCCCATCCCTTAGAATAGACTGAGGAGGAACGAAGCTGGAGATCTGCCTGGATCATGCAGTGGAACCCTGGATCAAAGGGCAGGAAAAAGAGCCAAAAAGCCAAGTACCACACAATGTGATTTCCTATATGTGAAATATCTATAGAAGGTGCTGTAGAATAATCATTCACACTGTAAATTACACTGTGATTGGTTTAATAAAGGAGATGACTGGTCAATAGCTGAACAGGATAAAGTTCAGACTAAGGACACTGGAAAGAAAAAAGGCAGAAGCAGCAAAGTTGCCAGCAAGACACAGAGAAGATACAGGAGATGCAAGATGAAAGAGAGATAATGCCACATGGCAGAATTAATAGATTACTAGAAATGAGTTAATTTAAGAAATGAATTAATAGGTTACTAGAAATAGGTTCATTTAAGTTGTAAGAGCTAGTTAATAATAAGCCTGAGCTATCAGCTGAGCTTTTATAATTTAATATTAAGTCTTTGTGTCAGTTATTTGGGAACTGGCAGCTGCTGTAGAATATTATTTTAAGGTGTGTTACTTTTGTTTATGCTCTGGAACATTTAATGATGCAAAGATGTGTTTGATTAAATAAAATTCACCTGGGGTCAGAAAGCTGGGTCAGCAACTAGCTGACAGGAAGCTGTAGGGAAGATCCAGATGGAGAAAGGTTTATAATAAGCAGGGAGAAACAGCTGGAGAACTTGTTGGGAGGCTTGAGGAGGAGAGCTGCTTGCTGTTCAGCCTCACTGGGAAGCTGGATTCTACCCCAACCTTTGAGTTCTGTATCAGGCAGAGATTTAAGTAAGTTTTCTTAGTAACTTTGAAAGAGTCAGTTCCCTCAGGCTTTAGCTCTTGTGGCCTAGCTGCTACTGATAGCCTCAGAGTGGTGGTTGCTAAATAGGATAACTGTGGCTTAAAAGGCAAAACCATTTAAAAAGAAAAACAATAGGCTGGTGGGAAAGAAAAGTTCATCTACAACAAGACAAGTTATTGCTATGCCTAGTGACCCAGCTACTTGAGAAGCAGAGGTAGGCTTATGGTAAGTCTACCAGGGCAAAAGAGTAAGCTCAAGGCCAGCTAGGCAATGTAGTGTAGCCCTGTCTCAGTAAATATAAATGTAAGAAGTTAAGGATATAGCTCAGTGGTGAAGTGCATGCCTAGTGTGTGAGAGACACTAGTTTCAATCCCAAGACTGGGCAGCGGGGAAAAAAAGGAAAGAGTAAAACAAACAGGGGAATGGAGAGGTGGCTCAGCAGTTAAGAACACTTGCTGTTCTTGAAAAGGAGCCAGGTTTGGTTCCCAGCACCCACGTGGTAGCTCACAACCATCCGTTACTCCAGTTCTGGTGATCTGATGGCCTCTTCGGCCTCTGTGCATACTAGGCATGCATGTGCTACACATATATAAGGTAGACAAAACACTTATATACTTAGAACGAGATTTTTTAAAAGCCATAGCAGCAGAACGGAAATCAGGTGGCTTATGGTGGGTGGGATGGGGGTAGGGCTCACCATTCGTGAACTGATTTTTTTTCTGGGATGATGAAAAGTTCTGGAATTAGACAGTTGTGATGATCACATGGTGCAATAGCTATAATGAACACCAACTGATTCTGTATCTTTAAAAGGGTGGGTTTTATAGCTTGTGAGTTATATTATTGTAGAAAGTACCACTGAACCACATTCCTAGCCCTTTTATACAAAACAAATAACAAAAACATTCTTTAAGTTATTTCTGTCAGGTATTTTGTCTTATTAATGAAAAAGTAACCAAGGGCAGGTGTGGTGGTTCCAGCACTCAGGAAGCAGAGGCAGATGGATCACTGTGAGTTCAAGATCAGGCAAGGCCAGAGTAAAATCTTATGTCTTAGTCAGTGTACTAATGCTGTGAAGAGACACCATGACCACAACTCTAATAAGAAAAACACATTTTTTTTTTTTTTGGTTTTTCGAGAGAGGGTTTCTCTGTATTGTTTTGGAGCCTGTCCTGGAACTAGCTCTGTAGACCAGGCCGGCCTTGGACTTGGACTCACAGAGATCCTCCTGCTTCTGCCTCTGCCTCCCAAATGCTGGGATTAAAGACATACATGTGCCACCAATGCCTAGCTGAGGCAGAACCTTGATTTATATATATATATATATATATGCCCAGCCTGGAAGTCTCTATATAGACCAGGTTGACCTAGAATTTGTAGTGACCTCCTTGTGTTTCCCAAGTGCTGGGATTACAGGACCATTTACCAGCTTAGAGGGGGGTTTGTTTGTTTATTTAGACAAGGTCTCACCATGTAGAACAGGCTGACTTCCAACTCACAGAGATCTGCCTCTTGAGTACTGAAATTAAAGGTGTGTAGCACCATTGCCCAGTTTAGAGGGGTCTTTGAAAGAGGGTGAATTTATCAGAGACTCTGCTGGTGGCTTGAAGAAATAAACTAAGATATTGTGAGTCTGTGGAGGTGGGTCATGTGATGAGAACAAGAGGATGGCCTCTGGCTGCTAAGAGTATTCTTGGCTGGTAGCAAGAAACAAACCCTGAACTGTGCCAACAAGCTGAATGACCTTGGAAGAGGACTCCAAGTTTCAGATGAGACACAGACACAGCTGACACATTGATTTCAGCCTTGAGAGACCCTGAGCAGGCAATCTAGACATCTAGTGCCTACACTTTTGAGCCAGAAAACTGTAAGGTAATGATGGGATTGTTTTAAAACAACTAGTTTGTGTGATCCCAGCCCTCCTGTAAGGAGTGAGGCAGGTATTTGACCATCAAAACCTGGATGAGTCCTCAGAGCTAGGGATGTGATGAAGAGTCCAGTTGACAGCATACAACCTAGTATGTGTGTTCATGTGTGTATGAGAATGTGCACGTAGGTGCAGGAACTAAAGGCTGATGGCAGGTCTCTTCCTCTATCACTTCCCACCTTATTTCCCAAGGGGAACCTCACTAAACTTGGAGCTTGGTGTTTGGACTAGATTGTCTGGATGGTCAGTGAACCTCCAGGACCCTACCTGTCTCCACCCCAGCACTGGTACCACAGACTGCTTTTTATATGGATGCTGAGCTTTCGTGGTTTCTGAACTCGGGTCTTCATGTTTACACAGAAAATACCTTATCCACTGAACCATCTCCCTAGACTCTAAACAACCTAATTTTTTATTGTTTCCTTATCTGTAAAATGAAATAATTGGGCTTTTTAAATTTTTTTATTTTCCCCGGTCCTCCTGCCTCAACCTCCAAAGTGCTGAGATTATTGGACTGAATAGCCACACCCAATACGAATTTTTTTTTTTTTCTTTGATACACAGGCTGCAAAGGAAGGTCTGAAACTCTAGTCCTTAGCCCGTAGAATGCTGGGATCCTAGCATGCACCACCACATGGGGCAAAAGCGGCTATTATTGTAGTTTGGTGTTATAGCCACAATTCCATTTTTGTTAACTTCTTCGTTGTCGGATTCCAAAATCCACAATATCCATTGTTCGCCCTGCCTTTCCTCCCACGACAGGACGTTCACTACCGGACTCAGGTCATCGGACCAACATCCGCAAGGCGCCGGCGTGGTTTGTCCTCAACGCGCCGCCGTAGCCGCTCTCAACTTAAAGGTACCCCACCCGCTTCCGTAGGCGCGAGCTCGGCAGTGGCCGGCCTCCTGCTCCGCCCAGCGTGCGTCGGTGCGTGAGTCCGGCCCCCACGAGCTGCTGAGCCGCCCGCGAGCTCACACCGGCTTCTCTTCAGCCTCAGCCAGAGCGCTGCGGTCGCCGTCATGCTCGCCGCTGCCCTTCGTCGATGTACCGCAGCCGCGGCCGCCCGAGGCTTTCTGCACCCCGTCTCGGCCCCCAGCTCCGCCGCCGGTAAGGCCCGCGCCGCCACAGCCCGCGCCCGCGTGTCCTTGCTGTGACCTGGTCTCCCGCCGCCACTCGAGGGTAGGCTCTTTGGCGGCCTACCCTTTGCCCTGCAAGCCGGCAGCTGAGCCCGGTGACCGCAGTCCGTCCGCTGCCGTCAGGAGTTGTGTGGTTGAGCTAAGGGAGCTCCCCCCCCAGGCCTCCCTCCTGCCACTTCCTGGTGCAGAATCCATCAGGTGTGGACCTGCCGGGGTCGCTGAGGACATGGCTCAGCGCTCCCTTTCAGTGTCTGGGCTGTGACCGTTCCCGGCACTGACCCGGCAGCCACCTGACCGGGAGTGGCCCCGCCGGCCTACGACGTCTTGGCGAAGGTGACATTGAGCCTCCGGGCGCGCCGCCCGCCTCTGCGTTTCCTAGAACACTATTCAATTTCCCAGTGGGACACAATACACTTTTGGTCTTAATCGGGCAATTCTCTGCTGGAGTTTTTTGTGTCACCTTCATAACTCGGTAGGGTCACTTTTAAGGACTGTTGAGCCGCTTTGTAATTCCACATTTAAAATAGGTAAACGTGTGTGGTGGTTTCTTACGGTTTGCAGGAGAGCCTGAATGTTGATGGCTATTAACCATAAGAATGTTAACGTTTCCAAAGTTGGGTACCAAATACCGAGGAGTGCCCGGTGTATAAACATGGGAAAGCTCCATGGATTCCCACTTGGCCCATTTAAAATTAGGAGCCTGAACGCTGGCTGTGAAATGTTAAGCTTTGTTCTTGTTTCGCCCTCTTTGTGATCTGGAGATTTTTGTGTTCATCACTGCCCAGTGCTGGGGAGGAACCCAAGGCCTCCTGCATGCTAGATAGTTGCTCTGCCACTTAGTGCATTTCAGCGGCCTCCAATAGCACTGTAAGTTTTATTTTTGTTTTTGTTTGGTTTTGGTATGTCTCACTATGTAGCCCTAGCTGTCCTGGAACTCTATGTAAAGCAGGCCTGCCTCGAACTCAAATACTTTATTTTTGAGACTGGGCCTCACTAGGTCCAGATGGGCCTAGAACTCATAAAGGCTAGCCAGGCCTTTAATGCATTTTTCCTGCCTCCCAAGTGCTGGGATTACGGGTCAGACCCACCACACCCAGCTCAAGCAAAGCATTGTGTACTTTTAATTACAGTAGTTGTACTTGGATCCTGGTCTGTGATGGTAGTGTATACTACATTATAAAATTTAGTACCTGTGTGTTAATATAAAAATAATTAAACCAGGCATGGTGTCCCACCACTCATAGGAAGGCAGCTGCAGGTGGATCTCTTGTGTATTCCAGTCCAGTGGCAACATTGAGACCCTTTCTCAGACACTCCAAAATTACTTTTTCTTGATTATTTGAACCTAAAGAATATTTTTGCTTCATTATTTAATTTGTCTTTTGTAATGTGTTATCAACATAAGAATCAGGTATAAGGGTTTAGGGTTTTAAAAGGCCCAGCTGGTGCAGAGCTCACTTGTTCTTGCCGAGGACCCAAGTTCTATTCCCAGCACCCACATTCAGAGGATCTGACACCCTCTCTGACTTCCTCAGGCACCCCATGAGGTGCACACAACATAATATGCAGACAAAATATGCATAAAAAAAATAAAAGGATGGAGATAATCTTTTTTTACAGAAGCAGTTGAAGCCTGCTTTGAGAAACTAACTTATGTGTTAGTGTTGGAGGTTATTTTCTAATTTTTAGTTAAGTTGAGACGTTTGGACTACTCTGATGTTAAAATGCTGTTTAGTTGTTTTTGTTGTTGGTTTGTTTTGTTTTTTGGGGGGGGGTTCCACATAGAAAAATTTCACGGAACTTTTTTGTTTTGTTTTCAGCTTTTATGTTGGGGTCACCCCAAAGAGACCAGGTCTGCCTGAAATTTACTGTGTGGATCAGGCTGCTCTGGAACTTGTAGTAGCAGCCCTTCTGCCACTGCCCCCTGGATCCTGAGATTATAGATGTAGGAGATTGTTGTAAAGGAAAATTTCTGCTTTTTCTTCTCTCTTTTGGGGGAGGGCATTGAACTTCAGGAGTTTGTTGTGCGACAGGGAAATTTCCAGTTTTTTAAAAGGTTTATTATTGTTGGTTGGACAGTGATAGTACCCACCTTTTTTTGTTTTGTTTTTTGAGACAGGGTTTCTCTGTATTGCTTTGGATCCTGTTCTGGAACTAGCTCTGTAGACCAGAGATCTGCCTGACTCTGCTTCCCAAGCAATGGGATTAAAGGTGTGAGCCACCAACGTCCAGCTGGTGAGTTCAAGATCAGCCTGGTCTACAGAGTAAGTTCCAGGACAGCCAAAGCTGTTATACAGAGAAAAACCTAGTCTCAAAAAACAATCCAAAAAAAAATAATAATAAAAATTTTATTTATATATATATAGAGAGACTAATGTTGTCCTCTAGGTTTATCTCTGAGGCTTCGTATTGTATAATTCAGAAACCAAAGTCTTCTTTTTAGATGGTTATACCATATACCTAAATACTGCCACAAGGGGGCAGTGTTGGTTGCAGATGGTGTCCTGTCCTTTTTAGCTGTGTGACCTTGTGCATACTAATTGATCTTAAACTTTAGTTGACTTTCTGCAATTGACATAATGTTTGGGGTAGCAAAAGCCTTTAATCTCAGCCCTGGGAAGGCAGAGGCAGGAGGAGGATCTCTGAAGTTCAAGGCCAGCCTGGTGTACAAAGCCAGTTCCAGGGTAGCCAGGACTACACCTGCTGTCAACTTGTTAATGCACTCTGCATATCATTTGCTTCTGTCACTTGTTCGTAGAATTACCACTACCAAAAGGACTATCCTTGGGGCCCTCTAGCCTGATTAGTTTTTAAGCAGAAAATAAACTATCTGATTTAACCAAATTCGAACACAAAGGATTAATGAGCCCCCTAATTTTATTTTTTCTAAATGTATAGTGTTAGCCTTTTCTAAACTTGTATAACAATGTCAAAAGCAGTGTTAGAAATATCCTTTTGGGGCTACCAGGTGGGAGGACTGACGGTATGACTGTAGCCTGGACTGACTTCACTGTGTAGCAGAAGGTGACAATAAATTTCTGATCAGTTTCTGCCTTCTAGGTAAGCATTTAACTTTAACCAGCTGAGCTACATTCCAGCCCAGAAGTAGATTTTTTTTTTTTTTTTTTTTTTGAAGCATTCTTATTTTCACACTTCTCTTTTCCTTCTCTGGTGCCTTTCGGTTGTATCAAATCAGTGGATAATTATCAGAAATTTTTATTACCAACCAGCATGCCTGTAATCTGGGAGATGAAGGCAGGAAAACCAAAAATTCAGGGTCATTCTTATATACATAGCAAGTTTCAAGCCTGCTTAGGCTACATAAGAGACTGTCTCAAAATACATGTATGCATATGCTCACATCACACAGAACCCACTTAGGCAAAGAAAATGTGTTTGAGTGAGATTCTGGGCTGGGATGCCTGTATAATTTCTCTAAGTATGTGTGGGAGAAACAGCTGGACCTGATCTAATTCCAGCTTTTGAAAGGCTGAGACAGGAGGATGGAGAGCATTCGGGCTAACCTTCAATGAGTAGGGAGATGCTGTCTCAAGAGAAAAATAAAACCTGCATATCACTATATACAAATAAAATATTGTCTTATATATTTATTATAGGGGGAGTGTCTAAGGACAGGTTCTTAGCTAATAGAATAGATTCTACTCATTATTGGATTTAGAAATATGATTTAAACATTGTGGGACATAAGATAATCTGGTTTTTCTGTTGTAGAACAGATGTGTGTACACCCAGTGTTTGGTTTTTGTCTTATTGTTGTTTTTGAGACAGGGTCTCCTGGGAGATCTACCTTGCCTCTGCCTCCTGAGTGCTGGGATTAAAGTGCCACCACCTGATTAGCCCTAATGATTGTTTTTTGTTTTCTTTTTTTGTTTCTTTTTGGTTTGGTTTGGTTGTTTTTTTGTTTTTGTTTTTGTTTTTTGTTTTTTTTGTTTTTTTTGAGGCAGGATTTCCCTGTATTGCTTTGGAGCCTGTCCAGGAACTAGCTCTACCTCTGTAGACCAGGTTGACCTCAAACTCACAGAGATCCGCCTGCCTCTGCCTCCCAAGTGCTGGGATTAAAGGCATGTGCCACCAACACCTGGCCCTAATGATTGTTTGTAAGTGTTTGCTTTGTTTTCTGAGATTAGATTTTACTCTAGTCCAGGCTGGCCTCTACTTCCAAAGTGTTAGTATTACAGACATGAGTCACCAAAGGCATAATTAAAACTTTGAAGGGCATGATCATCTTGGCTTGAATTTATAGTTGGTTGTTGTCTTTTTACAGTTAGAAAACAAAGCTGGCAAGCACTCAAACCCACAGCTAGGAGTAAACAAAAGAAATTAGCTACCATGAAGTGCTTTTCTTGGTTGAAGGTAAACCTAACAGTGTCAGGTGCCAGTCGGTAATGGTGTGCTCCTTTACTCCCAGCACTTGGGAGGCAGAAGCAGGTGTATCTCTGTGAATTCAAGGCCAGCCTGATCTACAGAGCAAATTCCAGTACAAGCTACAAAGAAACCCTGACTTGAAAAACAAAAAAAAAGAAGGGGGGGGGGAACAAGGCCCTGGGATCCAACCATTGGGGGTTAAGAGAATCAAAAAACTTACCTCTAGGAGTATGTACATATACTTTGATTTGTTTTTCTTGAATAAATATTTAAGAAGAAAGTTATTGACTTTTATTGTAGCTTTTTTTTTTTTTTTAATATGCATTGGTGTCTTGCCTGCATGTCTGTCTGTGAGGGTGTCGGATCTTGGCGTTACAGACAGTTGTTAGCTGCTATGTGGGTGCTGGGAATTGAACCTGAGTCCTCTGGTGAAAGAACTGTCAGGCTCTTAACTGCTGAGCCATTCTCCAACACTGTAGCTGTTTTAACTTGATGAGAAATCACAAGTCTTTAAAAGTGGCTATACCTGCTTGTGCTTTAAGAATGACGGTAGTTTTTGGAAAATGTAGCTTAGAACTTGTAGGTAACCATGAGATAGAGGATTACAGCAGTCTATGCTTAATGGTGAATAAAATGTTTGTCTTCTGAGATACTGAATATGTGTGTAGTTTTGATTAAATATTTAGATATCAACTATATTAAGGTCTATAGATCTTTTCCCTTGTCAAAGAAGTTCAAACATATTTACTTCCAGCCCATTCATAGTTGTGTTCCAGTTTGTATGGGACCAGGGTTGTGCAGAAAATTTGTCTCTGGAAACTGGGGCTTGGGTTATGAACTTCTGGGATTAATGGCAGGTGTTTTGCTTAAGGTGCAAATCCTTTCATTGATCTAAAAGTTCTTTTCCTAAAATGGCTGTACATTTTGTACATTTTTCTCCTTTTCTGTCAGTTATATTAAGGCTACAATACACTATAAGAGCTGGAGAGATTGATCACTCATTGGTTAAGAACACTTACTGGTCTTGAGAGTACTACCTGAATTCAGTTCCCAGCACTCCTATCAGAAGGCTCACAATGGCCTGTAACTCCAGCTCCATGACATCCTGTACCTCTGGCTTCCCAGAGTACCTCATTCATGTGGATATACCCACACACATTCACAAGTACACATAATTAAAACTTGCCATTGAGTGTGTGGCTACAGATCTGTTCGTGCCCTCAATGTGCATATGGAGATCAGAGGACTTCTTCAATCGGTTCTTACCTTTCTGTCTTTATATGTATTCTTGGGATCACTTGGGTCTTTTAAGTTTGTGTGGCAGTTGCTTTGATATACTGAACTATCTCACGGAGCTGAGACAGGGTCTTTATTATGTAGTTTAGGCTGAGCTCAATCCTCCTGCCTAAATTTCCAGAGTGTTAGAATTATAGTAATTTGCCATCACAACTAGGCGTATAATATTATTTTACTTTTGTTAGTATTTAAAATTGTTTTTCTTCCCTTTTGATTGCAGCCCAGGCTGTGCCTAGAATTCACTGTATTGCAGGTTAGCCTTGAAATCAGCCTAGACAACAGAGCAAGATCTGTCTCAAAAATGAACAAAAAGACTTAATGCATTAGACAGTATATGTCAAGTATATGTTCTCTACTCTTCCTTTTGTCATTAAGGACAGGATATAGAGTTTACATTTCAAAATAGTCAACACTATTGAAATTGTTGTTCTTTTCCTTTGTAGCTGTCCAGTCCATTCGCTGCTATTCTCATGGATCACATGAGACAGATGAAGAGTTTGATGCTCGCTGGGTGACTTACTTCAACAAGCCAGACATTGATGCCTGGGAATTGCGTAAAGGTAATTGGAACATAGACATATCTGTCTGTTTGGGTGTGTAAATATGAATTATTTCCACTGCTTTATTGAAAGCAACTAGTTTGAAGCAAACTGTGAGCTAGTGATTGTCACACAGCTTATAGTTGTTAGGAAAGCCTACAACCTCTGTAATGTTTCCTACAAAGTATGAGTTTTAAACCAGACAGCAGGGTTGGAGTATAATGGTCAATGACACAGCCCTTGCCTAGCATGCATAGGTTCTGGCTCTAGTCCCCAGCACTGGGAAGAAAGAGGGAAATGAGGAGGGAACATGTGAACTATTGACATTTGAGCCAGAAAATCCTTTCTTGTGAGGAGCTGTTGTCTAATTAGGAGTTGCAGTTTTTGTTTGTTTGTTTTTAAGCAGGAACAAATAGCATTATGTTAACTAGTCATTAATTGTATGTGCACTAACTATATAAGTCACCTCAGACCAAGAGTCTGTGGCTGTTACTTGGTTATGCTTTTTGTTTAGATATTTTACAATAACAAGAGCAAGAAACTCAAGTACTTTTAACTTCTGCTGGAATGTAATAGCATCTTGCTGCAGCTGGGAAGTTCTTACTGAATAACCTGAAAATCTTACTGGTTGTGAAAAAAACAGCATTTCTGCATTCTCATCAAGTCTTCAATTTTCATGATTTGTTGTTTTGTGCAGACACAAAGTAATCATGCCCAGTCATTTTTTGGTTGAATGTTTTTGAATCTTCACACTAATGTTTCTGTATAATGTCTTAATGTCCTGATTTGGGCCTCATTATCTCTCCTTGGGCATTCTAGTAGTTTTTAGATGAGTTTAAAATCATCTATATTGTAGATGTATTACATATAGTTAATACAGTTAGCTAATGTATTAACGTTTAAGCATGTAAGTTGAAGAAAGCTCTATAATTCTCCTGATTCTTTGTGGATGATTCATGGTGTTCTTACAAGTTTGTTACAGGTAGATTCTTATTTTACAGGTAAGAGAACAGTGACCCAAACAGATAGGTCATATGCTCATGATTCAGTAAGAATATAGAGAGCTAAGCCATGGAAAGTAGATAAATTTTAGTGTTAATTAGGAAGGATATCTCAGGTTAATGTGACTCTTCTTTTTTTAACTTGACAGGGATGAACACACTTGTTGGCTATGATCTGGTTCCTGAGCCCAAAATCATTGATGCTGCTTTGCGTGCATGTAGACGGTTAAATGATTTTGCTAGTGCTGTTCGAATCTTGGAGGTTGTTAAGGTCGGTAAGATAATGAATGATTTTAAGGTTGTTTCAGAAGTACGTGGGTCATATCACTTATCAACATTGGTTTGAGCTCTGCCCATAATATCCTAGAGTATAATTCTCCATGAAAGACCATCTTCTATAAGAAACTTTTAAGGAATCAGGTGTGGTGATAGTCTTTAATCCCAGCATTCAGGAGGCAGAGACAAGTGGATCTCTGTGAGTTCAAGGCCAGCCTGGCCTACAGAGCTAGTTCTGGGACAGGCTCCAAAGCTACAGAGAAACCCTGCCTCGAAAAACCAGGGAGGGAGGGATGAAAGGAAGGAAGGTAAGGAACCAGATGTGGTTCTGCAGGCCTTTAATTCCAGCACTCTGAGTTCCAGACCAGCCTGGTATACAGAGCTAGCTATTTCCAGGATAGCCAGGGCTACACAAAGAAAACCTTTCTCAAAAAAAACAAAACAAAACAAAACATAAAAAGAATTTTAAAAAATGTTTCAAGCTTTGTAAGGGGGGGGGGAATGACAGTACTATATCTATAATGAATAAGATAATTAAGGGTTCTGTAAGTTATCAGTCATTCAGCACTGGTTGTTAATTCAGTTAGACTTTTAAATTGCAAGCAAATTTTAAAACTTCCCTTGTGTTAATTTAATTTTTCTGATGCCTGATGAGCATGTTTAATTACTTTTCTCCTGTCATCACCACCTTGAAGTGCTAGGATTACAGGAGTAAACACCTGGTTTTGTGGTTCTGAGGACGGAACTGGAAGACTTCAGCATAATGCTTAGTGGGCATTCTACCGAGTATAACCCTAGCCATGCTAACGTGATTAAAAGCTTCTAGTTTTGTTTGTTAATAGAGACTATTCTTTTGCCAACAGGACAAAGCAGGACCTCATAAGGAAATCTACCCCTATGTCATCCAGGAACTTAGACCAACTTTAAATGAACTGGGAATTTCTACTCCAGAGGAACTGGGCCTCGACAAAGTGTAAACCCCCTCTGTAAGTACTGTGTCTGACCAAGGAAGGAGCAGAGTCAGTTCAGAAAGTGATGGGTTAATGGCAGCACTGCCCTGCTATATTTGCTTGCTTGCTTGCTTATTATTTATTTATTTATCTATTTATCTATCTATCTATCTATCTATTATTTATTTATTTATTTATATCTGGGGGGTGGTGCCACAGCAACTGTGTGGAATTCAGAGGACAGTTTGCAGAAGTCAGTTTTCTCCCCTGTGGGTTCTGGGGATTCATCTCAAGTTGTCAGATTCAGCAGCAAGTACCTTTACCTGCTAAGCCATCTCCATCAGCCTTGAAATTCCTATCAATTGTTCACATTGTTCTGAGTGCTAGGATTACCTGGGGTTTCTCTGTGCTTTGGAGCCTGTCCTGGAACTAGCTCCTTAGACCATGCTGGCCTTGAACTCACAGAGATCCTGCTGCCTCTGCCTCTGGAGTGCTATGGTTAAAGGAGTGCGCCACCAATACCCAGCTTGGATTACCTGGTTTTAAGCACTTTCTAATAAAAAAGTAAGGCTAAGTACCAGTGTTGAAATTATGAAGAGGCCTCAAAGCTAGACTCTGTAAGTTGGCTGGCTGTATTAAAAGCAGCAAGTGTTCCAGAGTGTTAGTGATGAACTCCTGGGACTGTAGTACCAAATGTGATCTTAAATAAGATAACTTCCTCTCAGCAGTTTGCTGATTCTTTCCTTTTTTTCTCTGCAGATGGGCTTCCCAAGGACTCACTGCTATTGCTACTTGATTCAAACAGTCGCCTGGAAATGTTTTATTTGAACAAATTTTCCTTTGAGTATCAAACCATGTAATAGTAACTTGGACTTTAATAAAGGGAAATGAGTTTGAACTGAAATTAGATACTGTGCCTTTTTAAATTTATTTTTGCATTGAGAAGCATGGCAGAGCTGGGCATGGTGTTTCATACCTTTAATCCCAGCATTCAGGAGGCAGAGGGGAGTGAATTAGTTTGAGGACAGCCAGGGCTCCATAGAAAAACCCCATCTCAAAAACAAAGTCATCAAGGTAGTCTGGAGGATGTGCTGTGTAACAGCCAGTCCTTCTCAGTGCCTGTGCCTTCCTTCCCTGCTGGTGCTAGCAGGTCTGTTAGCTGTGACTGAAGATTAGAGAAATAGGTTTACCCCTTGTTTTACTTCAGAAGCCCTGTAATATTGGAAGGTGTCTCTCTGCTTTCTGCTTATAGGTCTGGGTGACAGCCAGTCAGATTACTGTAACAGGAAAACAGTAGTGAGTTGAAATTTAGATGCCTTGTGTTCTAAAGCTAGTAATTAGTAAAATTAGTTTTAATGTTTCATTTTTGTTTTTTAAGATATACATTAAACCCATGTATGTGCTCAATCACTAACCTACTTTGGAAGGTTTTAATATCACCTTTGATAAAACTTGATCCCTACCTGGAAACCTCTCATCCCCTCAAGAAGTAGAACTGTAAAAACCAAAGCAATGAGTACATTTATTTGGTGGACAGCTAGTTGCCCTTTTCTCAAAACTGATTGCTGTTGAGAACCATCTCTTTCCACAACTCCAGTCTCCTAGCCAGACCCCTAGTTTCCCCCAGATACTGTTTATGTGATGCCACCCACTGCTTTCTGTTTCCTTCTAATATTTCGTATATGACTCCTCCCAGAGACTCATGTTAATGTCCTGTCCTTTGAGGATGTGGCAAGAGATAGATTAAAATAACTCCCTAATATAGCAAATTTAAAAGTTCTGTGAACATATACATTCAGGTACTGTGAAGTAATAAAAGACTTATATTTAAGGAAGTGACATTTTAGTTAAAGCCTCAATATTAGTTGTATCCCTTTCAGGAGGGACATGATATCCTGTGTGTGACATGATGTCATTTTATCCTAGATTTTTGTTTTTCAAGACAGTTTCTCTGTGTGGCCCTGGTTGTGTGTACAGAACTTGCTCTGTAGACCAGACTGGCCTCAATGTCAGATATCACCACACCAGACTTAATCTAGCTTTTAAGTTTTTTTAAATTTGTGTTTGTGTGTATGTGGAGTTCAGGGACAACTTAGAAGATTCAGTTCTCTTCACTGTGTGGATCATGTGGATCAAACTCAGGGTTGGCAGACATAGTGGCAAATGCCTGACTAAGTTAATCTTGTTCTAGCTTTTTTTACATCTTCCTACCAGATTATGGCAAGCAGCAAAATGTAGCAGTAAGTAAAGTGGGAAATGGGGTTTAGACTCAGACCTGTGTTCAAACCCATCTGCCAAATAACACTTTCTCAGACAAAATTACCACTTAATGATGGGGGTGGGAATTGCCTGAAGGCAAGTGTTTTTACTGCTGAAGTGCATCCTCAACCCTCCACTGCCTAAATTAGGACCAGAGACGTTAGAAACAAATGAAAGAATGTATTGGGCATTTAAATTGCTTTCCTTACAAGTCTAGTGCAGAGAGACAAAGGAAACAAAACTGGCCAATACAAGTAACTTCAGGTAATTTTTTCTGTGGAAATATTGAGATATAAAGCTGGGCAGTGGTGGCATACTTCTTTAATCCCAGCACTCAGGAAGCAGAGGCAGGTAGATCTCAGTTTGAGGCCAGCTTGCTCTACAGAGTGAGTTCCAGGAGAGACAGGGAGCTGTTTCAGAGAAATTCTGTCTCGAAAAACAGAAAAAAAATTTTTTTTAGATTAACTCCCTGCATGTATGTGGAGGTCAGATCTCCTGAAATTGGAGTTTTAGGTGGTTATAAGCCCCTCCACTTTTGTTTTTTATTTTTTGAGACATGGTTTCTCTGTATTACTTTAGAGCCTGCCCTGGAACTAGCTCTGTAGACCAAGCTGGCCTGGAACTCACAGAGGTCAGCCTGCCTCTGCCTCCACAGTGCTGGGGAGCCCTCTACCTTTTATATTATGTTATTGTTCCTTTTTTGAGACAGAGTTTTACTGTGGAGCTGAAGGTAGTCTTGAATTCCTGGTCCTCTTTCCTCTACCTCCTGAGTGCTGGACTTAAAGGCACATACCACCATATCCAGCTGTGTCATTTGTATAAAAGGAGCAACTACAAGCTTCTTTTCAATGTGAAAACTGAACATTAAACCAAGTCATGTATTTCTGGAAGTAAACCATTCTAATAGCTAGAATTCGGAATTAATAGGTACAAACCTATTAATTCCAGTACCTGGCAAACCAAGGATGGAGGATTGTGAGTTCAAGGCCAGTCTTGGCTACATAAACCGACAATCTGTCTAAAATGAAAACAAGTCCAACAAATAGTATAGGGTGGAATTCACCAAAATAATACAGACTCCATTGACTTTGGTTTTTCTCTCCCCCTCCCCCCCCCAAAAAAAAAACCCTAGCCCTAAATTCTTTTTCTCCTACCCAGCATTTTTTGCTTGTTTGTCCCTGGTGGTTTATAGACTGCACAATATTGACCTACCCTGTTGTAGTATGTTAGCTGTGGAACAGTCTCATGATATTTGGCACTTTGTACAAGTATCTGGAACTTATTTCCAGCCAGACACAAGCACATCCCTGGGGACTAGAAAAGTCAAGTCTTGACACAGCCTTGTACCCTGCCACACACAGATTTGAGAGTGCACTTTCACCCTGCTTTCTAGCATCTCATTTATTTTTGTTACTGCAGGATCTTCGTTTTTTCCTCTTAAAATTTATTATGTGTACAACACTGCCTCTATGTGTACATGCATGCCAGAAGAGGGCATCAGATCTCATTATAGATGGCTGTGAACCTCTATGTGTGTCCTAGGAATTGAACTCAGAACCTCTAGAAGAGCAGCCAGTGCTCTTAACCTCTGAGCAATCTCTCCAGCCCTCCCATCCTTCTTTTTCCTTCATTCTTTTTAAAAGACAAGGACTTACAGGCCAGGTTTGTTTTGAACTCTTGAGTTCCGCCTCCCAAGTCCTGGGTTTGCAGGTGTGTACCATCATGTCTAGCTTCCCATTATATTTTTTGTTGTTGTGTAAGAGATCTGCACCCCCTAAATAAATAAATGCCTTGTGCATTCCAGGCAAGGACTTTACCACCGCCTATACTTCTAGCCCCAAGCTTGTATTTCAGTTTGGAAACAGGCTTAAAGAGGAACACCTGTGGCCAAGGTGTTCTGCAAGCAAAGTGTCACAAGAAACAGTAGCCTTTGGTAGGATAGCATGGTAGATCCTTGTTTTAGGTACAGCAGCTGCACCTGAATCTACTGTTTCAGCTACTGACAAGGTTCCAGTCACTGCCTGCTGCTCAGGCTGAGGCCCAGCAGGACTTGTGTCCCACCAGAACCACTTCTGCCACTGCAGTCAAATGTCATTTTTAACTAAATCTCTGTCCAGATGCTGGGATGAAAGCATGCTAGCTCAGAGAGGCAGAGAAGCAACCAGCTGACCTTCCTCCTTAGTCAGTGACCAAGCATCACCCAAGCATCTCTTTTCCATCACCCAAACAAAACAAAAAAAAAGACCACCACACTCAAAGTCCCTCCCTACTACTTCGTATTTCCTGTGTGTTTCTCTTCATTTTCCTGACTTCCTCTAACTCTATGTCTACTTCCTGTCAACTAGGGGCTGGTGCAGCCTCTTTACCCAAGGTTTTACTAATTAATGCAAATTGGGGGTTCACAGTATGCTATCAAATATCCCACGTCCCCATCCCCTTTTGTCTAAATAGAAAGGAAAAGTTTTAACTCTAAAACAGTAAAACTATGTACAATAAGAACAATTATCAGGTAAGAATTACATTCACAGTGACCAGTCCGTTTGTAGAGAAAGTACTTTATTATCTATTCTATCTGAGTGAGTCCAAAATCACTTTCTATCAGAACTTGTACTACCAGCTAAAAATAACTATTCAGACCTTAAAACATTTTCTTAGATAAACAACTTAAGCTTTATGTCTCTCAACCTTTATAAACTTAGATCTCTTTTGTGAGTTTCTTTTTTAAATTGGTTAACAAGGAAAACTGTAAAACTATTATCTATTCTTCAACCCATCAGAGATCTGAGAAGGATAAAATATTACCTGAGTAAATTGGAAATGCAGAGCAAGCAACTTCCAAAACTACAGGAATGTCAGAGACAATGCCTGGAAAATCACTCAAGGTTCCTCTGTAATGTTGGGGCATCCATGTTTGGCCTACAGGCTTAGAATATCTGACAGATTACTTTCCTGTAAAGCAGAAATTTTGAAAGACGGACCTACTTTGTCTTGGCAAAATTAACCAAAGTTGGTTTCTTTGGGTCCTGTTTGTCCAATTTGGACAGCATACTGTCAGCAGTTGAGACAATGGCAGTTTCTTGTCATCAGCTAGCTTTGCCACATTTAAAGCTAACTCCATACGGAGGTTCCTCAGTGCCTATCATGATCTTTGAAGTACATTGATGCTGCCAGGAGTAGATGTATCTCACCGTCATGAAAAGCTTTATGTTATGAAAACATCTTAAATGTCATTCTGTAGATCTCCGAAGTGTCTAAAGATCAGCTATCTATTGAAAATATATGTTTGATCTTGAAAACATACCTAACATGACAACAAATTTTTAGAGGTGTCTAACTACTAACCTGCATTTCTTAATTATCCTAAACAGTTTGTATTAGTAGCTTTCAAAGACTATATTACATTTTTAAATGAGTTGCAGAGGTACAATACCTTAAACAAGAGTAGAAACATATATACAGCATGTTGTAACAAAAATAACCTTAAATTTTTATCAATATACAAAAAATTCATACTAATGTAAAGTATGAGACTAGCAATTGCATTTTAGTTTAAAAGTAGATTCATTAATCTATAGCTGCTATATCCCTCTTTTTCTTTTCATCCCTTATCCTCCACCCCTTTCTCAACACTAGATAAAAATGGACAGAAGAAAGAAATCCTTGATAAGCTCCTTAGTTTCCTCCCTGACCATGACCAATAACAACTTGCAACAACTCCCTCTCCCCCCCTCCCCCGAAACAGTGACAAATATCCATAACCCACTGACTACCTCACCCTTTTGGGAATGTGATCACCATGTTCTTAAAATTGCTTCCTGCAGTCTGGAGTTGAGGGCACCTTTGGGAACCCTGAGAAAACTGAGATAATGGTCAAGTCCTGGGAGAGCTTGCTTTATCGCTTATTGTCCAGTCTCTGTGTGATGGGAAGGTGTCCTGGGTGGAGTAGTCTGTGAGGCTGGACCATTTCATCTAGCAACTTTGAAGTTATTCTGAATGCAGATTCTTGAGGAAACAACAATGGAGGCATTCTGAAAGGCTGGATCACCTGAGCTAGCTACTTGTCTTGTCTCCATTGGTGTCTAGCTCTTTTGTTCTGAGACACAGACTTTTAAAAGTAACATACATATCTGCGTTAACGTAAGTATGAAATGTGTGGTGTGCATAAATCATCTAAATATGAGTCTCTATTTTTGAGCAAATGAAAAGGCAACTGTGAACTTTCTAAGTCCGTTTGGACTGTATAAACAAACTGTAATATAAATCTCCATCCATGCTAAGGGAAGGATGGCATGTAATAATAAGTCATGAGAACTCTGTAGCCAGCAAGATTTATCATGTCTCATCCAGTCTCAAGAGCTGTTCCCATGTAGAGGGATCAGCATAAATGTCACCTGTCTTATAGTTTTTCTTGGTTTTTTTCCTTCATGTCTGCAGCCAATATTTTCAGGTTGTCTTTTCCAGTCAAATGTGATCTTTATTAATTTTGAAGGAATCCAGTACAACACATTTCATGACTTCCATCCTGAAGTTAAGCTAAGACATCCTTAAAAAATATAGGCTGAGCGAGGTGGTGGTGCACACCTTTAATCCCAGCATTCAGGAGACAGAGGCAGGTGAATCTCTGAGTTTGAGGCCAACCTGGTCTACAAAGCAAGTTCCAGGACAGACAGGGCTGTTAAACAGAGTAACCCTAATTGGTGCCAATCTTGCCTTTAGAGGCCTGATCACCTTTTTGCACTCAAAATTAGCATTTTCAAAAGCCAAAGATTTGATTAATATTTGTCTGACTTCTGGATCTGACGCTATTCTATTTACAGATGAAGTAAATCTTTGCAAAAACTCAGTTTAGGCTTCTTTTGGGCCTTGCATAATTTTACTTAATGACTCAGAACTCATTTCTGGTTCTATAACCTTGTCCCAAGCATTTAAGGCTGAGAACTGACAGCACCAAGGTGTGATCATCAGTTGCCTTTGCAATTCAGCATACTGGCCTTCACCCAGCAATTGATTTTGGTAAGTATTAATACCTTTAGCCCTATTTTGATCTCCTATGGCCCTAGCTTACTCTCTCCACCATACATGTCATTGTAACTAAGGACTAGCTTCCAATGTTACTGATGCCAAATCTTTCCAGTATAGAGGGATAATTCTGTTCTGAGTTGCTCATGAATGTAGTATCTGCTTCACATAGGGTGAATGCATACCAGATGAAACAACATCTTCCTTAAAGCTCCATAAATCTAATATTTCTATAGTATTATGTCTAACTTCTCCATAAATGTAAGGTTAGTTTTCTAATAACCCTGGGGTGCCTCTCTTCCATTTCATCATGTGGTGGCATAGAAGGTTCTTGTCTAGATTCCTCTGTGTCTGAGTATCATGCTTATTTTCATTAACAAGTCTTTCTAAGGCTTGTATCTTATGTCAACCTTTCACATTTGGCACGATTACCACACCACTTTTATGTTTGGCACAAAAAAAAAGAAAAAAACAAAACAAAAAACACTGTAGCTATTAAGGATAAAATACAAATTACCAGAGTGATGGTTACAATCGGCATTATGTCAATCCCAGCTAAGTTGTTTAACCCCTCATTTATTGCTTCTGTTTTCAAGTCATCCTTAGTAGCACTAAGGGTCTTAACTCCCTGCATTGTGATAGTTCCCACCCTTAACGTGGGAAAGATTGTTCTTTCTAATATTATTTAACTCTCTGTTTAAGAACTTCCCAGGTGCTCACCAAATCTAATGACTTCTCAGTTTGCCCACCGCTGGTGTGACTTCTCTGTTGTGTGGTTGTGCCATGCAGTGGAACACCAAATGTTTTAGGTACAGCAGCTGCACCTAAATCCACTGCTGCTGTTTCAGCTACTGACAAGGTTCCTGTCACTGCCCGCTTGCTCAGGCCTCAGCCGGCAGGACTTCTGTGTCCCGCCAAAACCACCTCTGCCGCTGTGGCCCAATGTAGTTTTGTTTTGTTTTGTTTTGTTCTTCGAGACAGGATTTCTCTGTCTGGTTTTGGAGCCTGTCCTGGCACTCTGTAGACCAGGCTTCGGCCTTGAACTCAGAGATCCGCCTGCCTCTGCTGGGATTAAAGGCATGCGCCTCCAACGCCTGGCTTCCAAATGTAGTTTTTAACTAAACCTCTATCCTTCTATTTTACCAATAAAGACTTAGGAGTCAGATGTTGGGGTGAAAACTTGCTAGCCAATCTTCCTTAGATGTCGACCAAACTGGGGGGGGGAACCGACTCACTCAGAGCCCCTCCCTACTACTTCCTGTGTGTTTATCCATTTTCCTGACTCCCTCTAACTCTTTATGACTACTTCCTGTCAACTAGTTGCTGGCTCCGCCTCTTGACCCGGGCTCTATTTAATTAAACTCAGTGCTCACAATGTGATCAAATATTCAACGACAGATACAGATTCTCCCGGGCTTTTTCTGGAGAAGGGTACTGTTGCCCCTTCATTTCAGTCCGACCCCTACTGCATTTACCCATAAAGGGGTTCCGGCTGAGGCGAAAGAGGCATTCACAGCACACTGAGAGAGTCCTTGGGTCGGCACACACCCGCCATGCTACATAATTACTTAGACTATAGACTGAGCTGAGATTCTTCATATTACCAGGCTTAAATAGATTTAAGGTTTTAGAGTACCCGGTAGGCAGAGCCTGAGCTGCCCATCTCCTACCGTCGCGGCGGAACCTTGATGCTCGCCCTGCTGCAGGTCGCGGGGGAAGGCACCAAAGGAAGCCCTAGCCTGTGCGCCACCATCTTAGCAAAGAAGTGCATACTCTGCCATTCGTTCTTTCCCACGCGGGCTGGCCGCTGGCGGGGCGGGGCGGGGCCGGTCATGGCGACCGCAGAGCTGCGGGGACACGCGGTGCAGATGTCCACCCAGGGACCTCGGCCTGGAGCGGCCCTAGATGGCGCGGCAGGAGCCGCGGGACCACCCTCTGGACAAGGCGGCGGGGCAGCCATTCGGCTCGGGGAACGCCCGCCGGCTGCTATGGAGAAGCGGGGACCGTACATGGTGACGCGCGCACCTTCCATTCAGGCTAAGCTTCGTGAGTGCAGCAGGATGCGTGAGCGCCTCTCCCAGAGTGGGCTGCTATGGTCCGGGGTTGGGCCCCTAAGTCCGGTGATCTGGTCCCCAGAGGGGAAGGGGTGTAGGTGCAGCCCTCTCCCGCCGCAAGAGCCCGGGAAGCAGCGGAATGTGGAAGACCCGGCTGACCCAGGACCTTTTGACTTCCAGAGAAACACCGGGACCTGGCCAAGGCCGTTCTACGGAGAAAGGGCATGCTGGGGGTCTTGCCGAACCGCTCCGATTCTTCAGGGAAAAGGTCTCAGTGGTTTCACCTCCTCTGTGTCAGTAGCTTTCGAAGAAGGCCTTTAGCCTCCTGCCTGGGAAAAGGGCGCTGGAGTTGAGCTAGCTAGCTAGCTAGTCTGCTGACAGGTTCACCTTAAGAATGGGAACTGGAACCACTCCTACTCTTCCTTTGAGGCCGTACTAGTATCATGAAATAGGCTTTGAAATAGGGGAGTTCCTTCAGTACACAGATAAGATAATTCATTAAGGTAAGAGATGGCAGAGAGAAGCAGCTTTGCCTGGTTCAAAAGAGGGAGATGAATTTTTCCTAAGAGCTATCAGTGATGTAGAGTAGGCTAGAACATAATTTGAGGAGTCAGAGCCACCCTCGTACAACATTAGGTGGTGATGGCTGTGACTGGGTAGAAGGGAAGTCTGGAATAGTTCAATTACTTCTTTTTGCATAGGGTGAGCATGCTGCCCTTCTTGGTGAAATGCCTGTTTTCTTCCCCTTCCCATCTCTCTACAGGTCAGTGAAGTTTAACAAGGGCTATACTGCTCTTAGCCAGAGTCCAGAGGAAAACCTGGTGTCCCTTGACTCTGACAGGTGAGTACTTTCCTTGGAAATAGGGAGTGGCTTGGATAGCACTGCAGATTGCTTGGTACCCTTGCCTGTTGCCCATTTCCAAGGCCCTTCATGCACATTCCAGGACTGTTTCTCTTCTGAGTGTTGTCCCTTCCAGGGATGGCATGGCTGGAAAGGTGTCCTAATGTGCCTGCACTGTTAGTGAGAATGAGCGTTTCTGCTGAAGTCAACCAAGGGAGACTCTGGGCTTGAGTCCTATGGTGTGCGGTCTTTGCTTCACAAGTCCTTCAGACCCCTTGCATGTCCTCCTCCTTGCCATTTGCAGCTGTGCTCCATAGATGTCCCCTGAACTGATTGTCTTCCTCTTCTCCTAGTGATGGGGAGCTGGAATCCAGATACTCCTCCGGGTATTCCTCTGCAGAGGCAAGTCCAGAACGCCTATCTGTGCGGTGCCAGGCTGCAGGCGGCATCACCATCACTGCCAAAACGCTTTTTTGGTGCACAGCACTGTAGATTCTAGTCTTCCACTACACCTTCTTTCCTTAGCAGAGATGGCAGGTGTCTTAGGAGGGCTATATATCCTCAGGGCTGGAAATTATCTCAAAAGTCTATAATCTAGAAGTCCTCGATAAATTCCATCTAAGTGTTTCCTAGCCTTCGTGTGCTAGGATGCTTCTGTGATTGGGCATTTTCTACATCCAAGAAGCATTGCTTGCTGCCCTCCCCCAGCAAACATACAACTCCTTCTTTGGGTTATTTTCAGGTCTTCTGTTTCTTACAGCCTGTGGTCATAGGCCTGCCTTCCAATGTCACACAGTAACTCAAGTTACCCTTTCTCTGAGACAGCATTCCACCCTCCTCTATCCATCTTCTATTGAGCCTGCTTTCTTCAGTTTCTGGGCAATTCTGTCTGAGCACACCTCCTGGGCTGGTCTTTCAGGCATCTTTCCAGATGACTGTCCCAGGGAGAAACACAGGGACAGAAAATCCTCAGCCAGGCATAATAGCATGTGGCAGGACAAGTACAAAGAAGTTGAACTGGGGGCATGACTGCACTAGGTCTTTCTTATTCTCCAAGGAATCTTTGGCTAATCTCACAATTTTTGCAAATGAGAAAACAGCTTGCATAATGTACCCTCCTTATATGTCTAAGACACTAAGATTGTCAAAATTAAGAAAACTTGCCTAGCAGTGGTAGTGCATGTCTTTAATCCCAGCACCCAGAAGGCAAAGGTAGGTGGATCTCTGAGAGTTCCTGCCTGGTTTACAAAGTAAGTTCTAGGACAGAGAGAGAAAGCTTGTCTTGAAAAACAGGGGATAGAAGGGGGGCCTAAGAAAACTCTACCAAGAATCCCAAGTCTTAAATTTTCCTAGCCTCCCAGCCTGTACTACAGAGTGAATTCCAGAACAGCAAAGGCTATTGCACAGAGAAACCCTGCCAGGGTATGGGGGGGGGGGGGAGTGTAAGGTGTAGATTCCTAGCCTCATTGACTTTCTGCCTGCCAGTATCCTGATGAAATCAGGCTGACTGTTGGACTTCCCAGAGAAGGTAATAAGAGCTGCCAGTACAGACAAAGCTGGCCTCTACCCCTTTCTACTGTACCGCATATATCTTTAATACTTGAGCCCATTTTTCTGTTGTTAGCCCTTTTTTATTTTTTTAAATTTTTTGTTTTTTATTTATGTATTTATTTTGAGACAGTTTCCTTTATGTTGCTCTGGCTGTCCCTGGAACTCACTATATAGATCAGGCTGGCCTTGAACTCAGAGCTCTACCTGCCTCTGTCTCTCAAGTGCTGAAATCGAAGGTGCGAGCCACCGCACAATTGCACTGTATTCTTTAATCTTGACAGGGATATCTGGGATTGCAGTGGGAAAAATCAGTACAGTGATTGTTGGATGTTTTGTTTTGTTTTTGGAGACAGGGTTTCTCTGTGTAGCCCTGGCTGTCCTGGAACTTGCTCCATAGATCAAGCTAGCCTTAAATTCACAGAGATCCACCTGCCTCTGCCTCTTGAGTGCTGGAATTAAAAGTGTGTGCCACAATTGCCCAGCTCGGTACAATGATTTCTAATGTGAAGCCTGGATAGTTTTGAGAAAGCCTCTGGGGAGTTCCTCACTGCTAGAAAGGCAGTTTGGAAATGGTGGTGCTTCCTTTGTAATCCAGGATGTGCAGTTGGCCTAGGGCTAGGTAGAGCAGGGACAGGAAGGTCAGGTGTGGTGACAGGGATCTGTCTTTGGACAGCAGCTCTGCATCCTGGTTTAAAGTTCTCTCCTCTTCCTTTAGCAGGTGAACCAGGATGTGAGTCGGCAGCTGCTGCAGGATGGCTATCACCTGGATGAGATTCCAGATGATGAGGATCTGGACCTCATTCCCCCTAAGCCTATTGCCTCTTCCACATGTTCTTGCTGCTGGTGCTGTCTTGGGGATTCTTCCTGTACCCTCCAGTAGTCATAACCCTCCAGGATGTGCCCTGCTCGTCATGAGGTCTACAGAGCCCCGATGGCCCTTCATGGCTCAGTGCACTGGCCACTGCTGCCAGCCTAGAGTCACTGGAGGCCCTGACCTACAGGCTGCCCTCACATGGTGCTTCCCTGTCAGAAGCCCATCTGGGTCACAGGAGAATGGTGAAAGTCTGCAGTGCTCTGTTGCCACAGTTTCAGGAAACCACTTATTAGGGGCAGGAGTAAAGACTCTGTGGTTCTTATGCTACTGACAAGGGTTGCTAAGAAAACCATTTGCAGACATTCTGACTGCTGTTTGTTGAGGTGCTCTAAGGAAGGGAAAACAAAGCGCTCCTTTGCCTAGGCTGTACTGGGTGGTGTGGTTCGAGACAAAAAAAATAGCACTTTATGGTTTGCAGTAAGAATCTAAAAGAATGTAACAGACCAATTCAAGAAATTCTATATTTTTCTTGCCCCAGCTCTAAGGTCAATTACAGGTTTGAACTTCAAGAAAGCACAAAGTGGGTTGTTACTTCAGGTTACATCTGTCTAGTTATGGCAAGGAATATAGCTTAATGATGATGTAGGATTGTAGCTTTTGGAATCTCCGGACTTGGGACATTCTACTGGTCCTGCTGTGCAGATGGGCTTTGTAACTGGTCAGCCCTTCCCTAGTTAAAAGGAAACTGCTCTATCATGTTCATTTATCTATAGTTCCTTGACATTGGCTAGTTTTTCTGTTTTTTGTTTGTCTTTGTTTTTGAGCTAATAGTTGGATTGGCTCCTGGAGCCTGCAACAGAAACCTGCAGTTTTTGTGATTAGCAGCAGAGGGAGCTGCGGGGCAGTCAGTGCCTTCCTGTGTTTAGCTTTTTAAACTTTGAGACTAGATGTCCTGGTGTAGCTGTGTGGCTTTGGTCTACATGGAAAATGGTCAGACAGGATTCAGAGGAGAGACCTAAGCCAGCTCCTGGACTCCACTTGAGATAGATCAATTTGCAGTGCAAGGGGGACTTCCCTCTTCTAACAATGTTTATTCCTGTGGCACATGCCTCTGCCCCAACACAGGGCTTACAGGCTGGAGGTATAGCTCCAGTAGAGCACTTGCCTAGCATTTGCAATGCCCTGGGCTCCAGTCCCACACCAGGGGCTGGGGATATGGAACAAAGTGAATCTGTGGGTGAGCACAGGCTTTCTCAATCCCAAGCCTAAACACAACAAACACAGGGCTAATTTCTCTTGCAATACTATGCCTTTCTGGAATTTAGTTTTCCAGGATCCCCTTCCTTTTCTTTGTCTTAACCAGATGTGTAATGAAACTTGGAGTGGAGGGGGTACCCAGCATAAAGGGCACAGTAGTCAGAATTAGGGGATTGGGCATCACATGTGTCCAGTGACTACTAGAGGTGTAGGAGGATGATGTGTGTCCCTTATGGCCATTCTACAAGTGGTAGAATGGGTAAGACCAAAAGATAAGTCCTTTGCCGTTACTTGGCCACAAACCTGTCCTTATGCTAGCCTGCTAATACCCAACAGGCTTTTCTTCTCCTCAGGCAGCAGGTTGAAGAGTATACCTTCTCTAGGGGCTTTTACTCAATTAAGCAGCATCACAGGAAGGAAGATGGAACAGCAACCAGAGGTTCATCTGCTTGGTTCTTGGGACTGGGTTATAGATGCTAATTATGTTCTGCAAATGGACTCTGCAACTCTATTCAGATATCTCACATTCTGAGCACCTCTTGTTAAAGCCTGCAGAGAAGGAACACAGACATGTCTAAGCTTTTTAGAGTTCTGTACAGAAAGACTTGATGGTATGGCTCAGTGAGGACCACAAGTGTCTGTGGAATCCTATTTCTGTTGGGATTTGGTTAAGACAGAGTAGTTTGGGCATTTGGCTTGGGGGGGGGCATAATCCCCAAACCACACCCTCTGAGATGATTGTAGCTATAATCAACTTTGAGTTACTTGGCTAGAACAGTCTCTAAAAGGAAAGTTCTAGAGCTGGATGGCCTTGTATGGGAAAGCATTACTTTGTGGAAAAAGCTCAGGGATGTGGAGCAGGTGATATGTCCAGTTAGTAGGGGTAGAAATAGTCAATAAAGGCACACTGATGCCTAGATTCTAACTGCCTCAGTGCAGAGTGCTGAGTGTGCTGCAGGAGGCAGTCCCTGGGAAGAAGTGCATCTGAGCTTCCTCCTGATGTTTACAGACCACTGCTCTACAGACCTCTTGGCTTGTACTTCTACAGTCTGTTATAATAAATGTCATGGTGTTGATCTGTATTGTATTGCATTGGTTGAGGGGGGTGGGGGGCACTTTTTAAGACAGGGTTTGTATAGCTCTGTCCTAGAACTCGATCTATATATAGCCCAAGCTGGCTGCAAAATCACAGAGATCTGCCTGCCTCTCCCTCCCAAGGGATGAGATTAAAGATGTATGCTACCATATCTAATTTGCTTTGGGAGGTTTAAGACAGGCCTGGGTATGCTGAAGAAATAGCTTAGTCCAACCATGGCAATGCCTCCTGAAAACTTTTCTGTTGTTCCCCAAGGATATTATTTTGGAGGTTGTGAGTAGAATAGACCCTTGGCTTTAGAATGGGTGAGCCTTTAGCAGACTTGGTGGCAAGCCCCTTTACTCCATGAGCCATCACTCTGGCCTCAGCTTTCCTTGTTTTTGTTTGTTTTTCGAGTTTCTCTGTATTGCTTTAGACCCTGTCCTGGAACTAGCTCTGTAGACCAGCCTGTCCTCGAACTCACAGAGATCTGCATGCCTCTGCCTCCTGAGTGCTGGAATTAAAAGTGTGTGCCACCAATACCCAACTCAGCTTTTTTTTTTTTTTTTTTTTTTTTTTAGCCAAAGAAATTGTGTAATAAATGCTAGGGATGATGGTGTATACCTATAATCCTAGCACCTGGGAGGTAAAGGCAGAAGGATTAGTTCAGGTCATCTCCCAATACATTTTTGTCTGGTTTTTAAATTGTATTGTGTGTGTGTGTGTGTGTGTGTGTGTGTGTGTGTGTGTGTGTGTGTGTGTACGTTTGTGCACTGTGTGTATGCAGCTGCATCAAATCTCTTAGAACTGGAGTTATAAACAGTTGTGAGCTGTCTGTATAGACATGGGAGCTGAGAACCAAACCTGGGTTCTCTGTGTACTTTTAGCTGCTGAGGCATCTTTCCAACCCCCAATACACAACAGTAGCCTGAGCTATATTAGAACCTCAAAAATACTTAAAAGGGACTCAAGTGGCTCAGTTGGTAAAGATATTACTCTGCAAGCATGAGAACCTGAGTTCAGATCCCTGTCGCCTCCATCCCCCAGCACCCAAATAAAAAGCCAAAGGCAGTGGCACATAGCTGTAATCCCGGTTCTGGGGAGCTGAGCCAGGAGGCTCATTAAGGTTTTCTGCCAGTCAGCCTAGCTCTTGAGGAGTAACCCTGAGGTACATGTGCACATATATAAATGTGTGCAAACACCAGAAGCCATAAGAAGCTGAGACAGAAGTACAACTTCAAAGCCAACCTTTGGAACTCCGCAAGAGAGTCCCAAAAAATAAGTACTCCAGAAGAGCAGTACACTGCCTGCAAGCTGTGCATCTGAGGCTGAGGCTGGCTTCCTCTCCAACCCTTCCTATAAAAGGATTCTGGAATCCAGCCTGCCTACCCACAGGAAGCTGTATGAAACAGAATCAAAACCAAAATTGGACATCAGAGAGCTCTTTCTGCCCACATCAGGGACAGGAATACCAACTGCTCTTTAGCCTGTATCCTTGACACAAGTGATCTTTAATTACTTTGACAGAGCTAGAGGGAGTAAGCTTCATTAGTTCACTGGCCTGCCCCTTCCCTTCCTTTCTCTACAACTGAGAGCAGGCAGTCCCAGGGCAAAAACCCTGTTCTTAGAGATCACCCCACCTGTCACTTAGATGAATGCTGACCTAATACTGGGTCATTAATGTTTTGTTAGCTGTGGCAGAATTGTTGCCTCCTGAATAGACATCTGGCTCAGAGGTAGCAAGGAGTGTCGAGAGAGTACAATGGAGTGGCAAGTCTCAGTCTTCACATAGACCCCTCACCCTGAGGATAGTCCAGTCTGGGCATGCTCTGGAGTCACTAATGCCAAGCTCTCTACAATTCCAGCATGTACCAACGAGTGCACAATAGGGACAGGGTTTGGGCTGGACCTGAAAGGTGGAGCTGGCCAGGATATGGGTGACAGGCAGAGAGGGTAGGAACACTGGCCTCTACAGCAGACAGCAGGCCCGGAATATCAGCAGATCCTTGGGCACAGTAAGCTTCAGTGAGACACTTTCATTGGCCCCAATGAAGAGCACTCCACCACGCTGCAAAGGGATTTCTCCTTGAACTGTGGGTGTGGTAGCCGTCACTGTCCCTTGAACCATCAGAAGGATGCTGGCAGAGTCTAATGCCAAGATCTTGTATTCAGTGACAGAGCCAGGGACCTGGTAGAAAGAAGTGATGGAATAGTATAGTTGATACTTTGCCCCTGGGTTCTAGAACACCTCAAGAGCCCTGCTGCCTCCTTCCCCACTGTTCAGACTCTTGGCACCATGGAGACCCACATATGGTCCCCAGTGGAGAAGTAGATGAGCTTTGTGGCTGCCCATACTAGGTGGGCTTGACAGGAAATCCAGCCCCAGGTATAACCCTGTAGGTTTGACATGCTACACAAAGGATACCCACCTGGCCCACGTACTCACCTCCATCTTCATAACAGTGAAGTCTGGCACAGGGGGGTCATAGATGGAGAGATAGGGGTCATCTTGACTCCGTGTTGGGGTAAACAGCCTGTCCTTGCTGGGGCTAGGTGTGTAGTTGAGCATTTCACATAGGGTTGGCACATCGATGAATTTGGGTGTCAGGCCAGCACGCACAGTATTGTCTGAACATGCCATGCATTCCACACAGTCTGAGGACAGATAAATATCACGTGCTAAGATGGTGAAGAAAGCCATGGAGTTTGGCTCTCCAGGGCTGGGCCTCCTAACTTAGGCATATGCATGCCCTATAAATCAGTTAAAAAATGTATGAAAAGAATTGTGGGAGAATATGAAGGTAACAGGCATCAAATTATGTTAGACCCTATGTTAACATGACTTATCTTACACTTCTGCAACAGAATCTTGTGAGTGGATAAGCTTTCAAGTCAAATGGGACACCAGTCAGATTTGGTGGCTCACATCTATAATCACAGCACTCACACCTATAATCACAGCACTCACAAGGCTAAAGTGGGAGGGTTGCTGTGAGTCTGAGGCTAGCCCGGGCTACATAGTGAGACTCTGTGTCAAAACAAGAAGGGCAACAAAGAGGCTGGTCAAAGTGGGTAAAACCACTTGTTATGCAAACATGTGGTCCTGTGTTCAAATGCCAAAAACACATATTAAAACTGATATGTAGTACAAATAGTTGTAATCCCAGCATTCCTATGGGGAGATAGGAGCATCCTGGAAGTTCACAGGGTAGCTAGACTTGAGTATGTGGCAAAAATTAAAAAAGAGAGAGACCCTCAAACAAAACAAAACCCCTGCCCTGGGTTGTCCTCTGATCTCCACATGCATCCTAAGTTACATGTGCACCTGCATTCACACACAAGTGACATCCTTCTATTGTATCACCCGTATTGTAGTGAAAAAATCCCCAGGTACAGAGTCGGTATTCAAATATCAGTGAGAAAACAGAGAGCAGCAGCTCTCTGCCCAATGAAGCTTGGCTCAAACTGATTTCCACACTCATCAAAAGGGCTTAACACCAGAACTTGTGGCTGGTAGCGGGTTTTAAGCTTTGTCTACCACCCAGCTGACAGCCATCATCTATACTGGCTCAGCCACCCTCCAAGGTGCTTACAGAAGGCCTCACCAACCATCCTCTCTCTTTTATTCACACAAAGAAACAACGTCCAGGGGGTATGGCAGTGGGGCATACTAGTAAAATGGGGCTCACCTCCCTTCAGGTAGGCATGGGGCACATTGGCCTCCAGAAACATGGCTTCCCCCGGCTTTAAGGAGAGCAGGTTCAGGAAGTAGATGGCGAAACATCCAATATCACCCGGATACTGCTGGTGCAGCTGCAGCAAGAGCTTCCCACAAATGTCATCCATGCTGTTTCCGGCAGATACTGAGGGTCACAGAGCATCCCAAGGCCACTAAGACACACGTGGTAGTCACAGCTTCACCCTGATGAGGGAGTCTTAGGGAACAGTCCCTGCTCCTACAAATGCAGTTGCTACGCTAGGCCTCTTCTAAACATCCCTCAGTCATCCTTGGTCTTTCTGCTCACAAAAATGCCATCTCTCACCTCCACCATCTGCATGCCTGGCCTGGCTACAGCAGCTGGGCATTGTGATATACAGCTATCATCCTAGCACCAAAGCAGAAAACTCACCATGAATGAAGGAAGGGTAGACTGGACTATGTACCACAGTCTAATACAGCCTGCACTGTCTCAAATGATACAGGCTAGGGATGCAGCTCAGTGTGTACAGTGCTTGCCCGGCATGCATGAAACCCTAGGTTTGGTCCTAGCTCCACAAAGACACAGGCATGGTGACATGTGCCTGCAATCTCAGCACCCGGGAAATAGAAGCTGGAGTTTCAGAATTTAGCTATCTAATGAGTTTGAGGCCAGACTTGGTCACAAGAAACCTTGTCTCAAAGAGAGATGGGAGATAAAATTGTATGAGAAATATTTAAAACAGCTATCGCTAGCATCTTCAGTTCAGATTTTGACAGAAACACCTCCAGACAACTGCCCAAAAAGTCTCTTGGTTAGGGACCACTCACAGCTCTTGAGCTCAAAAATCTATTATAGATAAGTAGATGGCTCAAAAGCTTCACGAAGATTGTCAAATTCCCTCTTAGCCAAGGACTCCCCCTTTGTTAGCACTGGAACTCCCATGTCTCAGGAAATCTGTCCATCTTAGACAAACTGGGATGGTCATCTACCCGAGAGAGCACAAGGCACAATGTGCTGTGGGCCAAAATGTACCCAAGGGAAGATGAGCTCAGCCTGGGTTGGAGACATGAAGGAAGTTTCTTGGAAGGCCAGGGGCAGGGGCAGGGGCAGGGGCAGGGGCAGGGGCAGGGGCAGGGGTAGGGGCAGGGGCAGGGCCAGGGCCAGGGCCAGGGGCAGGGGCAGGGGGAGCTGAGTTTCCTGGAGCATGCAAACAAGGAAGGAGTGAATTCAGAATATATAGGAACCACAATAGAGAAAGCAGTGTTCCAAGAGGGAAGGTGGTTTGGTCTTCACACAGAGACTTGTTCAATGGCTACTCTGCTAAGCACTGGGCCAAACATGAAGGTCTCTGGCCTAGAGAATGCCAGTTTTAACAAATGAGCACATGACCCTAAGGGATCACTGCATACTTGTATGTCAGAACAGAGCTCAGGTCAGGGTTCTCCAAGAGCATGCAAGCAGGTATGACACTCAAATCCACACAAAACGAGAGGCTATGCTCAGATGAAAGCAAATGGCTGGCGTGCAAAGGTAACACAGCAGCGACTTAGGAAAAGAGAGGGTTCTGGGGCTGCCTAGAGAAGGAGCTCTATCAAAAGAGGAGCTAAAACCTCATCAACTGGCACTGAAGCTCCTGAGTCTGTCAGCCTTGCTTCTCACTGGCTGTATTGACTCTTCAGACCAACAGTGACACAACCACAGCCACACGGTCATTTCCTGAACTCTGTTAGCACAAGGTTAGGCACCTAGGAGGGCTTTAAGGAAGAACTAATGGTTAAGAGCACAAGGCTTGAGTCCTCTAGAGAACAGTGAGCTCCTTGGTCCTTTCCTGCCCCTCAGTCCCCCAAATGCAAGTCTGCCCCATGGGAAGCAGTTGGAGGGCTGGGAAGAATCTGGAAGTGCCTGGGTGGAGGGTATTGGAAGAACCCTCTAGGCCAGTCAGCTTTCAGCCACCTACAGAAAACCAGTTAGGAGGTAGCACTCAACCTGGGACCTCATTCCACAAAGGCTAGGCCACAAATGGTAGTAGCTGATCTTGGTGCCTATCTAGGTTCCACTTGGGGAAAGGGAATGGGAGCCCTGTTTCCATGGCCTCATCCATGCCTGTGTCAGGAATCCAGGCTAGGGCACTGCATCCACCCAGGCCTCTGCCACACCCACCTTGCTGGGAGATCCGTTTCACCAACAGGTTGAGCTGTTCTACCACCACCTTCTTCTCACTCTTCATCAGGTGGGAGAAGCAGTTCCTCAGAGCAGAAGCCATAGCTCCAGGATCCCCACTCATGCTCTGCTTCAACTGTTGGGTGGCATCCTCTCCTATCAGGAACTGGAACTCAGGCACCTCTGCAGTGGCCAGGCCAAGGAGATGTAAGACACAGCACTAAGAAGTGAGGACCTCCCACCGTATCCCTAACCAAAGACCCAACAGCACGACACAGACCCTGCCATGTAAACATCTGTTCACCCCCAGCCCTCAGCAACCACACCTGAACGTAGTCTCACTATCTGGCCCACTGCCCCACAAACTGCCTCATGAGACCAAGATCCCTTTAGTTCCTATAATATTCAGCCTCTGCTCTATGTCTCTGTTTGGCCCTCAGCACTCCTATCCAACCTTACTCTTCAGGAAGGTCACAATCTCCTCCACTGGCCGGAAACCACACAAGCCCTGGAAGGATGTGAGGGCAATGGCCATTTCGGGCTTGTGGTTGGCATCAGGGTAGTGCTGTGGAGCCTGGAGGTGCAGCTTCTCTGCCAGCTCCTGTGGGTAGGCAGGGGAGGACAACAGCTGGGGACAGCTATATCAGCAGGATTACTAGTCTCTGCAGTCTCTGCAGTCCCTGCTGCCCAGCCTCCCCAGTTGCCAGATAGCAGTAGCTTCTTACCTTTGACAATGAAGCCAGTCAAGGCATCATGCAGAAACTTGTGGTTTAGCTAACCCAGGGCAGAGAAATGGGCCAAATCTAGGGGAGAGCTGGGACAGACTTAAGAGACCTGGTCTATGGCATAGGAACTCCAAACAACAGGCAGGCACAGCTGTGTGCCTTGGGTAAGTGATTACTGGGGAGGTAGAGTTAAGCATGCCTAGAGAGCTAGGTCATCCTCAACTACATAATGAGCTTGAGGCCAGCTTGGGCTTCACAAGACCCATCTTAAAAACCCCCCAGAATTAGGGGTTGGAGAAATGGCTTAGTAGTTAAGAGCACTGTTGCTCTGGCAGAGGGCTCGGTTCCTTTCCTAGCACCATGGTGGTTCACAACCATTTGTATCTCCAACTCCAGGGAATCTGATGCCCTCTTACTTACAAAGGCACCAAGCATGTATGTGATGTACATACATATATGGAGGCAAACACTCACACACATAAAATAAAATAATCTCTAAAAATTAAAAAAAAGCCAGGTGGTGGTGGCTCACACCTTTAATCCTAGCACTCGGGAGGCAGAGCCAGGAGGAGCAGGTTTGAGGTCAGCCTGGTCTACAGAGTGAGTGCCAGGACAACCAGAGCTACACAGAGAAACCCTGGCTCAAAAAACAAACAAGACAACAACAAAAAGAAAAAAAACCCCAAAAAACAAATGATTTTTTTCTTTAAAGGGGCTGTGCTGGAGTTATAGCTCAGTGATTAAAATCACTGGTTGCTCTTCTAGAAGTACTGGGTTCAATTCCCAGAACCCACATGGTAATTCATGACTATTTTTCCAATCTCAGAGGACCCAATGTCCTCTTCTGGCCTCCTTGAACACTATACTCATGTAGTACACAGGCCTACATGCAGGCAAAACACTAACACACAAAAGAAAAATAAATAAGTATTGAACATTTTTTAAAAGAGGAGTTTAGATAGACTGTTTAAGCTAGGTTGGGCCTTGTTCAAGAAAATTTACACAGCAGGGTGCAGCTGAAGCAACAGCTGGGGGGCCTGCCATGTCCTGGAATTCTAGTATTAAACTCTCCAAGAGAGCCAGGTAGGGAAATGGCAGATAAGAATAGACCTAGGCTGGGGAAAGGGAAGCCAAGGACAAATGTGGAGAAGCTCTCTTGGCATAAGCCAGTCAGTTGTCCACTTAGACTTAGCTTCTGTATGCGTCACCAGCATCTGCCCCTGAGCAGCCAAACTGCAAATAGCAATAGCAAGACTTGGATTTAGCCCAGAGCTAGAACCTAGTGTGGGCAGGGTAAAACCTATGGGTAGGCCCACCAAAAACCCTCCCCTCCCCTGACCTCTGCACCCGTGATCCTCTACCTTGTTAGGGTGTGCCTGGATAGACAGGGCTGTTTCCACCGAGAGCACTTTGAAGAGGAAGGGTAGCTTGCCACTGAAGGTGTCTTTGACCTTTGGGCCTAAGCAGTTCTGGTTGTCAGCAATCCACTGGCCTAAGGTCTTCTGGGAAATACGGTTGTCAAGGATCCTGGCATCGCCCCGGGGGTGTGTCCCCATCCACAGCTGAAAGGACAGCAAAGGTGGGAAAGAAGGAAACAACTGACATCCTGGTATGTATGAGGAGTGGTGGCTCACACCTTTACTCAAAGCACTTGGGAGGCAGAGGAAGGTGGAACTCTGTGAGTTCAAGACCAGCCTGGTCCACAAGTGCTAGTTCCAGGACAGACTCCAAAGCTACACAAAGACATCCTGTCTTGAAGGGGGAGGGGGAAGACAAAATTTCCCTATGCTTTGACTTTTCCCTTCTCAATAGAAGGAATAAATTTGGGCTTAATACAAATGAAATATTAGGGAGCTGGAGAAATGGCTCAATGGTTAAGAGATCTTGCTGCTCTTCCAAAGCACCCACCTGTCGGTTTCCAGAACCTATATCAAGCAGGGCTCACAACCGTCTGTAACTCCAGCTCCAGGGAATCCAATGCCTCTGGCCTCCACAGGCACACACTCACATGCACATACCCACATGTAGACATACACATCTACACATAATTTAAAATATAATGTTTATAAAAAAGGGTTAAGTTAATCCAAGTTAAACATCTATTTTTGGCCAGCAGTGGTGTCAACGTGCCTATAAGCCTAGCACTTAGGACGTAGAGGCAGGGAGACTGGGAGTTCAGGTCATTCTCAACTCCACAGAACCCTGAGATAGTCTCAACAAATGAAAAGATTCAGTAAGTGCTGAGAGCTGTCTTGGAAAGAAGGGTAGCACTAGGGTTCAAAAAATCCCTGATGCTGGGCATGCTGGTGCACACCTTTAATCCCAGCACTAGGGAGGCATAGGCAGACAGGCAGAGGCAGGCAATCTGAGGTCAAGGCCAGCTTGGTCTACAGAGCTCTTTCCAGGACAGCCAGGACTACACAGAGAAACCCTGTCTCTGAGGGGGTGGGGAAATCACAGAAGTTTTATCTTTCTTTGTATGAAACTGAGTTTTGATACAGAGACCAGGCAGATCCGCCTGCCTCAGCCTCCCCAGCTCTGTGATTACAGTGCTCTGACTACAGCTCTCTTTGTGCACTGACTGGTCCAAGGACCAAGAGAATGTCTTCTATAAGCTTCAGAGATTCTTCCCAACTGGTCCATATGGCTTGTCTCAGGTCCTCCGGTCTCACTTATGGCAAAGTGGACTGATAGGCAGCTAGGGACTTACCTCTGCATAAGGCTTGTCCTCTGAGATCTGGGCCAGTGGGTCACTGCTAGCCAGCAGGCACGCCACTTCACTGTTGGAGCCTATCTTCCCCCAGGCATACTGCTGCACCGCACAGGAAAGTGGGAACACTGGGGACACAGACAAGGGGTCAGTTTCCGTTCCACTCTTCAGACCTGGCACTAGTGCTGGGGAACCAGGACCGAGAGGGTAATCCTAAGGACAGAGGTACTCGAGTCCGAGAGTGTGGGAAAACACCCCTCTCGTCCACAGTTCTCAATGTTCCCATCTGTCAGATTGGCAGATACGGATCTTGTCTGCCATGGGGAAGAATTGAGTCAGGTGATGGGGAGGGAAAAAGAACTAACCATCTCTCTGCACTCGGTCGGTCCCGTAATGATCCAAGCGCACTTAAGAGCCTTAGTCAATTCGACCCCCGTTTGCAATCCCCACTCCACCTCTGTGCCCAAAGTTCGCGGTAATGATCGCGACATGCTATGGCAGCCTTTACAAGATTAGTCCCTAGGACGCAACCACCACCAAGGTAACCAGAACCCAGCAACGGCTCACCTCGTTGACTCGCCATCCTAGCAGCCCCGCCGGAGACCCGGCTTAAGGTACGTAAACCTTTCCCAGCAGCCTCTGCTGCTCTACGCGCAGAGCTTGTCGGGAAATGTAGTTCACAGGATCCACCGCCTCCTACCTCTACAGTCAGAAGCACCTGTTGCCCAAAAGTATTTCCCCTAATTCTTGGTCTGAATACTCTGCCTTCCAATTCTTTTTATCTGTATATAAGTACTGAGAACTGTCTAAGTAGTACAAACTAAGAACAAGATAACACTACTTTTAACAATGTGTCTAAAGGCAATAAATAACCAGGCATAGTAGCACACCCCTATAATTCTAGCACTTAGAGAGCCGAGGGAGGGGGATTGTGTTGAGTTCTGGATCAGCCTGAGGCACATAGTGAGACCCTGTCACAAAACGGGCCATCTGGGTAAGCCCCACTAAGAAGAGATTTGAGGAAGAATGAAAAGTGTTCCTGGCAGAAGAAAGAGCTAGCAAGAATCCTCTAGTGCTGGAACTTGTGCCTATATTTTACACAGTTAAATATCAAAGAGGTCAGCGGTGCAGGACAAAGGAACACACACACACAAACACACACACACACACACACACACACACACACACACACACACACACACGGGAAAGGAGACAGCAAAATAGAAAGGCCACGAGTAGGGGTACATATGCTGTCTTGAAGATTTCAGGTTTTCCTCTGAGTACCCAATGAGTAGAAGGTTATTGATGTGATGTAACTATGGTGATTATGATGATGATAGCAGATGTCACGTGCACCCCCTTCACTCCCCTAAACTTTCTTACTCAGTAGAACAAGGATGGTAATATAGATCTGCCAGGTTTGTTGTAGGGTCTACAGTGATTGTAAAGCTCTGTGTTCCTCTGACCCTCTCTTCCAAAATCTCCAGAATCCAGCCTTCCTCACTCTGAGCTGCTCACAGCTGTGACAGGAGGAACCCTGCCCAGAAGAGGCTGGGGGTGGAGTTCTGCTGTGAAGTAATGTTGTCATATCCTCTGCAGAAAGCCTCTGACATCCCAACCTCCTTAGCAGCCTAGGAGGAGAGAAGCCAGCTGGAGACCCAGAGTCACAGCTCTCAATGCACCTGGGGACAATGCAGAGTGGTTACAGACCTGGGAGGGCTCTCTAACAGACCCAAGCATTGCAAACACAGCGGTGGCAGGTTTTGCCCACTTCCCTTCCCTCTCCCTTGCTAAATCACTAGATTACAATCCTAAAGCTAGCCACCAAGGTCCACTCCCTTTTGCCTAACTTGTTCCTGAAACTGATCACAAAGGTCCAATTATCAAAACACCAAGGTCCAGCAACCAAAATGCAGTATTGGGATACACTATCATATCCAATCAGGACTCACCAATTCATCATAACACAGACTTCTCCTTTTTCTTCTTAAAAACCACTCCTGCAGAGACAACTTTGCCTGATCTGCTCTTTGCCTGATCCAGAGGAATCCATTTTCTTTCCTAGGTGTGGCTATCAACCCCTCCTGGAATCCTCTTGTTTATATAAATCAACCTGCATTTCAAAGGAAGCTTTCTCATATACTAATTAATAAAATGGAAAACATAAAAATCATGTGCTTGGCAGCTCAAATACCTCTTACTTGGAGTACTATATCCTTCCCTTACCCTTATTCCCCAAGCCATACTAACTTTTTGGGATAAGAATTACATACAGGAGTAGAACATGGTTAAATCCAGCAGTTAGGAGGAAAAGGCAGGCATATCTCTATGAATTCCAAGCTAGCTTGGGCAACATAGTGAGACTTTCTCAAAACACACACACACACACACACACACACACACACACACACACACACTGCTCTTCTCAGGTTCTGTTCCCAGCACACACATGGCAGCTTATAGCCAACTTTAACTCCAGTTCCAGGATTTCTGACACCTTCTGGCATCCACAGGACCAGGCACACACATGGTGCACAGATACACATACAGGCAAAACAGGAGCACATAAAATTAGAAAGGAAGAAAGAAAGAAAGAAAGAAAGAAAGAAAAAGAAAGAAAGGAAGGAAGGAAGGAAGGAAGGAAGGAAGGAAGGAAGGAAGGAAGGAAGGAAGAATTAGACACAGGAGCTCAAGAGGTATTTCCATTTTGACACCATAGAAACCAGAATCAGAATCACTTCCACTGAGTATCTTTTACATGAGACAGAAAAAAAAATTTGATTGTTGAGACAGCATGTCCCCACCCCATGCTACCCACCCCAACACAGGAAAAATTATCTGTAAGGGAAACCAGAGTGCCTGGAGAACCTAGAATCTTCCACCTCTCCCTCTTCCTGGTCTGACTCTTGAAGGAAAGCTTACACTGTATTTATTGTTCAGTGATTCTCTCTCTCTCTCTCTCTCTCTCTCTCTCTCTCTCTCTCTCTCTCTCTCTCTCTCTCTCTCTCTCTCTCTCTCTCTGCCCCTCTCTCTTCCCTTCTAGACCATGTTTAACTCTGTTTCACATTTCTATGTAGAGTTTTTGTGGCTTTTTTATTTTGAAATAGGGTCTCACTATGTAGCTCTGGCCGGCCTAGAACTCACAGAGATCTGTCAGCCTCTGCCTCTGCCTCCTGAGTTCTGGGATTTAAGGTATGTGCCACCACACTCAGCTCTGGCAGTGCCCTGCTGAGGGTTCAAACTGAGATAGCAGCTAGCTGTCATTCTTGCTATAATCCCTTGGAAAGGGATTAACCCTTTCCAAGAATTCTCTCCTTTTATGACCAAGACATTGTAGCCAATAAATCTTTTAGCTTCACTTACTTTAAACTTTTTTATTGTGTGTATATTTATGCCTGTGTGTGGGTATGTACACATTAAGTTACAGGCCATTATAAGTCATCCACCATGAGTTCTCTTCAAGATCAGTATTTGTTTTTAACTAATGAGTCATCTATCTCTTCAGCACCTTCACTTGCTTTTAATTGATTTGAACAATCATTAATTTGAAAGTCTTGTTGGCATAGACCTGTAATCTTAACTCAGGAGGCTGCGGCAGGAGGATTGAAAGTTTAAGGCCAACCTGGGATACATATTAAGTTCTAGGCCATCCTGGGCTACAATGAGACTTTATCTTGAAAGAGAGGAGTGGGGACTGGGGATTTAGCTCAGTGGCAGAGCATTTGCCTAGCATGTTTAATGTCCTAGACAACCCTAAATATGTCAAAAAAATTTTGAAAAAATAATTAATTTGAGCTGGGTTCGTGGTACGTAACTATAATAGTAGAACTCTGGAAGCAGAGATGTTGTGGGGTAGCCACCAGAGAAGACTGCTTAGACACAGATATAAGCCAGTAGAAAGTCTTTTCTAGATGGCTGGCTGGTGACTACACCGGGTGTTTGGGATGTCAGTGTAGCACTGAGCCTTTCTCAGGGTGAACTTTTAAGCACAAAAACCATGTTCTGGGTTGACATATTTCAGTTAACAAAAACAATTAGCCAGAAGCAGAACTACAGAAGGTAAAAAGCAATATTGGCACATTTAGAGACTTTCCTGGAATGATGACTTTGATGGATTAGGCCTTTGTCTTTTTTTGAGGGGGGGGGCAGGTGCTAACTTCTACACGCTGAGTTTTACGAACTGAATGGTACTTCTACCATGGAGTCAGTTATGCTATGGTGTGGGGCCCTGTTACAGAGGTAAGAGGGTCAGGTGCTCAAGGTCATTCTTGGCCTTCATACTGAAGACTAATTGGGCCTATATATGAGGCCTCACCTCAAAAAGAAGGAAGGGAGGGAGGAAGAGAGGTAGAAAAAGGGGAGGGAGGGAAGAAGAGATGGAGAAAGGAGGGAAGGAAATGAAAGAAGAAAAAGAAAAAGCCTGACTATTCAAGAGTTCAAGGTTAGCCTAGGCAACTTAGTGAAACAGATAATCTTCTGTTTTCCCCCATCCCACCAGCCCCTTCCTTTCTTCCTTCCTCCCTCTTTCTTTCAACAGGGACTGATTCTGTAGCTCAGGAAAGTCTGAAACTCAGGCTGGCCTTGAGCTAGCAGTAATTTTTCTTCCTCAATTTATGAAATGCTGGGATTGTAGATATGAGCCACCATACCATATGAAATCAAAGCTTTAAAAAAATCAGTTAGCAATATAACTCAGTGTTGGAGCATTTATCCAACATGCCCAAGACCCTGTGTTCCATTCCCACTAGTGAAAAAAATGTGTAATTAATTTGGAAGGCAAACAGCTGAGCACTGGATTACTCGTCTCCCACCAGCTTTGCTGTAAACTTCACCATCACCTTTGACTAAAATCCTCTAATGGGTTGAGAATGTTCGGCAAAAGTTGCTTTCGGTTCTCTTTCCCCATCTTAAACTGCAAGGTTAGGTATTCCCAAGAAAAGGAACTAGAAAAAGGACAAACGAAGACTACTAAGAGTTCAGAACGTCAGCTGAATGGTGGCAGCACATGCCTTTAATCTCAGCTCTTAAGAGACAGGCAGATCTCTGACGTCGAGGCCAGAGTAAGTCTACAGAGTAAGTTCCAAGACAGCTAGGGCTACATAGAGAAATCCTGCCTTGAAAAACCATAAAGAAAAAAAAAAAAGAGTTCAGTAAGTTTTGTTTTTTTTTTTAATTTTTAGAACAGGGGACCTCTGATGTTCTTCACATAACATTAAACCACTGGCCAACAATTCTTGTTGTTGATTACATCAAGTAGAGTCATTTGGGATGTTACCTGACTATAATTCTAGCAGTTCGGAGGTAGGGGCAGGAGCATCAGGCATTGAAGGGCATCCTTAGCATAATAGCTTGAAGCCAGCCTGGTCTATGTGAGACCCTGTCTCAACTTTTTAAAAATTAAATTAAAAGTGGAATAATGTTTAACGTATAAGGAAATAGTACATTTGCCTAAGAATCAGTGGGCAAGGGCTTGTTCACCATGTGCAAAGCCTTGGTTTTAGTGTCTTGTTTATCATGTTTTTTAAATGTATTGCTTGTAAGCACAAGTGTGTGCAGAAGCACATGTTAGTCATGCAAGTGTGGAGGGCAGAGATTGTTGTTGGAAATAAGATGTCTTCCTCCATCCTCCTCCATCTTATTTTTCAAGGCAGAGTCTCTCACTGAACCTGGAACTTACTAGTGGCCTAGGCTAGCTGGCTAGGGAGCTCCCAGGATCTTCCTGTTTCCAGTTCCACAGCGTTAGGACTTCAGACTCACCTCCATGTCCCACTTTTGACATGGGTACTGGGTCTCTGAACTGGCCTTTATGTTTGCATACAAAGCACTTCTCCTCTCCCCTTTTCTTATAACTTGTCTATCTTTGAGACAGGTTCTTATGTAGCTCAGACTGGCCTTGAACTCCATATGTAGCTGAGGATGATCTTGAACTTCTGATCCTCCTTCCTGTGTGTGGGTACTTTGCTTGCACCTATGTCTGTGAGCACATGTATGCTAGAAAAGGGCACTGGATCATCCCCTAGTACTAGAGTCACGGATGATTGTGAGCTGCCATGTGGGTGCAGGGAATGAAATGGAGATCTGCTGGGTCAGCAGCCCGTGTTCTTAGCTTCTGAGTCATCTCTCCAGCCCCAGGGATATTGGCTTTTTCTTGGCAAGCAAACAGACCTGAGTCTGGTAGCAATATTGAAAAACATACATCTCCCTTTTTGGTCCATAACTCCTCAGAATCTGTTCGTAATTTTTTAAAAGCCAGATGTGGTGTCAGATATCTATAATCCCAGCACTTTGGTGGTGAGGGTAGGAGGATCAGGAGTCCAGACTTAAACTACATGATACCCTGTCTAAAAACAAGCAAACAACAACAAACAGGACCAATTAAATTGCTCAGTAGGTAAAGGTGCTTGCTATCAAGTTGGACAATCTGAGTTCAATCTCTATAATCCACATGATAGGAGAGAACTAACTCCCACAAATAATCCTTTGCCTTCCCAATATACACCTGCGCCCCACCCCTGCCACACACACAAACTGGTGTCTCACAGCGACAGAATGGCGGGAAGCCTTCACATTGGTTATTATCAAGTTTCATTCCTTCTTCACCAATTCAGCATGCTACTTAGCCTTGGCACTGTATAAGAGGAAGTGAGACAACTTCACTGTACAGACTTGTGTCCTCTCAGGATACAGACAGCTAAGATTTCTGTCCTTGGAGTGGTATCTATAGGTGCTGAGGGACAGAGAACAACACAGATGGATCCCTTTCTCATTCTCTGAACTTTCAGAGAACTTTCTCATTCTCTGAACTTTCAATGAGTCTAGCCTGAGTGGATAATTAGAACACACACACAGGGTCGAGAAAGGTAAAGGAGACTGATCAGTGAAAACAGTAAGTGTTGACGACATGCATGTCATGTGCTTGGTACTAGTACCAGGATATGTAGGTACCAGACATACAACAGAACTGGACTTACAGTTATGAGCTGCCATGTGCGTGCTGGGAACTGAACCGGGGTCTTCTGAAAGAGCAGCCAGTGACCTCTGAGCCATCTCTCCAGCCCGTCCCCTTTGTTGTTGTTGTTGTTTGTTTGTTTGTTTTGAGACACGGATTCTCTTTGTTTTTTGAGACAGGGCTTCTCTGCATTGCTTTGGAGCCTGTCCTGGAACTACCACTGTAGACCAGCTGGTCTCGAACTCACAGAGATCCACCTGCCTCTGCCTCCTAAGTGCTGGGATTAAAGCCATGCACCACCAAGGCCCAGCAAGACAGGGATTCTCTTCTTTTGTAACAGCTTTGGCTGTCCTGGAACTTGCTCGGAAGACTCTGCTGGGCTTGAACTTGGACAAGGAGGGTGGGGCCTAAAGAGATGTGGGGCTCATCTAGGGCAGGGACTGATGCACTCTTACAACTTTGTCCTGGAGCACAGTTCTTCAAAGAACTCCTCCGATTGGCATGCCATCCTTGTTATTTTGTCCGGGACTTGCCCGAACTTCCCAATTTTGCTCCCTAGGAATGCATGGAGTTTCTTGCCGGTCCCTCTTTTGGAAGCTCAGAATCCTGCACAGAAGGAAGAAGTGAGTTGAAGGACTCGGGGTGTAGCTCATGGATACAGCGCTTGTCTATCATTCGTGAGACCCCGGGTTCCACCTCCAGCACCTTGGCAAGATAAAAATAGTAACTGGATGGAAACAGAACGCTTATCCATTTATCCATCACTTTCTAATGGGCTGGGCAGGGGGCGGAGCGGACCTCTGTGACGTCCCAGAGCCACGCCCCCACAGAGGGCCCTACGCCTGCGCCAGAACGGCTGCCTCGCTCCCGGAAGTGGAGGTTCTACACTGAGTGCTGCTGGGTCTGAGTGACCGAAGGCAGTAGCGCTCGCGGAGATCGCCCGCTGGCCTCCGATCATCATGTCGGCCTTCGACACTAACCCCTTCGCGGACCCAGTGGATGTAAACCCCTTCCAGGTAGAACCCCCAACTCTCAGATCTCTCTAGGGCCAAAGGCCGCGGCCTGGGCCTCTTTCGCCAAAGCCGGGGGACGTGGCGTAGGAGGGACGGATGGCCTGCCCAATGGGAGAACGGACTATGAAGGCTGGCCTATCATAGTTTGTATGGGGGCGGGAGTTTGCAACAGGTGGAACTGCGGCAAGGGGGCGGGGCGCTGCAGCGAGGAAAGAAGTGGGCTCTTAGCACCCCTGGCTGCAGCCTCTCTGACTGGACACTGCTGGAGAAAAGGACAGCAGGCGCACGTTCTTGCCCTTGGGGAGGTGTCCTAGCGTCAGGAAGAGAAGCAAGATGTGGCTGTGACATTTCTGCAGTCTTAGGAATCTACCTGTCTTGAGTCGTCCTAGGATGAAACATAATGAGGAAGTAGAAATTTAGTGGGGTGGAGACAACCCTATACCCCAGCTGCAACAGCAGTAGCGAAGCAAGTGTCTAAAGTACAGGAGAGACCCGTGTTTATCAAAAAAAGAAGGCTGAGGGAGGGTAGGAAGAGAGCACAAGCCACAAAGGGGTCTGAGTCAAAATTCTACATGTTGGTCAAGGGTTTTGTTTGGAGTGAGTTTGGGCCACAGGAGAGAGGGTTCAGTGGTAGGGGGTGGGGTAGGTTAGGTTAGGGTAGGGCAGGGTAGTGTAGGGTGGGGTGGTGGTGAAGGAGCTTGGAACACAAGGTACACTGGTTTGGCAAATCTGCATGGGTGGTTCCTGGCTTGACCTTTGGAACATTCAAGAATACAACAGTCTTTGTACTTAAAGCCAAAACCTTTGAGTGGGGAACACGGGGATGCCCCCTTTTGTACTCTGAAGGACAGGAACTCTCGTTAGCATGAAGGCACTTTACACTTCTTCTTTCATGTCTGGCCGAAACCAGTTTGAGAGAAGGGTGCTTGTGCTGACTGGCGATTTATGAGCTCAGCAGTTTCTCTTGTGTCAGTACGTCACCAAGCACTCAAACTCATTTTATTTTGGTCAACTGCAACTTAAAAGTTTCCTGCAGGTGTTGGAGAAGTCGTGTGAGCTTTTCCACTATGGATCCTTCTAAGGGTGGAAGCAAAGACAAAGGTGCCCTGACCTAGATGGTTATGCAGTCAGGGAAGTAAAATTAATTGTTGTTTTGAAGTTTTGCAGAGGTGGGGATTGAACTACGGCTCTACACATGCTAGGCAAATCCTCCACCACTGAGCAAAGTGCCACACAGACTGGCCCCGAACTCCCTGTGTGCCACATGCTGGTCTTCAACTTGTCATCTTTCTTCTCCCTCCCAAATGCAGCCATAACTAGCATGTGCCACCACACCCAGCCAGGCTGAGAGTGGAAATTTTCTGCATTTCTCTCAAGGTGACCTGCCTGATAGGAACCCTCAGGCAGAATTTGGTAGTTCATTCCTTTTTTACATTGGGGAATTTAGAATATTCCTCTTTTAGCTTAATGTTTCTTGACAGAGCCTTTGCAGGACCTTGTCTCTTATAAAGCAAACAGTTGCCTCTATTAGTTGAGTGAATATTTGGAGTTGTGCTGTTAATGTTTTGTTCAAACTCCTTTGATACTGGGGTTTGGGTTATATATAGCAAGGATCCAATAGCCTTTTGGAATATGTGGTATGTAATGATGTCCCTTTGTTCAGTTTTATTCTGCCAGGATAATAAATTTTTTTGCTGCTATCAGGGGCAGTCAGCCATCCAACATTGTAACATTGCAGCAGGATCTTCTCCAGGGTCAGCAGTGGGCAGGGTTCTTCTTCCTTGTATTAATGTTAGCTCCTTGAAAGTCTTAAAATGCATCTCTGGTGGAAATGATTGGGCAAAGTGTGAAACTTTAGAAGTAATAGAAAGTAACTTCTGCATTGTATTCAAGTAAGACAGTTTGTCCAGCAGCCTCAGGATAAGGTAGTGCAGGAAGCAGCTGTTGGCCAGCAAACTGGCAACATCTGGAGGGGAATCCTGTGTGGGAAGGAGAGAGCTCAGCTGTCTGTGATAGGCTCCCCCTCATACTGAAATGGCTTTCCATTCTTGGCCGGAAGCTGTATGAGGAGGAGAAGCAACCTTGCATTTGTTGCCTGGAGCTCCTTCTGGTCAGAGCTGTCCTCTCTTCCTTTAGGATGTGTGTGTGCTGTGTTGCCAGGGCTGGGGCATTGGGAGGGTGTAGTCCTTGGATGACTAGGTGTGAACCCAGTTTCATTTACACAGGGTGTTGGCTCATAGCTCAGTAGCAAGCAGGTGGAGAGGTGACAGACTCAAATTGTCACACCTAAGTCAGTCTAGAAAAGTTTTTTTTTTTGTCATATAATGGGTGGATTGCAAAAATATACTATTTTGGCTGACAGTTAGAGGACTGTAAATGTTCTTAGAAGTCTATTCTAACATTTTCAGTTCAGTTTTACGGAAGCCAAGACTCAGTGAGGCTGGGACATGCTAGAGCCTACAGCATTGTGCCAGAATTAGCATCACAGGGAATCAAGACCTGGGTCTCACTGCCCAGATGGTGCTGTTTTAAAGACTTTTGAATCTCATACATTTCTGCCTTGGAGTTACTTTAGGTCAACTAAGGAAAGGCTGTGGTATCGTCACTCTTGTCACCTTTTTACTTTTTTTTTCCCCCAAGACTCAGTCTTGCTACGTAGCCCTGGCTGGCCTGGAACTTGCAGTAATCCTCTTGCCTCTGCCTCCTGCGTGCTCAGATTAAAGGTCTGCACCACCTACCTGGCTTGTTGTTTGTTTAATGAGCATTGGTGTTTGGCCTGCCTGTACGTTTGTGTGAAGGAGAACTGGAATTTGAGTTACAGACAGTTGTGAGCTGCCATGTTGGTTGTGGGTTTTGAATCCGCATGGCTGGGAGAGCAGGCTGTGCTCCTAACTACTAAACCATCTCTCCAGCCCCTCCCTGAATAGGGTTTTTAAGGCAATATTTTAAGACAATATGTTTTGAACTTGTGTTTGTTTTTCGAGACAGGGTTTCTCTGTGTAATAGCCCTGACTGTCTTGGAACTTGCTCTGTAGACCAGGCTGCCCTCAAACTCACAGAGATCCTCCTGTCTCTGCCTCCTGAGTGTTGGGATTATAGGCATGGGCCACCAGTACCCAGCCATGTTTTGAATTTTCTAAGGTGCTCTGTGTTCTTTGTTCAGGTAGGCTTGAGAAATCCTTTTCTATTACATTTTTCTTGAATATTGACAAGGCTTGCCAGTTTGGCTAAGGCCTTGAGAAACTCTACAATGAAGATATTTGACCCAGCATTTTCAAAATTGCTTAACCGCGGAACTCTGTCGCTGCTCACTCAAAAAAGCCACTGAAACTCCCATGCATCTTTGAAGTTGATTCCCTTACCCAGGTTTTGTTGCCTTTTTTTTTTCTTTCTGTGTATGTTCATGTGTATGCGGGTGTGTAGAGGTCAGAGGACTTTTTATTGCCATTCCTTAGGCACCCTCTACTTTTTTCTTTCTTTAACCCCCCCCCTTTGGCCCAGCCACGGTGCTGCACACCTTTAATCCCAGCATTCAGGAGGCAGAGGCAGGTGGGTCTCTGAGTTCAAGGCCAACCTGGTCTCTAGAGAGAGTTCCAGAACAACCAGGGCTGTTACACAGAGAACCTCCCACCACCACCACCACCCCCCCTTTTTTTTTTTTTTTTTTGTGAGACCATCTCTTACTGATATAGAACTTGGCTATCCAGGCCAGTGAGGTCAATAATCTGTTTTGGAACTATCTAGTACTGGGATTACAAATGTGTCTGCCTTATGTATAAATATATGGTGTGTGTTTGTTGTCATGGGAGTCATATACATGCTGGTGCCCAAGAGAGGAGGGCACAGAAGTAGGCATTAGATCCCCTGGAGCTATTGTTAAGAGGTAGTTGTGAGCCATCTCATGTGGGTGCTAGGAACTGGAAGAATAGCAAGTATTTTTAACCACTCCAGCCCCTACTTCTGGCTTTTTTTTTTTTTCAATGTGAGTTTGGTCAGGTGTGCTATCATCATGCCTTTAATCCTAGAATTGTGGAGGCAGAGGCTATCAGTCCCTGGGCGTTCGAGGCTAGCCTGGTCTACAGAGTATCAGGCCTGCCAGGGATACTCAGTGAGACCCTCTCCCAAAAATGTTTTCAAAAGGGAATTCTGGGGGCTGGAGAGATGGCTTAGTGGCTAAAAACACTGTCTGTTCTTCATAGGACCCAGGTTCAGTTCCCAGCACCTACATGGCAGTTTACAACTGTCTGTAACTCTAGTTCTAGGGGACCCGACTTCTTCATGCAAGCAAAACACCAATGCACATTAGAAGAAGAAGAAAAAAAAAAGTAGATCTTTCCACTTGAAATTAAATGGGAGTTCTGGGTATCCAGCTCAGGTTTTCACACATGCAAAGACAACCCTATCTCCCCAATCCCCTGTCCACGTTCTTTATGAAGCCCCAGTCCCGCTGCTCCCCCAAAGTGTAATCATAAGCTTCCATGAACCCTTTCCTTGCATATAGGTATAGCTGAAATTATTAGAAGAATGTCCTGCCAAGAAAGAGTTCTGAGTGGAAAGTGAAATCCTCAGAGTGTGGCAGAGGCTTACCAAACTCCTAGGCAGAAGCAGGAAGCTACAAGCCAAGCCTTAGTGATTTCACAACCTCCATCGGCACACCCTGGTTCCTGTTAATTCTGGATATTTGGGTCCCTGCACTGGAATGATTCCAGGTTGTCTATTCACAGATGTTTCTCACAAGTCTTGTTGAGTGATGCAGAGGTGAAAAACTAAAAAGAGGTGTCATTGTATTGCCCCTGCCCTCAAGCAGTCCACTAAAAATAAGGCCACCCAAGCAAATGCCAGGGCTGCTTTCCTCCGAGCACTCTGCCAGATTGCAGCAGAGGAGGCTGGTCTCAGAGGCGGTGTGGAAGGGATGGTGAGGCTGAACAGAGGAAGTCTTTCAGGGCTTGGAGTTGCCAGTTCACACCATCTCTCCTTCACACGTTGCCTCCTTGCAGTTTAAAGATAATCTCAGTGCTGTGCTTGCTTCCCAGGGATGCAAAACATTTCTCTGCTGTGGGAGGTGACGGCAGAAATGTGATTTGTGTGAACAGTTACATGACACTAATCCCATAGACACTAAGGCCTCTGCCTCTCCCCTGAAAGGGTCAGCTCTAGCTTGTCATATTTGGGAATTCTCAGAATCACAAAGAAACCTGGTAGTATTTTCTTCTTCATTTTGGGTTAAGGCGTTCTGTATCCTAGGCTGGCCTCAAGCTTGCTGTGTAACTGAGGCTGTCCTTGAACTCCATATCTTCCTGCCTCCATTTCCAGAGTGCTGGGATTCCAGGTGTGTGATACCACATCCAGTTTAAGGACCTGGTAGAATGTACTGTAGAAAAGGCAGGAGCATTGTCTTAAATTTAAAAGTGGGTCTGGAGCAGTGGTTCAGCGGTAAGAGATGACCTTGCTTTGCTTCTCAGCACTGACATGTCAACTCACATCTGTTTGTAACACCCTCTTCTGACCTTCAAAGGGGTCAGGGATGCACATGGTGTACAGACATGCATCCAGGCAAAATATCTGTACACATGAAATAAAAATAAATCTTTAAATTTTTTTAAGAAAAAAATTGAAAATGGCAAGAGTATCACAGCTTAATGTCACCTCCCAGGTGGGTTCCCAGGTGGAGGTGTCCTGGCTTTATGCTTAGCACCTGGAGCCAAGAGGGAGGTTAGAACTTGGCTGGAGATTCCGATGAATTTCTACCCTTCTGCTAAATTTTCTCTACACTTCTGTTAAATTTTCACTCTGCATAGGATTATCATAGGATGGTAATATTTAACCAGGACAGACTCACCCAGAGAAGGGTGGTGTCCGCATTGCAAGGTGTGCCCAGGGCCATCAAGTGCCCCCTTGAGTCACTCACACCTTTAGGCACACCAGCAGCCCTGCCGTTACACCTGCTGGTGCCAGTGAGCATGGCAAATGAGCATTCGGTCTGTGGATGGCAGCGCTAAGAGCTAATGCTCATGGCCATGGGCAGTACTCTGTGGGTAGGATGAGGGCAGGGAGTTTTAAGGGATCTCAGGAGGAAGCGCAGAGCCCTGTGCCAGAAAGTGCTGGGGCAGAGGGCAGAAAGTCTGGCAGACGAAAAGATGGGGGACTTTGTATGAAGGAACAGCAGGAACCAAAAGCCACTTCCTTAAAATGTCACCTCTGTACTCCTGTATTCCATATGTCACCCAGGTACCGCTTCAGTCTTAGGTCCTGTTTTTACTCTCTGACAAATTGTATTGTAGTTTGAAAGAAAATAACCGAGCAAGTAAGCTGTAACCTGTGGCAGCCACCAGCAAGGGGGACATGGAGAAGAGGAAGATAGCCATGCCTTTTTAGTTCCGCTGGTATATGCTCATCAAGGGAGGTCAGCAAACAGCAATGTGGTGAAAGTGGGTGGCTTCAAAGAAAGTTTGAGAAAGCCCAAAGTAGACTTAGTGCGTAAAGGCAGGGGACTTCCATCTGGGCAGCTGTCTGGAGCTGGGATTTATGCTGTGAGACAGCATGCTTAGGTTTTAGCCAGTATTTGAATGAAAGAAAAGAAAAAGGAAGTTAGGGTTTTCTGCATTAGGACCCAGAAAAGTGGGCAGATTGAACAAGCTGCCCCAATGCCATGGCCCCAAAGCAATTGTTTTTTGTGTGTTTTGAGACAGGTTCTCACTATGTATTCCTAGCCAGCATGGATCCTACTGTAGACCAGGCTGTTCTAGAATTTACAGAAATCCACCTGCCTCTCAAGAGCTAATACATGTGCTACCATGCCCGACTTTGATGCTAATTGGTTGGTTGCTAATAAGACAATGTTTCAGTTAGACCAGGCTGGCCCGACCTCAACTTGGAGCCAAAGATGAACTTGAACTCCTGATCCTTCTTCTGCCTTGACCTCCTGAGTACTGAGATAGCAGGCAATATGACCATATCCAGTACCTGTCTACCACACCCCATACCTGACCTCTACGAACCTGTGGAGCTGTCTGCTGCTTATGTGACGCACACTTAACCTGGCTTGACTCTCCAGGATCTTTCTGATTGATAACTTTGGCTTATCTCAGTCTGTTTTTATTTCCTGTCTCCTCCTTTTAGTATTTCTGAATGTTGTCTTGGGCCTGCTTCTCACTCTTCTGCCTCAGAATAGCATCCTCACCCAAAGATCCTGTGTAGCTCTAGTCCTCAGCTGACTCTTACGCTCTGACAAATGTTTCCAGCATCCATCTGCACATTTCTAGACATGCCAGCCAGATAGATCTACTCCACAGACACCTCCCCGTGTGGTCCAGAATCTGCAGAGGTCCTCTCCCTTCCCATGCAGCCTGAAAAAAGTCTCCTGGCAACCTTTTCATTTTAACCAACTTTGAGTTGCTGAGCCCATGACATCTACCCCAGATCTCTAGAGTCCCTGACTCTTCCATCCCAAGCTGCTGCCTCTTAATTTAACACACTGAAGCCAGAAGTTGTGACCTGACTAATTTAACCCACTCATGCCAGTAGTCGTGACCTGATACTGTCCTTGAATATTGCATGCCCCTCATGATGGCCAGAGTGGTCATGGTATATATATACCTGCTCAAATTCCTGTGGCTGTGTCTCCTGCCACTGAGGTCAAGTCCTAACTGCTCCAGTCTGACCACCTCCTTGTCAGGCTGGTTTCCTAGTACTCCCAATGTGCTCTCTTTACACCTCTAAGCCTCCATGACCTTATTCCAGGCTGGGTGTGTTAGCACAAGCTTTTAAGGTTTGGATGGTAGAGGCACGAGGATCAAGAGACCAGAGTCATCCTTGAATTAGAAAGAAGGAAGGAAGAAGGCGGGGGGGGAGGGTGTTAGGGAAGGTGGGGGGTGGAGGTGGACAGAAAAAGACAGGGGAAAGAAAGAAGTTAATGATGCAAAACTGAAAACTAAGCCAGATGTGGTGGTGCACACCTTTAATCCCAACAGTCAAGAGGCAAAGGCCAGCAGGGCTACACAGAGACACCCTGTCTCTAAAAAAGAAAACCTACCAAGCAAAATACCCAGGTATAACTGGGTAGTGGTGGTGTACGCCTCGCCTTTAATCCCAGCATTTGACAGAGGCAAGTGGATCTCTGTGAGTTCAAGGTCAGGCTGATCTACAGAGGGAGTTCCAGGACAGGCTCCAAAGCAATACAGAGAAACCCTGTCTCGAAAAACCAAAACCAAAACAAAACAAAACAAACCCAAGTACATACAGCTTTCTCATTTTCAGAACACAATCATGTTCTTTTTAAAGCGTCGGTGGTCTCATGCCAGCTAAGGACCTATCTTCTGACGCTCCCAGCTCCCTTGTAACAACACTGCCTTTACTCTGCCCTGGGCTCAGTGTTGATCAGGTTTGGTTCTCTGCACTGTTTCTTCCAGGGCAAGAACAAGGCTTTTTCCTGATGGTCTCACCTTAGCATTTCATGGGTTGGTTTGTGTAGGAAATGGACAAGAAATGGGAGGAGAAAGCAAGTAGCACAAGTTAAAGATAGACTGTGATATAGGAGGTGTTTCAGGGCCAAAAGGCCTTCAGATATGGGGTGGAGAAGTTGCTTTGGGCTTTTCTAGACCTCTCTGGACATCACTACCAGTGGCAGGGAAGAAGACCCAGAGTATGCCTTGCCTTCAGATTGGTTCTCAAGTGCTTGCCACCCCACACCTCCTTTGAGAAATGGTTTTGTTACCACCATGTAGCCAAAGCTGACCTCAAATTTGAGGCAAAACTTCCTGCTTCAGTCCCCTAAGTGCTGGGGTTACAGGCATGTGACACTATGATGGGCCTGTGTGCTTGTTTACTTTTTGAGAGAGCATCTTACTGTGTGATCTTGGTTGGCCTAAGACTTCCTATATAAACCAGGCTAGCCTCAAATCCATAGAGCTCCATTTGGGATTAATGATATGTATCTTGAATTTCTGATTATCCTGTTTCCACTGGAGTGCTGATTACAGATGTGTGCCATACTGCCCAGTTTCTGCTGTGAAGATCAAACCAAGGGCTTCACGTTTGCTAAGCAAGCATTCTACAGAAATAAGCTATATCATTCCTAACTTTTTTGGCAACATGTTCCTCCTTCAGCCCTTGTGTTTTAGGTAAAAGTGTCATTATCACAATATATGAAATTTGGAAGACAGAAAAGAGGTCACCCATACTTCCACAGTCTTGTTCCATTGTTGTTTTGATGTGTTTTCCTGCTGGCCTAACAAAATTAACTTGGACAAAACTAACTTGGCATTTATATAATATAGCCTTTTTGGATGGCTTCAGGATATTTTGTTTTATTGTTTTGTTTTGAGACAAGGTCTTGTTGTGTATCCTAGACTGGCTTAAAATTCAGTATGTAGGTAGCCTAGGGTGGCCTATAGTGTTCCTCCTGCCAGCCTCATGATGCTGGGATTACATGTGTGCACTACCATGCCAGACCCAAGGTGTTTAATGTGCTTTTTTGGAGCCTGGAACAGTCTCACACCAGGAGCTTGTGGGCAGAATATAATAACATGGGAAAGTGGGGAAGTCACTGAAGCTCAGAGCTAATCAGGAAATATGAAACACATGAAAAGAGATTTCCCTCCAAACCAGGAGGAGTCCTTGTAAGCCCCAACTTAGCCATACTTCTCCGAGGGCCCTCAAACCCTACCTGCATGGGAATACTCCTCTTACCTGCTGGGCCTTTGCTTGCCTTCCTCCTTTCTTTTGGAAACCCCAAAAGAAACTACTCTAGTTTCAGTTCTGTTGTGATGAAATACCCTGGCAAAGATCAACTTAGGAGATGGGGTTTATTTCAATGTATAATTCCACATTACAGTTCAACATTATGGGGAAGTTAACACAGGAATGTCAAACAGCTAGGCTTCATACCTGCAGTTAAGAGCAGAGAGCATATGATGCATATATGCTCACTTGCTTGTGCTCAACCCGATTTCTCTGCTCTTACATAGTTCAGGGTTCCCCTCCCCCACCCCCACCCACCTGCCTAGGGAATGGAGCCCACCCACAGTGGTTTGGGGCTTCCCAATATCAATTAACTTAAGATAACTTCCCACAAACCAACCCAATGTGAAGATTCTCTAAATGAGACTCTTCCCAGATGATTACAAGGTTGAAGCAAGTTCATGATTAAAGCTAGCCATCCCACCCACCCTCTTCCCAGCGTGATCTTGGCATGTGTATACTTGTCTCGGTTACTAGTCCACCCTGCTGTGAACACTTAAGAGGGAAGGAGCTGTGTCCTTCTTACGCTAGCATGCTCCTCACACTGTAGCTGTTCACTGAATGTAAAGAATTAACTTTGGGGAGCTTTTCTCCCTGTCTCATAAATTCAGTAAAAGGTGGTGTTCCAGTCTGAGCAGCCGAGGGAGGTTTAGGTTACTTCAGTGTCGGTGAAACCTAGACCTCACCATCCTTTTAAGTAACTGCTTGACTCACTTAAGAGCCCTGTGCTTGTGAGTGGGAAAAGCTGATGGTAACTTCATTTCTGTGACTTGGAATGAAAGCTCATGGTCTACATCTGATTTGTTTATGTTTGTTTGTTTGTTTGTTTGTTTGTTTTTTGAGACAGGGTTTCTCTGTGTAACAGTCCTCCTGGCTGCCCTGGAACTTGCTTTGTAGACCAGGCTGGCCTTGAATTCATTGAGATCTACCTGCCTCTGCCTCCCAAGTGCTGGGATTAAAGGCGAGTGCCACCACTGCCTGGCTTCATCAGTGTGATCCTTACATGAAAAAACTACCTGTGTCTTACTAAAGATGTGCCCCAACATCCAGCTCTTAGAAGTTCAGTAAGGGAGCCCCTGCTCATTCTTTAGCCTCATAGTGATCAAGAGCTTTCTACTTGTCCTGCAGCATTGCAGTCTCAGGCTTCAGGCCTCTGACACTGCGCTGAGATTTTTTTTTTAATGTATGTGGGTGTTTTGCCTGTGTGTATGCTTTGTACCATATGTATATGGCCTGAGGAGGCCAAAGAGGGCATCAAATCCCCTGGAACTGGAGTTACAGATGACTGCGAGCCACCAAGTTGGTGCTTGGAATGGAATGTGGGTCCTCTGGAAGAGCATCAAGTGCTCCCAACCACTGAGCCATCTCCAGCCTCCTGCTCCAGTGACCTTCAATAGCTACGATCCCCACACTGAGTCTGGGCTTTCCCATCTACGTCAGGAGTACTGGTCTCTTATATGGCTGTGGTGAAGGATAGATGAAGTCTGTGGTTGCCTTTTTCAGTAGAGCCATAAAACACAAAAGCTGACCAAAGTATCTTCTGCAAGTCTTTACAGAATGGAATACAATGAATGCTTGCTTCCTTCTTTCCTGCTTCCTTCCCTCCTCTTCCTTCCCTTTATGTGTATGTATCTGTAGTGTGGAGGTCAGAGAACAACTTGCAGGGTTCATTCTCTCCTTCCACCTTGTAGGTTTCAAGGATCAAACTCGGGCTTTGGTGGCAATCTCCTTTATCCACTGAGCCATCTTGTCTGCCCATCAATACATTATAGACACAAAGGAGAGAAGCCAAGTCACCATGGAGCTGGGTGTGGTTGCACATACTGTAATCCCAGCTCTGGAGAGGTCACAGCAGGTCTGAGTTCACAGCCAGTCTGGTAAACAATACTGAGTTTCAGGACAGGCTGAGCTACATAGAGGGATTCTTGTCTTGGGGTAGAATTAAGAGGTCAGTAGGTACTAGATTCTGTAAGGCAATATGAAGTAAGGCTCTCATAAATAAATAAATAAATAAATAAATAAATAAATAAATAAATAAATAAGGCAAGGTGAGAAAGGCTGAGAGCACCTTCTGGTGATATGACATGGTGATCAATTCTGGGTGAATAGAATTCACAGTAATGTCACTATGTTGTGAACCTGGCATGTAGTAGACACTTAGGAAATGTCACCCTCTCTTAGTCCTTATTCCTTTCCTGTCCTTACCTAAGGTCAGCCTCTCTTGAAGCTGCCCACAGCTTCCAGGTGGAACCCAGGTTTCCTTATACGTAAAGTACCCACATGTCAGTGTTTTAAGCTCATTGGTACTAGGCAAGATGCTTCCAAGTTCTTGGGCCACTGTTGTGCTGCAGGTCCTGAAGCTGAGGCAGTGCTGTGGGGAAAGGAAGCACTAGAGTGTGTCGTTTGTTCTCCGACCTATCCTGTGGTGCTGCTCTGCCATAGGCCCCTCACCAAACCCCAAGGAGCCTGAAGGTGGACCAGCCCTAGATGCCCCAGCTGCAGAGCACTCACAGCTCACTGGTAGGGACAAGCCAGTTAAGATGAGCCTGGTTAGGGCCCCACGGCCACACCTTGCAGACATTAGAAGGGGAGGGAGAGAATCAGTGTAGACAGGGTAGTCACTCCCCTCTCATCTCCATCCTACCTCAAGAATCTCCTGCTTGCCTGACTGTTACTGTGACAGACATAGAATCTTGCCTAGAGCCTCACGCTTCCTATTAAACGTGCACACCCTAGCCAGGTGTTTGTGTGCCAGCTCCTGAGACTGCTGCCTGAGCTGCCCTTTGGTTCCTATGTCCTATGGTGACAACTTATGTCCTGCCAGTTCCTTGACTGGTGGGTCTGGTTTCAGTGGCTTCTGCTTGCTTGCCCTGGCAGGTATCTGCTGGCTTTGAAAGAGGGGCAGAGCCTGGGCCAAAGCCTCCCTGCAGGCTGGCTGGTACTGAAAGATGACTGCTAGTGGAAATAACCTCAGGACCAACCTCCATGTCTTTTGGTGACCACCAGAACCTCACATTGTCACTTTCTCTGAGTTGCAGGAGTCAACAAAGCAGAGGTAGATGTGGAACAGGCAGGATGCAGTCTGGTGGAGGAGACTGGAAGGAGGTACAGGGTCCCTAAGATGAGGCTGTCTAGAGAACCAACAATTCCAGCTGGTGCTCCACTCAGGGTGTGGCACTGGGTGTGGTCAGGCACAGCTTTACTCTAGGAGCTGGTAGTCTCAGTGGGAAGATAGAACTACTGTATAGAAAAGCCAGAGAACATATTTGGTACTGACACTTAACTGTTAAATTTCAGAATAGGAAGTCAGCTTCCGACACTTCACCATGACCTATGTCTTTCCACACCTATGAACTGAGGGGCTTGCCTTCTGTCTGTGACACTGACACTGTACTTAAGAATTGAGTCTGTAGAGCAAGGTGTGGTGGTACAACCTGTAATCCCAGCATTTGGGATGGAATTATGAGGCCCAGGAGATCAAAGCCATCCTGGTCTTTACAATTTGAGACTTACCTGAAGTATAAAACTCTTGTCTTGAAAAACAAAACCCAAAAAAGTGCAGGTCTGGGAACAGACTGTAGAGACTCCAGCTAGTGGCACTGTGGCCTCTCTCAGCTGTTCCTCCCAGAGTTCCTGCATGGCTGTGGAGCAAGACCTGAACGCCATAACCATGACCAGGATCAGAGGTGCCTGCCGGGAGAGGCAGGATGAACACAAACTGCCTTTGCCACCAAAAGGGCCACATAATCAAAGAGGAGGATGGAAACACAGGTCAGATTGCATTCTACTGATGACTTCCATTTCTGGTTTTTATGAAACAAGATCCATCTCATTCTCATTCTATAGCCCTGCCTAGCGTGGAACTCAGCATGTAAGCCCAGGCTGCCCTTTAACTCTTGATGGTAATCCTCCTGCCTCAGCCTTCAGAGTGCTGAGATCACAGACATACGCTACCACACCGAGCTGTAAGGATTGCCTACTGGCCCCTGGTCAGGGATATTTCCTCTTGTCAATATTTAATGCCTCTTTTTTCCTTCCCAGGATCCCTCTGTGACCCAGCTGACCAGTGCCCCTCAGGGTGGCCTGGCTGAATTCAATCCCTTCTCAGAGGTTGGTGATTATGTCCTTCCTTCTTCTTAGTTGTGCAGTCTTCTGGGAGGTGGTGGCATGGGTGTTAGTGGGAGGTGTCGAGGTGTCTGGTGCAAGGAATATGGCAGAGAAGAACAGCTCTGGAGAAATTAATATCCTCAGAGGGACAGTCTGAGTGTGGACTTGGGGTAAAGTAAGAATGGAGACATCACCAGAAGTCACTGAAGTCACTGAAGTTCTCCTGTGGGTTCTGTGATGTGGGCCTCTCTTATAGGGCAGGACAGGGCAATGCTGCAAAGCCTTGTATCCCACAAGTCCAGGAGTGTGAGTTAGGGGGTGAAGGTTAGAGGTCACCGTTCCCCAAATCTAAGCCTTGTTGGCCAAAAACCTGCAGAAGAGAGCCTGGATCAGGTCCCTTACTGTGGTTTTGCCACTAGTAGAACTCATTCATTTCCCTCCTCTGCCCCACACAGACAAATGCAGCAACAACAGTTCCTGTCGCACAAGTTCCTGGTCCCTCCCAGCCAGCAGTTCTCCAGCCCTCAGTGGAGCCAGCACAGCCAACGCCTCAGGTACAGGTTGAAAGTTCTGTGGCTTCTACTGTGCAAGTGAGAATCACCCAGGTCCATAGTTGAACCTGTAGGGTTGGGGGCAGCCAAGGGCCTTCACCACCGAGGCGGCATGTGAATTTCTTTGGAACCAACCTGTGGCCTCAGCCTTCCCACTCCCTCCCCTAAAGCAAGCATTACTCACCAGGCTGCAGTCCTTGCTGTCTTCAGAGAGCATCTGTTCTGTTGTGCCAATCCAGGTCCTTCACAGGGCCCAGAACCTGTCTCTTTACATTTCAATTTGTGGTACTGGGAATCAAATCCAGGGCCTTACAAATGCTCTGTCACCAAGCTACATCCCTGCCCCTGTCTTTTTCAACATCATTTATCCCTGCCTTCTATTTGCCTTTGTCTTGTCACTGAGTCTAGTGAACCTTGCCTGCTTGTGCCTGATGCTAGCCTCAATCACTTGCCCACCCCCGACCCCACCCCAAGCTTCTCACTGCCCTGGTGAGCATGGCCCACAGTGGAGTTGTGTGTTGCAGCTCCTGCTTAGGCAGGCCAGCAAGTTTCTGCCTGCCCGATTCCTGGCAGCGGGTGAGCCCTCAGAGAGGCAGATGCTACTAGGAGGAGATAGTATTCCCAGGGACAGCTACATGCGAAAGCTTCCGAAGGTAGGCCTAGTGTAGATGAGCAAGAGGGTGGGCTGGGCACCTGGAGCCTGCAAGCTGGGTCCTAGAACCCTGTGAAATGGCATGGTTCCTACATGCAGGGTGATGGGATGCAGAGACCCCGCCTCTGTTCCAGTGATGGCACAGGGAAATGAGCCTAGGACCCACAATGTGACACTGTACGGTCAATTCTAATCTCAGTGTCTGAAGTTCTCCCCCCAGAGGCAACCTTGGCTCTCTGGAGAACAGCTTTGGTGACATGTGTATGTGTATATATATGCCTAGTTGTCATCCTGTGAGATGCCCAGTGTACTGCCTGCTCCCTCATAGAGGACCATAGTTTCATTCTTCAGGAGGAAGATGGGGCCAAACAGTGGTGGCAGCAGCAGGAGCAGAACCCTGGGCCCAGTTCTACTCAGCCTCACTGAGAGTCCCTGAGCTGCCTCATTAGAAGGCTCTGCTCTGCCTGCAGAGGTGATAAAGCTTGGCCTCTGCATGCCATGAAAGTCAGGTAGAGAAGGGCCATACATCATGGACTGTCCCCAGGGCATGGCCAGACATTGTTCAGGTGGGCCTGGGAGGCAGCTCCTTGGGCAGAGTAGGGAGGGAGGCTGCTTTGGTGTGAGTTACTGAGGCTCTGGTGACACTGGCCTGCCTCACATCCTCCCTCTGCTTGCTGGCAGCTTAGCACTGTTTCCACTTTGCACACATGCTTTGGGTTCTTCCCTTAAGCTTTGGGTCTCTGGGTTTCTGGCTTCAGGTTGGGCTCCTGTGAGGTCTTTCCCCTTTGCTGTTACCCAAAGGCAATATACTTCAATTTAGCCTGGACTACAGTGTTGGGGAGTAGATGAGCCATGGGTGAGCTGGAGGAAGTAGAGAATCTTGGCAAGGACTAAGGAGTCAAAAGTGGGCAATGGGTCACCTAGGCACTTGCATGGTATTGCTTAGTACCCAAGATACTTCATTGGGCAGGACTGCCTCTGAGACTACCTGCTAGCTCTTCCTGCCTGGGTGAAGTGCCTCTGCTGGCCTGCCTGGGCCGACACTGTTCCTTTCTCATTTCTGGCTGTTCCCTGCTCCTGTTCTCTCTAGGCTGTTGCAGCTGCAGCCCAGGCAGGCCTGCTTCGGCAGCAGGAAGAATTAGACAGGAAAGCCGCTGAGCTGGAACGCAAGGAGCGGGAGTTGCAGAACACTGCGGCGAACTTACATGGTAAAGGAGACTGTTGGGGTCTAGCCTGCTCTACCTGGCACAAGGAGTGCTCTGAGCTATCTTCATCGGGTATTTTGCAAAGCTTTGATTTTTGAAGCATATTGGTTTGGGAGCTCAGCATAGTGGCATTATCTGTAAACCTAGCATGTGGGAGGCATAGGCAGGAAGATCACTCCAACTTTCTGGTCAGCCAAGGCTATAATGTAGCAAGATTGCATCCAAAAAAAGGAAGGAAGGGAGGGAGGGAGGGAGAGAGGAAGGAAAGGAGGGTGGGTGATGGGTGGGTGAGTGCTGGCTTTGGGGTAGAAGGCAGTAAGGCAGAAAAGTTAGACCAGCAGAATAAGCCTGACAGATGTGGGTGATTTTTGCATTCCTTCCCAGCTCTGAAATTCTTTGATTCCCTGGGCCCAGAGTTCCATGCTAAAATTCCTTCCTCCATAAACAAGGTTCCAGTGATAAAGTTCACACTACAGAACCAATGAGTTTCATGGGCTTTTTTACAGAGCATGGGTGAGGGGGGTTACTTACAGGGGTGTGGATGCTCCTCCTCCAACAGGCTGTCCCTGGAAAGCCTTACCCAGCAGGGCTGAGGACTTCCCGGTAGTGGTGTAGATGGAGCCCCCTTCCTTATAGACTCGAGCTCCTCTGCCAGGCCATGTGCAATTAAAGCAAAATTGAAAACAACATGTGGTAGGGAGTGCCTGGATACTCAGATGAGAGGCACCTGACCCCTCCCACCCCCCATGAGGGGAGGCAAGCAGTCAACAAGCCCAGCTGGGATAATACTTTTGCTAGATGATGAAGCTGAACTCCCTAGGATGGTAGTTGCTTGACTTACTAGAGGATAGTCAGCCTATATATGCTTATGATGACAACCCTGGTTGTTCTGTTTATGAGTTGATCATTAATTTAAAAAAAAAAATGGTTTAAAAGGCATATGCTAGCTCATCTTTTTATTCCCAGCATTCAAGAGGTAAAAGCAGGCAGATTTTTGTGAGTTTGAGGCCAGCGTGGTCCACACTGAAGGACAGCCAGGGCTACATCACTGTCCTGAAAGAAATAAACACATGGTTTAGGTCATTGGCTCTCAACCTGTGGGTTGTGACCTCTTGGGGTCGAAAGACCCTTTCACAGGGGTCACTTGAGACCATCAGAAAACACAGATACTTACATTATGACTTATAACAGTAGCAAATAGTTATGAAGTAGCAACGAAAACAATTTTATGGTTGGGAGTCACCACAACAGGAGGAACTATATTAAAGGGTCGCAGCATTAGGAAGATGGAGAAACACTAACGTAGTAGAGCTTCATTATCTTAGAGTGGGCATCTCTCTGGGTTCCTCTTTGATCTCACTTCATGTTCCATGAAGCTCCCTGAAACTCCTGAACTCTGCTTGTAGGGGCACCTCTGAAAGCTCTGCTTTGCCTATAAACTGGGCCAGTGTGTGCTCTCCTCCATGCCACTGATGAGGCTGAACCCTTTTTACACAGTGAGAGACAACAACTGGCCGCCCCTACCCTCATGGTGCCCAGTCAAGCCTTGCTTCTATCAGGACTTCTCCACGGAGATCCCTGCCGACTACCAGCGGATATGCAAGATGCTTTACTATCTCTGGATGTGTGAGTTCCAGGGTGCATTGGCAATGTCTTGAGATCCCTATGTTCACTTTGGGCCTTGCTCCCTGAGATCAAGACCTCTCACAGACTCTGTCCTTCCCTGTGTTTGGGCTGGCATGGGGAAATTCTTTATGTCCTGTCTGGGAACCTGCTTAAGAGGGCCAGCTAGACTACCTTGAAAGGAATAAGGAACTAGCCAGAGACATCTGTGTTCCTGTAGAGCTCACCATACTGAAAGGCTCAACTTGGGTGAAGGCCTCCCCCCATAGGCCTCTATGTTCCCGCAGTGACGAAAAAGACTGAGCAACTCTATTGGGGCCTTTAAGAAAGGGCTGTTTCATTCTCCCAGGATCAGCCCCTGGTCTGCACCTCACCATGCCTATCCCTGAGCCCTGGTTCTCCTTGTCATCTCTCGAGAAAGTTTGGTCTCTGAAGTGAGGTCCCAGAGAACCAGGATTTGGAAGCTAAGCTTGCCTAAGTGTAGACTGATGTCCCCTACTGTCTTTGCAGCCTCCCTCTCAACAGGCCTTTCCCAGGGAGCGGCTTGCTCTGTGGGCAGCAGTCCTCCAGCCACCTTGGGTCAAGCCACTTTTCTCTCCTTGCCCCTTTCTCTCCAGTGCATTCGGTGACGCTGTTTCTGAACCTGCTTGCATGCCTGGCCTGGTTCACAAGTAATGCCGCTAATGGAACAGCCTTTGGCCTCTCCATCCTTTGGTTTGTGATCTTCACCCCCTGTGCCTTCCTTTGTTGGTACCGACCAATCTACAAGGCTTTCAGGTGAGTGGAGCCTAGTACAAGGGATGAGGGTATGGCTGGCATCCCAGCAGCAGCCGATAGCCCCAAGCTCTGGGCCCCATCACAGCCCTAGCTCAGAACAAGCAGTGGGGTAATTGCTTTCCTTTTCTCACGAAGTCAGATTAGACAGATGAAGAGCTGTTTACCTCAGCCTAGCCTGTAAGTGAGGTTTGCTAGAGGCCTGTCCATGAATAAACACAGGCAAATGAGAGTGACTGGGAGCCTCCCCTGCTGCTGTACTGTTCCTGGGCAAACTTGCTGGTGGGTAGGGATTTAGTTGCTGTGAAAAGGGAGCATCTTTCTGAGGCTGAAGGTACTGCCCTTCAGATGTCAGATACTGTCTGTGGCTCATCTTTATGATCTCAGGGATCAGTTGCCAATATGTAAGCTAGCTCTGTGAGCATAAATGGATGTATCTGTAAGACCCCCTGGGGGTTTGAAATTATATTTCATGCATGATGCTTTTAGGGCTGGGAGTCTTCCAAGTCTCAGGCAGATCCTGAATTTTCACAGTATTCTGATTCTCAAGGACGCAGTGGACAAAGCCAGGGATATGGCTCAGTTGATAGAGTGCTTGCCTAGCATGTGCAAAGCCTGGGTTCTATTACAGCTCCACATAAAACTAGGTTTATTGGCATAGGCCTGTACTCCCAGCATTTGGGAAGTGTAGAAAGGAGGGTTATATAGGGAATTAAGAGACCATTCTGGGGAATCTTCAGGAGATCCTTTGTCTGTAACTAAAACAAAACAGCACACTGATGGAGGTACTTAATTCTTAAGGAGTCTTAACCAGTTTGCTACTCCACAGATAGCCTTTTTCCACTGATGTCTACAGTGGTGTGTGTGTGTGTGTGTGTGTGTGTGTGTGTGTGTGTGTGTGTGTGTGTGTGTGGGGACAGTTTAGGGCATTGAACTCATGGGCTTTAAAGATTGCATGCGTGTTTTGCCTGCATGAATATCTGTGCACCTCATGCATGCAGTGTCCTCAGAGGCCAGAAGAGGGCATTGGATCCCTAAAGACTGGAGTTAAGGCAGTTGTGAACCATCATATGGATCCTGGGAAGCAAACCCAGGTCCTCTGGAAGAGCAACAAGTGCTCTTAACTCTTGAGCCATCTCTCCAGCCCTAGGTTTATTTGTTTTTTGGTTTTGGTATGTTTGTATACATTCACATGTACATACATGCCACAGTGCACATAAGTATGTCAAAGCATAACTTGTGAGAGTTCTCTTATTTCATTCTTCGGGCTCCAGGATGAAAACAGCATCAGGCTTGGCAGGATGCACCTTTCCCTACTGAGCCATCTCATTGGCCCAAGACCTCTTGTGATTTGCCTCTTTCTCTCTCCACAGGTCTGACAATTCTTTCAGCTTCTTCGTGTTCTTCTTTGTATTTTTTTGTCAAATAGGGATCTACTTCATCCAGATGATTGGCTTGCCTAACTTGGGGACCAGGTAAGACCTGAAGTGTCATAGAGGGTTCAACTTCCTTGTCATTTCCTAGCTCCTAGAGAGCCTGTTTCAACCATGGTGGAGAAAGGGTGGAGGGTACCTTATGATCTGCCTTGGTTCTCTGTTGTGTGGTGAAGCATCTTCTGGGGAGACACGACACACACATCTACTCACCCTAGATAGGGAACCCACCACAGAACAAAGCTTAACTTGGTAAAACAGAAAGTTTTATTAGGGTTACTTATGAGGATATGGGTGAGGGATTCTTACTGGAGCAGAAATAATTCAAAGACAGCTGCATCACCAAAGCCACCCCAGCATGGGTGACAGTTCACAAAACCAGGAACCGGAGTACACTGCACAGCCTGCAGGCAGCTCCAACGGTTAGAAAGTGTCCTTTTCATGAGAGTCTGTCTACATCACTTCTAGGCATCTGGCCTGGTCTCAGGGTCTTCTTTGCAGCTCAGCTTACCTCAGCAAAGGAGGTTTCTCAGCTTCAGGGACCTCCTGAAGCTATTTTGAATTGTTTACCTTCCTGCTTGAGCTTCCTATAGGACAGAATGTTTCAATCTCTGAGGAAATTCTATGCAGTACCTCTTTCCTGGCCATCTTTTTCTTTTTTGTGATTCTAGTTGTCAGACCCAGAACTTTGCACATGCTAGGAAATGCTGACCCTGAACCACACTCCAGCTTCGCATTTACAGTAGCTGCTGTCTTTCCTTGTTCTCTATATTCTATGGTGTGTAGATGAGTCTCACTGTGGCCTGGGACTCACTATATAACCCTGGCTGATCTAGATCTTGTTATATATCAGGATGGCCTCAAATTCATGGAGATCCTCTTGCCTGTCTCCAGAGAGCTGAGATGTCAGGTGTGAGCCACCATGCTAGTTTGGCTTAACACTTTAGGGCTGTATCTGACACTGTACGGCAACTTGTTGCTTTCCTCCTGTAACATCCTCCCAGGGACTGATGGATGCCCTGGACTTTGAAGCCCCTTACCTCTCTCAAACTCACTATGTTATCCCAAACAACTTTAAACTTCTTGTCATTCTGTTTCCAAGATGAACCTGTTTTGTTTTTTTAAGATTTATTTATTATATATACAGTGTTCTGTCTTCATGTATGCCTGCAGGCCAGAAGAGGATGTCAGATCTCATTACAGATGGTTGTGAGCCACCATGTTGGTGCTGGGAATTAAGCTCAGGACCAATGGAAGAGCAGCCAGTGCTCTTAATTGCTGAGCCATCTCTCCAGCACCATCTGCTTGCTTTTTTTTGTTTGTTTGTTTGTTTGGTCTGTCTTATGTAGTGCTTGGAATGGAATCCAGGGCCTCTTGTGTGCTAGACAAGCACTCTACCAATGGAGGTACATCCTCAGCTTCCATTTTACTTTTTCTCTCAGGCCTTGTGACTGTAGGAGATGGGGCCTGCTGCCCTGGAGAGGTGGCTTGCTGTTCTGGAGCTTGTAGCTGGCTTGAGTTTCCTGCCTAACTCAGTCTCATCTCAGAATTAATTTCCAAAAGAAAAGCTGGTGGCTGACATTTTCCTTTCTACCCCAGCACACAGGGAACAATGCAGAAAGGTCAAGCTAGCATGAGGCTGACTGTTTAGAACCCCTCCCAACAGCAGTTAGCAAGGCCAGAGTGTGAGAAGAGGGCTGGCCACACTAGCATTCTGAACCTGAGCCACCGCCATGCTGCCTCTTTCTCATTCTAGTTCTAGTCCAGACTCTTTTGGCAAATGGTCCAGTTTCATTGCTTTTTACTCTAAACTGTATGTTAGGAAAAGCTAGATTGGCCAAGGGTGGATGGTCCATGTCTGTAATCCCAGCACTTGGGAGATGAGGCAGGAAGATTGAAAGTTCAAGGCCAGCCTAAGGTATGTAGTGAGTTCTGGGCCAGCCTAGAATACATAGAAAAACTCTGTCTCAAAAAACAAATGAGCAGGGCCTGGTGGCACATGTATTTAGTACTAGCACTCAGGAGGGCAGAGACAAATGGATCTCATAGCTTGAGGCCACCTTGTTCTGTATAACAAGATCTAGGCCAGCTAGGGTTATATAGTGAGATGGTATCTCAAATAAAAAAACAAAAGAGCGGTGATAGGGTGGGGCACCATATGATTAATAACTGCTGTTTGCAATCTGGACTGGACCTTTGAGATTTGATGACTTTCACTCAGTGAGCTCTGCTGGCTCCTGCCTGTTCTTGCCTTCCCATAGACTTTCTGTGACCATTTTGTTTTCTCTTTGTATATGTGTATGTGCATGTGTGCAAGAATGTTTTGTGTGGGGATATGTATGTATACCTCTGTGTGGAAGACAGGGTCATGCTTCAGGCACCATCACCTTGTTTCTTTTTTACTGTGTGTGTGTGTGTGTGTGAGGAGAGAGAGAGAGATGCATCCAGATGGAGATCAGACAACAACTTGCAGGAATCCTCTGTCTGCCACTTAAGTTCCAGGATTGAACTCAGGTTATCAGACTTGGCAGCAAGCACTTTTACCTGCTGAGCCATTTGGCCACCTCTCCAGTTTTTTGATACAGGGTTTCTCATTGCTGAAAAGGCTAGTTAAACCAGCAGACTTTGGGGACCCACCTGTGTCTGCCTTCCCTGTGCTGCCTGGATTATAAACCTAGGCTTTTTATGTGGGTTCTGGGGTTCTGGATTCAAATCCTTAAATTTCTGCTGCAAGCACTTTACCAACTGAGCTCACCTCTTTTTTTTTTTTTTTTTTTTTTTTTGGAACAAGGCTGCTGATCTTCCCATGTCTACCTCCCAATTGCTGATATCACAGGTATAAGCCACAGCACTCAGCTTTAATACACAGAAGGTTTGATTTTCCTTTAGTGTACATGTACGTGCATGCAGGAACCTATGTCAGTTCTTTCCTTCCAGCATGTGGGTTCTGGGGATCAAGCTCAGGGTGTCAGGCCTGGCAGCTAGGCGCTTTACTGGGTGAACCAGGTTTCTCTGGTGCTGTAATTTTCTTTTGTTGCTTGTGCTTTTGTTGCCACACTTAAACTACCAGCAAATTCAAGGTCATGAAAAGTTACTTCTGTTTTTATCCTAAGAGTTTGTTTTTGTTATTTTGAGACAAGGTTTCTCTATGGGCCTTGCTGTCCTGAAGCTTGCTATGTAGACCAGGCTGTCCTAGGACTTATATTTTCCCACCTCTGCCTTCTGAGTACTGGGACTAAAGGTGTGGCCACCATGCCCAGCTTTTCAAAGTTTTATAGCTTCCACTCTTAAATTAAATCTTTGGCCCATTTTGAGTGAATATTAATATATGATTGAAGTAAGAGCCAGCTGTCCCAGTACCATTTCTAGAGACTATCAGTTCCCCTTTGGGGTATTAAAACTTTTTTTTTTAATTCCTTTTATTTATAATGGTGGGGGACACGTGTGCCAGAACATGATGTGAAGGTCTCAGGGTAAATTCTTCCCTTCCCCCATGTAGGTCTTAAGTATCAAACTCAAATTATCAAACTTGGCATTAAGTACCTTTGCCCACTGAACCATCTCACTGCTCCCTTTGGTTTTAAGACCCTTATTTAAAAAAAAAAAAAAAAAAAGGCAGACTGGAGTGGGAGGGATGGCTCAGTGGTTAAGAACACTGGCTGCTTTTCCAGAGCACCTGGGTTCAATTCCCAGCAGCCTCATGGCAGCTCCAACTGTCTGTAACTTCAGTTGCAGAGGATCTGACATCCTTACACAGACCAACAATGCACAGAGAAAAATTTAAAAAAAAAAAAATCATTTTTAAAATAGGTATATCTGGACTCTGAAGCCTATGACATTGCTCTGTCTTCATGCTGTTCCCACACTGTTTTGATTATCGTAGCTTTGTTGTAAGTTTTGAGGTCAGGCAGCATGAGAACAATCCCTTTACAGCTAGGGGATGACATAACCTCTAAAGGCAGAAGTCCTGATGGGGGAAGCTGAGGTGACAAGATCAAGGCAACAGGCTGGCCAGTGCTCTTCTCCTCAGAGTCCTCTGTGCAGAGCCAATGTCTTCCCTGTGCCCACCCTCAGTCAGCAACATACCCTGAGCCTTGGGCTGACCCTGACAAGGCAGCTGTCATATCTCCTTTCTTGACCTCACTGGACCAGATTCGCGAGTGACTCCACCTTTGAGACTTCTGGAGAGGTCGTGTTGGAGCAGTGTGGGCCTGTCAGTGTTCATATCCTGGTCTTTCACAGAGGAAGGTCACTGAACCACAAGGCTCCCTGTGCTGCAGGGAGATGCCCAGGTGATGGCCAGGACACAGCCATTTAGAAGAAGTGCTCCTCTCGAGACTTCTGAGCCTCAGTCTTAGCTCTCCTCTGGTCTCTCCTTTTGTAGTGGTTGGCTCGCAGCTCTGTCTACACTGCACAATGGGCCCTTACCTGTGTCCATCATCATGATGGTAGTGGCTGGCTTCTTTACCCTCTGTGCTGGGCTCTCACTCTTTCTCCTGCAGCGGGTAAGTAGGGTGTGAACTACCAGCAAACACAAGTAAAAGGCCCATCTCTCCTGGGTGGATATCTAAAATTCCTCATTCCTGAAGTCCTCAGGAGCCCAATACCTTCTGGGTGAGCAGCCAGGCAGGGTAGAACTCTTGGGGGGCCCCCTTTGGCAGCATACCCTGATAGCTAGGATTGCTCTGAGCTCTTCTCACTTCAGCCTTGTTCCCTAGGTACATGCCTTCTACCGCCGAACAGGAGCCAGCTTCCAGCAGGCTCAGGAAGAGTTTTCCCAGGGCATCTTCAGCAACAGAACCTTCCGCAGTGCTGCCTCATCTGCTGCCCGAGGAACCTTCCAAGGGAATTAATCTTCCTGATTCTCCTTCCCTCACCCCAGCGTCTTCTAACACCTGCCCTCTGAGCTGCACTTTCCGTGGGTGCCTTATACAGTGGTTATGTCCAGCACAGACCTGGCAGGGATTTTTGTCTTGTTCCTATTCCTTCCTCAGTAGTCAGCGTTCCCTTCCACATAAGGGAAGGGGAGGAAGGGACAGGGACAAGGGAAAAGAAAAAAAAATAACAAGCTGTCTTTCCTTTTGTAATGGTGGATTTTCTGACAGTAGGATTATGTCTGGAAGCAGTGGTGCTGCCTCCCCTGAAAACAAATGCACTAATGTGCATGCATGCTCACTCCCCACACAGCATCATTGGTGAGCCTGGGCTTACTGCACCAGGAATTTTTCACAGGCATCCTGGACTCCTCCTCCCTCTGCAGGCTTGACCTGTATTAGGGCCTCCACAGTCTCACCTTTCATGCTTAGGCTTCATAAGCCTCCCCAGGTCTCTACTTTAGGTGAGCTGTGTTATGGGTGGGTGCACAGATGCTCGTCAAATGATGCTTCAGGTGGCCCCCAGATGTTCCTCACAATAGTCATGACCCTCTATGCCTGCTCTGTCCCATGGTGTAATAGCACCTTGTGCCCTCTGAAAAGAAGACTAGCCCTTCTCTTCAGACTTCTGAGTGGTTGGTTGGGGATCTGGAGGGATTGAAGACAGTCCTTCAAGTTGTCCTGCCCAGCCTCTGGCAGTCTCCTGAGAGGGCAGGTGCCATTTGACCAGTTTGCTTCGGCTTCTGCCCTCCTGAGGGACTCTGCCTCTCTGCCATAGCCTTATTCCTGCCCTATCTTAAGCAATACTCACTCACCTCTTACAACTCCTAGGGTGGCTGGAGGATGTCACTCCAGAACTGTGTCCTGCAGGCAGGACTGCTGAGCCATCTTCTGAGGGTTCCTCCCATACCCTCAGTAGAGTCTTGTGCTGGGGACTCCACATGTGTGTCACTACAGTGACACTTAGGAGGCCACTGTTGAAACCTGGACCCTTGTGTTGTGTCAGTGCTACAGGACTTCACCAAGATGGCCAGCCTCCTGCCTCTGGGAACTGGGGCCCTCCTGAGGCTACCTTCATGCTGTCATTCCATTTGTCCCTAGAGCCACTGAATGGTAATGACAGCCACCAGGGTTTTGTTAACTTTCTGGTATTTTCTTCCATGTACAAATGTATATGTCATGTCTCAATTTTTGTGCTTAAATAAAAATAAGATTTTCGGACAGCACTGGTCCTGATGTCTCTGGTGGACTTGGGAGGGCTGAGGGCCTGCCTACTAAGATGAGGTGACAAGTAAGATACCTGGTAGCTGGACAGTGAGATACTGTCAAGCCACTCAACTCTGATGAGAAACCCCTTCCAAGAGTGAAAGGCAGAAGAGAGGACCCTGGCAATGACAACTTAGCCTCTTCCAAAGGCATTACATTGTTTTTAGCCAAGCATGGTGGAGGGCACCTTTAGTCCCAGCTACTTGGAAGGCAGAGGCAGGTAGATCTCTCAGTTCAAGGCCAGCCTGGTCTACAAAGTGAGTTCCAGGACAGCCAAGGCTACATACACAGAGAAACCCTGTCTTGGAAAAACAATTTTTCAAAGTAATCTATTGTGTGTATTGTGTGCACCCCAGAGCGCGTGTGGTGATCAGAGAACAACTTGCTGGAGTAGGTTCTCCTTCACCCAGTGGAACCCAGGGATCTTCTTGCCCCACTGCGTCTGGTCTTAGAGGGCAGAAGGCCAGGCTCTTCGTCCCGCCCCCAATGTGGGTGGGCCCTAGGGTGCTGTGTGCTGAGGGTTTCCCACGTGACAGTGTCCTCAATCCTCGACCCACTTCCGCTACTCACACTGAAGCCTGAGTATCTGAAAACCGGCCTGGCAATCCTTGGCAGAAGGTGTCACCAAGCCCGCGGCAGGCAGGGAGGAGCTTTGGAGGGGAGGTGTCGAGCTGCGCTTCCGGCAGGCGGCGCTGGGGCCGTGCGGAGTCCCGCCCCGCCGCCCCTCGCGTGCCCCCCACTTCGCTCCGGGCCGGAACCTGCGCCCCGAACCAGGAAGCACCTGGCGGCGGGCGCGGGATGGCTGGGCCGGGCTGGGGTCTTCCTCGGCTGGACGGTTTCATCCTTACCGAGCGCCTGGGCAGTGGCACGTACGCCACGGTGTACAAGGCCTACGCCAAGGTGGGTGTGGGCGGGCAGTGCCTGAGATGTCCCGGCGCCGGACACCTGGCTCCTGTGCCAGCAAGCCCGGCTGGGTGACAGGACGGACCGGCCGGAGCAGGAGAGAGGTGGCCTCCTGGCCCCAGGCGGGTGGAAGAGGCTGGAGCTGACCGCTCCTCTTAGGTTCAGGTTTAAAAACAAACACGCCAGCTTGCTCTGGAAGGGTGGGCAAAGCCCTAAGGGAGCCTGGGTGTCAGCGGCAGAAGAACCGGCTCTGCTCGGAAGTCGCCTTAGGGGCTGGGAGGAGTCTGAGGTCAGAATCCCAGGAGGCAGGACTAGTTAGAAGACCGAGTGGCCGGCTCTTCCAACAGTGACTTTCTTTTTTCAGGCCACTCTAGAATGTATTGCTGTAGGTTAGAAACGGGGATGGAGAACACTTGCTGGGTTGGGAGTTCGGATGCCTCATTGATTTGAGAAGGGGAGGCTGGGAAACTTGGAGGCCTGTGGATAGATTCAGGCAGGGGAAAGTTTGCAGAGGGACCCATAGCCCCTCTAGCCCATGGGGCAGGCCCCCTCAACACAAGAGATCCCTAATTTCCTGTCCCACAGAAGGATACTCGGGAGGTGGTAGCCATAAAATGCGTGGCCAAGAAAAGTCTCAACAAGGCGTCTGTGGAAAACCTCCTGACTGAGATTGAGATTCTCAAGGGCATTCGGCACCCCCATATTGTACAGCTGAAAGATTTCCAGGTGTGAGCCTGGGGCGGGGCTCCCTCCAAAGGAGACTGGAGAAGGGACACTGCCTACAGCTGCCTCTTTACTTCAACCACAGTGGGACAATGACAATATCTACCTCATCATGGAGTTCTGCGCAGGGGGTGACCTGTCTCGCTTCATCCATACCCGCAGGATCCTGCCTGAGAAGGTGGCTCGAGTTTTCATGCAGCAGCTGGGTAAAAGCCCATGGCATGACCCGTGTTCTCTTCTTCCCTATCCCAGTGCTTTGCCATTTCCCATGTCCCTGGCATTTGTGGGGAGTTAAGGCTTCCACATGTACAACATGATGTAAGAACCTTGTAGAGTCTTCAGGGCCCAGTAGGTGGAACCCAAGTGCTTTAGTGAGTGCAAAGTCCTCAAGGGCTTGGGCTTCTCAGGAGGCTCCTAGAAGGAAGGGGAGGGGGCCCGAGAAGGGCACAAAGAGGGGCACTTGGGAAACCTCTTGGAAGTGGCAGAGTCCCAGGTGGTGGTGGCACATGCCTTTAATGGTGGCAGGAGCCTGGTGCTTCTGTGTATTCTGTAGACCAGCCAGGCAAAACTGCAGTAATGCATCTGGAAGAGGGTCGATGGAAGTCTGGGGCAGGGAGAGGCAGGTGGGAACTAGGCTCTGACTTATTTTCATGGGCTGGCCCCAGCTAGTGCCCTGAAGTTCCTGCATGAACGAAACATCTCTCACCTGGATCTGAAGCCACAGAACATTCTACTGAGCTCTTTGGAGAAGCCCCATCTGAAACTGGCAGGTCTGAGTCGGGAACAGTAGGGTGATATTTTAGAGGTGGTAAACAGTGAGCTCCTTGCTGGGCTCCCAGCGTCCTAGTACCCAGCGGTCCCTCTGTTAAGTCATTGGTGACAGGTCAGGAGATAGAGGGCTGAGCCCATCACCAAAAGGTAGCACCCATTCTCAGGCTGCACACACTTAAGTCCTGCAGTGTTGTCAGTGGAGTTAGGGATCTCTCAGGGTCAGAGTTGATCAGAGCCGGGTCACTTTGGCTTAATCTGGAAGTGATGCCAGTGTGTGACCAGCATCCAGGATCAGTCTGTGAGCAGGAACCCAACTTAATCTGTCATTAGGATTAGGGCTCAGCCTGGATAGCTGAGGAGAATATGGCAGCTGAAGGGTGGTTGTGGCCTCTGATAAGATGTGAAAAAGAATGGGCTTGAGTGTGGAGGCCAGAGAACATGACATAGCTTAGTCCTAGGGGGAGGGGCAGGGGGCTTTCAGTGTACATTGTATTTTGAGATGGACTTGCTTAAGAGGCTGTGTGCCACGAGGAGGGTTTCCATCCCAGAGGGTGATGTACGTAGAGTGCTGAGGGACAATAGCACAGGGGAGGGGACAGGAGCAATCCAGGTGAGTATAGGGTGGGGAGGAACACTGACTGGAGTCACAGTAGCAGCTGGCATTTGAGCCCTGTGCCTGGCCTCTTGCCTGCAGACTTTGGCTTTGCACAGCACATGTCCCCATGGCATGAGAAACATGTTCTTCGTGGCTCCCCACTCTACATGGCTCCAGAGATGGTGTGTCAGCGGCAATATGATGCTCGTGTGGACCTCTGGTCTACGGGGGTCATCCTGTATGGTGAGACCTTTGTCCCCTTGCTCTCCACCCTGATTACTCTGTATTTGAGCAAGGCTTCTCTGGGCCCGTCCTGGGTGCTAATGAGAATTGAGGAACCCAGGGCTCTACTCTGAGGGATTTTGGTTCCTTTCCCAAGGGTGATCAGGGAGAGACTTAACACTGTTTCCTTCCAGCCTCCCCTTGCCTTCTTCCACAGAAGCCCTCTTTGGGAAGCCCCCTTTTGCCTCCAGATCATTCTCAGAGCTAGAAGAAAAGATTCGCAGCAATCGGGTTATTGAGGTGTGTCTTGCAGGGCATGGTATTCTCTGGGGATTGAAGGATTCAAAGCCCTAAGGATTTTATTCCACTGGTACAGACTGCACTCTAGGCTCCAGGCCTTTCATGGTGGGGCATGTTTTACAGTGGAAGTCTAGAATCTGGTCCATTCCTGAAGATACAGATCAGCCTCAGCAGGAAATCAATGACTATGGGGAAAAGGCCATGATGAGCCAGACCCAATCTTCTCATAGTCCAGGGCTGGAGGCAAATTCCCAATTGATAGGGGCTCAGTAGCTTGGCTGTCTTCCTGCTCATCACCAAGACCTGCCATGTTCTTTCCAGGTCTCAGAAAATCCACCTACAAACATATACCCCTTATGGGAGTTCCGAAGGGACCTTGGGCGTTGGGCTCAGATGTTGGAATCTAGTGTGATGTGGCCTTGATCTATTCCTCTGCAGCTCCCCCTTCGGCCCCAACTCTCCCCAGACTGCCGTGACCTGCTGCAACGACTTCTAGAGCGGGACCCCAGCCGCCGAATCTCTTTCCAGGACTTCTTTGCCCACCCCTGGGTGGACCTGGAGCACATGCCCAGTGTGGAGAGCCTGGCACGAGCAGTAAGCAGACTGGTGGAGATAGGGTGGGCTAAGTCTCATTTGTTCACTCTGGTGGTGAGCTGGTGGCCACAAGGCAGGTGGGGTTCTGACTGATGCTGGTTGGTGTGGCATTAGGAAGTTAGGTCTGACTTGATTCTCCCATCCCTCAGACAGCCCTTGTGGTGGAGGCTGTGAAGAAGGACCAGGAGGGGAACGCTGCTGCAGCCCTGTCACTCTACTGCAAGGCTCTGGACTTCTTTGTACCTGCCCTGCACTGTGAGGCCCAGACCATTCGTATAACCTGGGTACAGAAGGGGCGAGAGTGGGGTCAGATCCCCCATTTGGTACCTTAGGGGAGACAATGCAGAAGACGAACCTGGAACTTGGTGTCTGAGGATTGCAAAGGGTTGACTGTGGGGCAGGGGTTCCCATACAGGAGCCTCATATGAACCCTTCACCTTCTGCAGATGAAGTGGATACCCAGAGGAAAGAGGCAATTAAGGCCAAGGTAGGGTGATCTCCCCAGGAGGAAACTGATGGCCATGGAAAGAGAGGACCCAGAGATCACAAGCCTCTGACAGATGGCACTCAGATTTGGAACCTTCTCTCTCATAGGATAGGGCTGGGGGGAGGGTTGGGTCAGGTCAGCTTATTTGATGTTTGACCTGGTTAGTATGAGACAGCCACTGGGGACCAGAAACAAACTTGGATATGGGTACTGGCTAGGGAGACAGCCCTTAGCCTCTTATTTTCTTACAGGTGGCACAGTATGTGTCCCGGGCGGAGGAGCTTAAAGCCATCGTCTCCTCTTCCAATCAGGCCCTGCTAAGGCAGGGCACATCTGTACAAGGTCTGCTACGAGGTAGGCTTCGGTTCGTGATCCAAGCACAAGTCTTGGCAACCCCACTCCATCTTGACAGGGAGACTGAGGTGGGCTTTCTGTGCAAAACCACAGGCTGCTCCCCTCACTATGAGCCTTTACCCCACATCAGAGATGGCCCGTGACAAGCCTCGCCTCCTTACTGCCCTGGAAGTGGCCTCAGCTGCCATGGCCAAGGTTTGTGCTCACTAGGAGGAGTCCTGGTGGGATAGGAAAGAGACCAAGGGACAACATGGAATAATGTGTTGCCCTTCTGGCTGTAGGAGGAGGAAGTTGGCAAGGAGCAGGATGCCCTGGACCTGTACCAGCACAGCCTTGGGGAGCTGCTGCTGCTGTTGGCAGGTAAGGCCCCGGCACCACTCCTGCCCCTGCCACTGACTGCCCTGTCCTCACCATCTTCCCTGTCTTTACAGCAGAAGCCCCAGGCCGAAGGCGGGAGCTCCTTCACACTGAGGTACTCAATGGGGATTGGAGTTAGGGAGTGTGTTTCCCTCTCCTTTTACTCAGCGTGTGTGTGTGTGTGTGTGTGTGTGTGTGTGTGTGTGTGTGTGTGTGTGTGTCGTCTTTGAGTACATATAGAGTTCCCCTGCTCTTGGGTATTTCAAGACCACAGGCCAGGGCTCAGAATAGTGAAGTCACTAACTCAGGACCTCACTGGATAAACCAAAAGTCTGCTGGCCTCCTGCAGTAGGGCTGGCTTCCTGAAGGAGGGAACAAATAGAGGATCAGAGACAATGCACTCTAATGAGTCAGAGGGCTCTGGGGAGCATCAGGGGTGAGGAGACACTTGATCTGAAGCCCCCTCACTTGTGGGCATGCCTTTTCTGGGCAGGTTCAGAACCTCATGGCTCGAGCTGAATACCTGAAAGAGCAGATCAAGGTAGGCATGGATGGCCACACTGGGCAGTGGGTTGTGGCTTCTTCCTCTTTGTGGTTGTGTGTGCACTATGGCTTCTGAGTCTAGCTGTCTGCCTTACTCCTTGCCCTACTTTTTGTCCCACAGATGAGGGAATCTCACTGGGAAGCTGAGACACTGGACAAAGAGGGGCTGTCAGAGTCTGTTCGTAGCTGTGAGTCCTGCCCTGGGGTCTGACAGCCCATAACAGGGTTATACATTCTGCTTCTCCTGCCAAAGCCCAAGCCTGACTTTTCCCTTTCACCTCTCTTAGCTTGCATACTACAGTGACACAGGAAGGACCAGTGGATGGAACACAAGCCTAAAGAGAAGCTATGTACCAACCCAGGTTCACACCTGTGCACCTGGAACCTTCCTGGATGAACACCTCCAAGATGCCCTCATCCTAGTTCCCAGTGTTCTTTCAATGCTCTCTACCCCCAGAGGACCTGGTGGCCGATGCACTGTGCCAGGTGTACTAAACTCTGGGACAATTACTTTAATATGACTCTGTTATTAGGTGACTGCTAGCCTAAGCCTGCTGTCTTCAGGACATCATCACACCGTGTGTTTTGCTCTGCAAAGAGGACATGGTGACTGTTTAGGGCACGTCTGTTCTTTCCCTGCTACTGGGCAGCTGCTGTACCTGGGCCAGCCCTTCCTGGGAGCCTTTATTCCAACCCTACTCCCTTCTTGCACTGGAATGGGACACTTCAATACCCCTCAGGGACTACCTACCCCACAGTATGCACTCAGCCCTGCAGAACTCTCCAGTCTTCCTGGGAACACACACCTGCCATCCTTTTCAGTACTTTAAGATAATCCTTCATGCATGAAAGTCCTGTCCTTTGTAGGGGTGGGTACATGTGAGAATTCCAGGCCTATTCCTGCTTTGGCATGAGAAGGGGTTCCTCATCTCTCCTACTTAACAACCTTTTTTGGGGGGGAGGATATGCCATGCTAGCCATATAGTGGGCCCTGTGCTGGAGCTGGGGCTTGGCTGGGCCTGAGTCTTCTTTTCTGTCCTATTAAGCCATGGATACCTCCACAGCTTATACCTGGTATGAGCTGGAGTTGAATTTACATATCTGGAATTATTGAAGGGTTTCTTTTTTATCCATCGCCTCCAAATCATTATCTTGTTTCAAATTTTTGTGTTGAAAGCTGATTTTGAAAAAGGAGCAGGGGAGCTGTTCTGCATCAGATAACCCCAAACCAGAAACAGTGAGGGTTTCTTTTTTTTCTTTTTTCATGTGTGTGTGTAGGGGGGGTGGGTGTGCGCGTGCTTGCATGCTTGTGTGCTTGTGTGTGTGCGTGTGTGGCAGTGGTTATTTCTAAAGTCAGAGACTGTTGGTGATTTCTAATCATTCTGCCCTTAACGGCTTCCTTAGGGCAAAGCAGTTCCTTAACTGCTTCCTTCCTCCTTGCTGGAGGCTAGATGATTGTAAAGAATGTAGTTCATTGTTTCTCTATTAAATTATTTTACATACTTATCCATCTCTTCTTGCCTTGGGAAAATAGGTGGAATGGTCCTGCTCCTAACCCAGGAAATCCTAGGGAACATGACTAGGGTGGTCCCAAAGGGAAATGACTGTTGCACATCTGCCTTTAGTCTCTGGGGATCCAAGAGATCCCATTGACTGCCACCATTTCTGCCCATCACCTAGTGTGTGTTGGGGGCAAGGGTGGATAGGCCTGGGTGCTCAGCCAGGCCCTTGCTCTGCATACCTCAGATTATGGCAGATGGCAAGCCCTCTAAAACACTCCTCTCTGTATACCATCCCACACTGCACACTCAATGTCCTACCTGTGCCCCAGGTATCTCATTCCTCCTAGGCCAGTGAGTGAGCAGCAAGCTGGATTTTAGGAAAAGGGAGTCTTTTAGGGTTTCTTCTTCTCTTTTGAAGTCCCCCAAAGATCCCTAGACTGAGATAATTTTCAGCAATCTCTTACCTCAATGATTCTCAGGCCTATTATCATGGGTCACATAGAGGAAGGGCCAAGTCAAAAATAATGAATTTTTTGAAGCCTTTGGCCTAGCCCTTGGGGGCAGTGTGGAACAGTTTTCTAGAGGGCAGAAGGAACTGCTGAAGTCCTTGGCTGAAAGCTTGAACTATACAGTTGGGCTGTTGGTGATAAGGCGGTGTATAAAGGCTTGGTATATTGCATGAGAACAATAAAGTGCTATTTTCACATGTAGGGAGAAAGACATACTTCAAATTTTCTCTGGAAATGGAGCAGATGAAAAGTTTAAGAAATAGGGAAAGGAAGGAAGGGATGAATGGAGAAGGCTGGCAGGAGGGAGACAGGATAACAGGATGGGCGAAGCTCACAGAAAGATTAGGACAGGGGCATTGTGTCTTTAGACGGTTGTTTATTGTGATAGCTGCGCTGGCCAGCTGACTGGGAACAGGGACCTGAAATTTTGTTTGAGGAATAGACCTGCATGGGACAGGCAATACAGGAAGGGCATGAGAGTTTGAGGCTCTGGGAAGGGCTTTTCCCAGATGTTGAACTGATGTCCTCCAGGAAGGTCCTGTTACTAAGCCACCTATGAAGCTGGTGATTAGTCTAGGCACTGGAACAAGGAGTGGGCTCCAGAGAACTTTTCTAGTGGTGCAGGCCTAAAGGAAGCTTAAGATCTGTTTTTCAAATATTTTTCATCTGAGAGATGGAGAATTTCTGCCACTTTGTACCTTCCTGGAGCTGTATCCCCTTGTCCTCCCATCTCAACTCATCCAGTCCAGACTGAGCCAAGAACAACACCTGGAACTGGAACTCCTGTTTTCCCAAGGGCCATCCCTAAGAGGAGCATATAAGCCTTTGGACTAGACCAAAGGACCCAGGTGTCTCTGGGCCCAGCCTGCAACCCCCCCCCCCACCTCCTTCTTTCCTTTTTTTTTTTTTTTTTTTTTTTTTTTTCTTACTGGAAAAATGTAGGAAAGGATATACAGTCTTAGCTCATGAAGGTGATCTGGATGTACTCTAGACCCAGATGCCAAGTTGTTGTCTCAGCCTTCCCTAAGAGGGATGTGACCCCCATTATGAAGCTGAGGCAGGAGGGGTGAGGTACAGCAATGGCCACTTTTCTCTATAGTAATCCACACTATGAAGCTGAACACTCAGAGACACATGTAGACCTACATTTATGGTTATAGAAATGCAGGCACAGGTCTTGCTGAGTGAGGCAGAGGCAGCCTGAGCACTGCTACATCCCTAGACCCAGGCCAGTGGCCGCCCCACACCCCACACGATCTCTGGGAATAGCAATGCTTGGCAGTCACGGGGTCAGAGGCAGGATAGTGGGCTCCACAACTCTCCAGCCCTGTTGCAACCTCAGCTCTGTGGGACAGAGAACAAAAGCTCCCGCCTCCCAGTGCTGAACTGAGCGTCAGCTGGGTCAATAGGCACTGTCAGGAGCTCAGCTGGACGAGTGAATATGCCCCAGATGTCCCCAGTGCCTGCCTAGGGCTTCCAGTGTCTGCAGAGGGACCATCTGGCTGTTGGGAGAAAGGGAGATCCTGCACATTCCAAACCCCGGCCACCCTCCCCACCCCCACCCTGGGAAACAGCTGGCCTTAGAAAGCCACTTGTTATTTCTGCACTCCTCCTCCCAGTGGGAACTGCGCCTGAGCTTCCTGGGTGGGTGGGAGATGAGAAAAGCAGACTAGAGGCCCCTTAGGTAGAGTCCCGAGGTGCCACTCATTTCTCTGGAATCCTGGCTGTTGTAGAGCCAGAGACCTTGATGTGTACGCAGGGGGGCAGGAGGAACAGGCTATGCGTTTTGATCTCCCCGGTTGTGGGATATTCTTCCCCGAACCCCTGCACAATTTTGTGAATTCTTCTCATTTTTCCTTAAGAAATCTACACTTTCTGGGGGTGGGGGTAGGGAAGTGAGAAGAATTGAGGTCAGGGAGACACTGTTTCATCATCTCTGGACATTACCTATGTCCTGCATGGGAAGGAATGGCAGAGGAAGGGAGAAAGCACAAGGGTGGAGGGAAAGAGAAGGCCTGAAGCATCATGGCCCATTTGGAGAGGAGGAGGTGGGGCTCTGTCACAAGGGAAATGTTGAAGGCAAATGGCTTCCTTTGTGGTCTTTACTTCGTATCTGTTGGGTGGGCCAGGCCTGGACCATGTGACTCTATCAAATAAGAGTGAAAACAGGATGGGAGAGCTGGAGCTTGAGTTGGCTACGTAGGGGCCCATACAGAAGACAGCTCCAGCTTGGCTGGGTTAGCCGCTCCCTGTGAAGGGGATGGAGCCAAGAATGAGGGTGATATTGGGGGATGCAGATGAGCATATGGATGGACAGAAAAATCCAGTAGCACAGCTGACAAAATTGGGGATGGGACTCAGCCTGCCCACCTTACCCATCTTTGCCTGAGCTTCAGACTGGTTCCTTTGCCCTGGAGCCTCCTCTACTCCATTCCAGGGACAGGTCAGGGCCTCATGGAACTCCTGGGATGTGAGCGGGGAATCATTGAGGAGGCAGAGTCCCCTCCCATTTGACCTCAGGCACCAAACAGCCTTGCTTTGACAGGGTTCAGCGAGTGTCCCCAAGCACCCCTACCACCTGACCTGCCATGCTGGCCTCCTTCTCAGCCAGCAAAGCACTGAGGGGGAAGGGGCTGTCCAATCCCATTAGGCAGAAGGCCCCTGAGGGTGGAGGCCTGACGTGGACCCTGCTGTTGATGCTGCAGAGGCAGCCCATGCTCTCCCCACCCCCAGCGTGGGGCTCCTCTGGGAAGGTCAGAGAGGGTTTTGTCCAGTGGCTGCTAAGCCCTTCCCCAGGGGGTGGACCAGGAGCATCTCAGAGACTCTCTAGAATGTTCAAAGGATGCCCCGTGTGACAGCCCTGAGCAGCACCCCCACCCCCGTTTCTGCTCTCTTATTTTATCACATCAGGCTTAGATTCCTTCTGTTCTCACCCTTTAATTTCCCTTCCTCTTTCTGTCTTCCATGTCAACATTACCTGCTCTCCCTTGTTCTTATTTTACAGGGAAACCTAATGGAAATCAACTGCTTTTCCTGCCTGTAATAATGATGGCTTCCCCATAGGCTAGCATAGGCCAGGAGACACCAGGTACCTGTAGTATGCCTAGCAAGCCCCTGGAATGACCCACTGGAACAGCTATTTGGAACTTGCAGAACACCGTCCCCCACCCTGCCTGCCAGCCACCAGAGAGTGTAATGACATTTGGAGTTTTCATTTAAGAAAAACATTTTTCTCTTTTGATTCCTTACTAAAGCCATACACAGTGTTGCTGCACATTTGTAATCCTAGCACTTGGGAAGCTACATCAGGAAGATTAAAGTTCCAGACTAGCCTGGGCTAGATGATGAGATCCCCTCTCAAATACAAAGGAAATGGTGCCATGGTTAAGAGCACTGGCTGCCCTTCCAGATACAGATTCAATTCCTGGCACCCCACAGCAGCTCAAAACCATGTGCAGCTACAGTTCCAGGGGTATCTCATGCCCTCATCTGGCCTCCTTGGTCACCAGGCACACTTATGGTTGCAGACAAACACTCATACACATAAAATAATAAAACCCAATTAAAAACACCAAACATAGGAGGTGAGGATGCAGCCCAGCTGGTAAAAGTGCTTGCCTAACATGCACAAAGCCCTTGGTTGGATTCCAAGAACAGCCGAAACTGGGTCAGGTGGCCCATTCTTGTAATCAAGGTATTAAGGAAGTAACAATCAGAGGTCCAAGATCATCACTGTCTACATAGAAGCTTGAGGCTAGCCTGAGCTACATGAGACTCTGTCTCAAACAAAATAAAATAACACTAATTCCAACCAACACACACGCGCATGCACACACGTGCACACGCACGCACACACACACACACACACACACATCAGAGAGAGAGAGAGAGAGAGAGAGAGAGAGAGAGAGAGAGAGAGAGAGCCAGCAGAAACAATAATTCATTGCCTAAACACAAACTCCAGCTTCCCATCTTAGGCCACCTCCCTGCCAGGTGCCAGGAACTGGCACTGCCTTCACCAGCAGGTCTCACTCCTGGCAGGGCTGCATGAATGCTGGTCCTTCCACCTCTGTTATTTTAAAGAATGTATTGCCATGACTGATAGAGGGTAATCTTTAGGGTGTGGGTGTAGCTCAGTGGTAGAGCATTGCCTTAGTATGGAGTGTGTGAGACCCTGGGTCTCCAGCACTACCAAGGGGTGGGGGAGAAAACAAATGGCCACTCTTTGAAACCCATATTATCATTCTTGGGGAAGATAACTCTTTATTTTACCAAGAGCAACACAGGCTCAGAGAAGCAAAGGACCTACTTAAGGATACACAGCAGTGCCCAGCTGGAGCACGGTGATCCTTTCTTCTGTTTCATTCTCCATCTCTTAGATGAAGGGACACTACAGGACAGGTGTCAGAGACAGCCCTCTCTCCAACCTCAGGAAACACTGCAAGGCCCCCACCTTCCCATGCACCTCTCCATCTAGCTGGCTGCCACCCTCCTCTGACGCTTGGTGCTTAGACTTACTTCATTGAGCCCAGAGTCTGCTTCCTCAGTGAAGGCCCTCCCTGCCCTCATGTGCAGCCCTGAGAGGGCTCTTACAGGGGCTGACACTAAAGAGTGGGTCCCACAGAAGCTCCATTTTCTTCTTCCTCTCGTAGGGCCCTCTGAAGCTGCAGGTGAAGGGGTAGAGAGCACCCCTCCAAGGGCAGGCTTGGGGCCTGTGAACTCCAAGTCAGCAGCAAGTGGGAAGATAGTCATGCCATTTGGAATTTTTATTTTTCCACTGCACGAGAAGAGGAAATTCCAACTATGGAATCCAGAGAATTCTACAGGAACAGAACAACATTTGGCTGGGCCCTGGGCCCAGAGAAGGTCTGGAGCTGCTTGAGCTACTGTTCAGTGCCAGCTCCATCCTTGGCACTCCGCCCCTCACACGGCATTGCTCCATTCCCAGAGCCCACAGCGGCAGCTGTGTGATGCTGTGGCTGCAGCTGCTGCCCTGCCTAAGAAGGGATGTGGGCTCTGTTCTGAGTGGCGGGGGTGCCAACCAGAGAATTTTAGAAATCACTCAGTCCATCCCCATTTTACAGATGATGAGATGAAACCCAGAAGGATAAGCTTCTGGGATGATGAAGGTGGGGATAGGAACAGACCTCCTGTGTCCCCAGAGTCCCTCTGAGCATCCAAGAGCTGGTATCTGGAGGGGCTGGGAACCCAAGGGATGTGTGTCTATGTGTGCCAGGAGGCATCTGTGGCAAACGAGCCAGGGCTTCTGTGTCCTTCTGTGAGTGTTCTTGTGTGAAAGAACAGGGGGCCGTACCCAGAGAGGGTTGGGCTAATCCTATCAGCGTGGGAAACTTTCCAGGCAGAAGAGGGACAGAGGGAAGAACGGGAACTTGGCAGGCAATAAAGAGGGAGAGTCAGAGCTTGGGCTGGACATCGATGAGAAAGCTCTGGGGCTAGGCTCTGGGGCAGGGGGGAAAGCCCAAGATGGAGTGGAGGTATCTGGAAGTTGCAACACTCCCTTAGCCCTCACGTCAGACCAGCCCTCTGGCCATCCCAGAGGCAACCCCAGGGGAAGTGGTCACATGATGTGGCACTTCTCAGCTGATTGCTTGAGGTCCCCTAGTGTAGTTTGGGCCTTGTCCTTGAGTGAGCTGAGGTCCAAGCCAGGGAGGCTGGCCAGCTGTCCCAGCACAGAGGCCTTATCCTCTTCTTCCTCTGTGTCCTCCTCGATCATCTTGGCTAACTCCCGAGGCAGCTCCACATCTCCCCCTGCCAGTTGGATCTGGCTTTCATCTGTCTCATTCTGAAGGGAAGAGAGATGAGTCAAGGGTGGAGGTTTAGGAGGACCTAGCAGGTTGGGTTCTGGGGCCCTGGATTCATGGAGGACATATTCCAGTAAGGTCAGCATCTGCCCCCACAACTGAGTCAAGCCTTCCATGGTGGATGTGGAGACTTTGCACTTTCAAACCTTGCCGCTTTTGCACTGCCTTACTCACCTGAGATACTGAAGGACTGACCAGCAGAGAGACTAAACCAAAAGAAAAATGTCACTCTGTTATGGCCAGCTGAGTCATGTGTTGACTGTAGCTAACTACACTGAATGGTACAACAAAAATAGTGATGAGTACCTTATATCAGTGCCTGGTCTATGGTTGACAGCAAGCTAGGAGCTTTTAACTTTTTTTTAGATTTATTTTATTGTTTATGTGTATGCATGTGCATGTGTGTATGGGCACCCATGGAGGCCTGAAGCTGGAGTTACAGACAGTTGGGAGCTTCTGATGTGTACACTGGGAACTAAACTCCAGTCTTCTGCAAGAGCAACAAGTGGTTTTAACCACTGAGCCATCTTTCTAGCACCAAGGATGCTTTTAATTTTTGCAGCTAAAAACTATCTAGGAAAATTCCAGCAATGGTGGCGCTCACCTTTAATCCCATCAGGCAGACATAGGCAGGCAGATCTCTCAGTTTGAGGCCAGTCTGGTCTACAGAGCTACAAAGCAAGTTCCAGGGCAGCCAGGGCTATACAAAGAAAGCATGTCTCAAAACAAAACAAACAAACAAAAATAAAAAAACAAAACTAGGAAAAGCCAGGAATGATGACAAATGCCTTTAATTCCAGCACTTGGGAGACAGAGGCCAGTGAAGCTCTAAGAGTTCAAAGCCAGCCTGATCTACCATCAAAGGTTCCAGGCCAGCCAGGGCTACATAATGAGACATGGCTCGAACAAAAACTAGGAGAAAAAAAATGACAAGTGGCCCACAGCTGTGATCTCAGCACTCAGGAGTGGACCTACTTTACTTACCAAATTAAAAAAAAAAAAAATGGAGACTCAAAGATTTTTAAAAATTTGCCTAAGATCATACAACTAGGAAGGGGAATGGTAAGCCAGATTCAGACCTGTTACTTATTCCAATACCTGTACTCCTTTTGCACCTACTGAGAGCCACCTTACACCCCTAGGCCTCTGGGAGGTGTTTGGGGTCTACTCCTGTGTCCTACACAGTTGCAAATCTTGCCTTGGCTGCTAGACTCAAAATTCCCTCATGGCAGAGTAATGTCTCTTACATGTTTAGTGAAAGCATTTGAGCCATGACCCCATTGCTACCTGGACTTGCAAAAATGTAGACTTTCTGAACCAGGTTTGCCTTTGAGAGACTTATGGGAAGTCAGTGGCAGCCAGGGGCTCAATAAACACTTGTTGGATGGGCAAATGTGATACAACATATTTGATCTCTGAACTCAAGTAGAAAATCAAGGCCAAGGCTATGGCACCCAGTCCTTGGAGTCTAGAACAACAGCTCTGGGCAAACAAAGGTGATATTCTAGAAAGTGGTTTGTCCCATGTAGCAGTGGCACATTTGTATCTAGTCTATAGCATCTTGGGGATTATGGGGCAAGAGCTCCCTGAGACAAAGACAGGCTAAGGGGGAATCTTGTTCTTTGTATGTAGAGCCCTATATCTTGGAAAGTAGCCTGAGGGCTGGAGCTGAGCTTTCACCCAGTGGCTGTATGACCTTAGGAGTCTCTTATTGTCCCTGAGCTCAGTTTCTTCTTTCACACATGCAGTGACAATTACCTAGGACAGGAGGGTTAGGTACCTGGTGCACAGGAAGGAAGAATCATGTTCTCTCCTCCTGCCAGCTCTCCGAATGTATTCAACATAAGAGCTCACCCCCTTACATGGTGTCTTTCCAATTCCTCTGCGTCTTCATGGGCCAGCATTGACCCAGGTTGGAGACATGGCAGTGAAGGAAAGAGAACTGACTACAAACACAAACCTGTAAGCTTCCAAAGCTTACAGTGAGTATGTGAATGAATGAAGGAGTGAGTGAATGAATTGATAAGAAAAGGGGAAATGGGTGGGAGCTGAGGGTCCCTGAGGAAGTCCAGCTCCCAGTGCTCAGAGCTCCTCACACTTTAGGCCCTGGATACCTTGGGCAGACGGTATTTGTCTCTGAAGTGACTCCGCAGCGTGGCCCGTTCTGCCTTCCTCTGTGTGAACTGTGCATCTCGCTCCATCCTGCATTCGAAAAGGACACCAGTTGGGAAGTTGCCTCAGGGGTTGAAAGGAGGTGTGGGCTGTCTGCAAAGGAAGGACTAAAAAGGTCTGGAAGACTTGGGGAGGGGCTGCATGGGTTCTCCAAGCCCCAGCTGGCCTGTGCCCAGTCATCGCAGACCCATCAAAGTGTCCTTCCTCTGTGTTCTCTACTCCTGCCAAGGGATGGAGTGGACTGGGTACCAGTCTGACTCACTCTCTCTCTCTCTCTGAAGGTCCTAACATATATGTCCTTTGCAATCGCTGACTGGGGTCTGTCGTTCCTTCTCTGATAGATAGGCTGTGTGGAGCAGGCAGTGAAGGTATGTATGCAAGGGTGTATAGGGGGGTGGTCTCTAGACTTGGCCCATGGCTCTATTGCCGCTTTTGATATGTTCTTCAGTAAATCACCTAAAACTGGGGTTAAATAAAATGACAATAGTTAGCATTTCATGAAGATTTGCCATGTGCCAGGTGCTGTACTAAATGGTTAACATGCCTGAAGTCATTCAGCTTTCAGGGATATATATAAAGCATGTGTTCTGATTACCACTCCCATTTTCCAGAAGGGGAAAGGAGTCACAAAAATGCTAAGTGACTTTCTTAAAGTTACTCAGCTAATAAGCAAAACAAGGCTCTGGGTGAAGCAACCCTCGTCTCAAAGTTCAGACTCTAGCTCATTCTGTCTCTACCCTGCCCTAGAACTATTGCACAGAGTAGGCTCACTATCTACCAATAGCCCCATTGTGGACATGTCCCTGTGACTCTGCCCTGCCTGATGAAAGCACTTTTCTTACAGCCTCGGGCTCAGAGGAGCTACAGTTGGAAGACAGGCGGTTAAAACCAGATCGGATTAAGGGATTACCTATTTCATCAGAGCTGCACGTGCACCACCATCTCCCCCCCCCCAGCACTCATCACCCTTCCCCCAACTCCCCTGGGGCAAAGGATGAAGCTGGAACAGGGTTCTGGGTTTGAAATGGGGTGGTTGTGAAAGTAGTCCACAGGGCACCTCCCGTCCTCTTACCATGTTTAGGAGATGTAAAGGGGAGCTGACCCAGGGGTGGGCATAGCGGCGGTAGTGTATTTGTATGTAGGTCGCGGGAGCGAAGAAGGAATTCCACTTACTTCTCCTCCACCAGTTGCTTCTGATACTCCTCATACTCTTCTCGGCTCATGCCCTGTGCTTCAGCTGCAGACTTGTCTCCGTCCCCCTTGTCCTCGCCGCCCCCAAGGCTCCCGGTGAGGTTCTTCAGCTGGCCGCCCACCATGGTCTTCACCATGAATGCCATGGTCTTCTCTGGTCACTGTACCAGGCTCCTGTTCGTCGGCGCCTACTTCAGCACTAAGTCCCGGGGACAGTTCCGGCTGCGAGCTTGCGCCCCACGCTTTGCTCGCCGCCCCTACTTTCCCAAACCCCTCCTCGTGGGGGGAGGGGGAGGGGGCATGCACGGGGCTGAGAAGCCTGGACCACGTGCCCGCTCCTCACTCCCGCCTTTCCCATGTGCCTCCTTTAGCGCCAGCCAAGCTCTGCTGGCTACTGCTGACAGCTGATTTTAAGGCTTGCAGTGGTGGGGTCGCTGCCCTGGAAGAAGGGACTGCGCTTATGTGTTCCTTGATCCCTGCAATGTCCTCTACTCCTGGATCATCGAGAACCAAGATTTCAGCTAAGAGCCCCCGGTAGCATCAAGAACCAAACACCCCCATCCTTGGGTCCCATTGCATCCTCTTTCTACCCCACCTCCAATCTATTGACCCTACCAGCTGCCTAAAAGCACTCAAGGCTGAGAAGTGGGGAGACCTCAAGAGCATGAGTTATATGGTCCGGTGAGTTTGTGCTCAGTTCCTCTGTCACGTGTTTGCCCTGCTGTCCCTGGAGCCTCAGGGAGTAGGGAAGGGGAGTGTTGTTTGGGGGCATTGAAAAGAAGAGCCAGAAGGAACCCAAGGACCTCTCCTTGTCCTTGGTGAGTTTAGAAACAGAATTTTGCACAGTTGTCTCCCTTTGCTTCAGTAGACCACAAGAAAAGTCTGTGTGGGTACCTGGCCCTTGGCCTTCTGGCCTGCTTGGACCCTATTCCTTCTACCTACCTAGAGAAGGTAGAAGTTATCAGAGACTGTGTGAGTTTGTAAGGCAAATGAGGGGATCAGCACAGGGAGAGGAACATCACCTTTAATATGACGAGCTTGCCAAAAGCTAAGCTGTGGGCACTTAGGAAGGATACTGGCCAAATCCTCCATCCCCCATTTGTCTCCTGGTAAGACATGGCTTTGAGTTGGGTCAAGCTTGCATGCTGTAGGGGACAGGCTGTCTCCTCAGGGCCCCTAGTGTCCTAGGGATGGGCAATGCAGGCTCTAGAGGAGGGCTTCCTGTAGACAGGTACTCCTGAAGCCTATTGTCCAGCTCCTGCCTGCTGTCAGAGAAAAAAGATTATTTGAGTCTTCCTTCTGAAACCAAGACTAACACTTGTCTCTCAATACTCAGTGTTCCACAGCCTCCCATATTCTGGATCTTCTATGGCCCCCTTGACATGCCACATTCACATTTCACCCTGGCATTTGAAGTTTTTCTGGTTTAGTGCCAAAGCTGCACTCCTATGCACAAAATTTCTTCTTTGTTTTTAAGACAAGATTTCACTTTGTAGCCCAGTCTGGTCCAGATTTCAGCATCCCTTTGCCCCAGCCTTCCAGGTGCTGAGATTAAAGGCATTCATCTCCAATCCAGAATGCCCAATCTTGAAAATTGGTCTTGCCCCTTACTTTAACAGTATTCAGTTGCTGCTTTTTTTTTTTCTTTCCCCTAAAGATTCTTTTTTCATGCCTCCATGCTTTTTCTGATGCTGTTCCCTCTGCATCAGTGCCTTTACCTATTTTGTCAGGCTGAAAAACTCTTAGTGACTTTGATGACCCAAATCAAATATCCTTTCCAGGTCAATTCCCTGATCCCCATTCACCCCAACCCCACCCCAAAGATGATTCAGTTGCTTTTTCCCAATTCCCCAAGCTTCCAGCCATCACAGTACTGGCAGCATAAGGTCTAGCCTGGCTATCAGTTGGTTTTCAGTTGCTCACTCCAGAGTGAGCTCTGTGGGGCAGGACCAGATGGGGCTGGTGCCTGAGTGGGTGTGTGTGCTTGGTAAGTGAGGTATCCCTGGTCTATATTCTGCCCCCAGCCCTCTGGTAAACTGGGTAGCTCCCATCTGAGCTTTGGTGTCCCTTATTTCAAGTTCAATGGTTGTAGACCAGAACCAAGATTTATAGGTGGCATGGGAAGTCCTGCCCATGGGAAGGCCCACCTGAAGTTCATGTAGCAGAAGAAGCCTACAGTCTGGATGAGGAGGAAGAACAGGAAGATGCTCGTGTGAAGACATGCAGAAGTTCCTGAGAGCCAGCCAGATGGGCGGGGAGCCTTGGCTGTCATTTTCTGAAAGGGAAAAGTATGAGGTCCTGCCTCAGCATCTAATGCAGGAGAGGGGAAGGGAACTGGAATCTCTGCCTTGCCAATGGTCCCTATTTATCTCCCACAGGCTTGGGCTATCCTGGGGCTGTCATCTAGAGAACAAGGAAAAGAAGACAAGTGTCCAAAGCTGCCTCCTGCGCCAATCTTGCATGGTTCCATCTATGGGAATAGCTCAGAAGATACAGGTCCTGGACTCATCAACAGACCAAAGGCATAGGAGATGAGAGAGGAGGAGCACGTGGTGACTCGGGGGCAAGGGAAAGAACAAGGAAGGACAGAGACCCAGGGACGATCAGCACCACCACTGAATCTGAGTGGTCCCTGGCATAGTCTGTCCACTTCCCTTCTGGTCATCCAGGGAATTTGGGTAGTATTGAGTCTGTGGGACTTCCTCCTGAGCAAGATATTGCAAAGATATCCAGGCATATGCACTGGCTATCCCAGCACTTGGGAGGTAGAGGCAGGTGGATCTCTGTGAGTTCAAGGCCAGCCTGTTCTACAGAGAATTCCAGGGCCACACAGAGAAACCCTGTCTCAAAAAACCAAAGAGAGAGAGAGAGCACAAAGATGAGGTCTGTGCCTCTTCATGCCCATGTGCAGGCATGTAGACACAGATGTGCCTGTTAAGAGTACTGGACAGATGCTATGAAGCTGTAGAAGTGTTAGGAGAAGGGTGGCAGTGACCAGACCTCAAGGATGATCCACCACCCTTTCTTACCACCAGACCCCGGAGGTCCTTCTGCAGGAGGCTGAGGATCTGGTCCAGCTCAAAAAAGTGATGCTTAGTGCCCACAGGCAGGTAGAAGACCTGGGCTCCTGAAGCCATTTGGGCAGCTGCTTTCCTGGTGGTGTGGTGGGGCATGGAAATCAAAAAAGAAAACGATGATCCATTACACTTTTTGGTTGTACCCAAATTACTTAATATTTTCCCATAATTCTCCACAGCCAGCACATGGCAAATAATAAATATCTAAAAAACGTCTCCCTGGAACCTGAGACAATCTTAGTGTATACAAGGGATTCTCTAAATGTGTCTGTCAATGGGCCAGGCTCCCTGGGCTCTGCTTTTTGTCTGTAGCCCAGGGGAACTAACTCCTCTCAGACTCTTGCCCTCTGCCACCTCCAGGCATCTAGATGGAGGGTTTACAGCCACAGGACCCACAATGTGCAAGAGATCTCTCCACCCCCAGAGCGTTCTACAGGCAAGGGTGAACCAGAGTGAGATTCTGGGAGACTGGAGGCAAAATGAGCTTACATCACTTCCTCCAAAGGGCCTCATCTTGGGTAGGCTTCCTCCAAGAACCTTTATCAAAATAAATGCCCTCAGGGACTCAGGAGATGGTTCAGTGGGTAAGAGTGCTTGCTTTGTAAGCATAGGACCTGAGTTCACATTCCCAGCACACAGGTAAAAAGCCAGGTATGGTTGTAGGTGCCTATAGCCCAGCATTGGAGGCAGGAATCTGGCAGAGGTAAGATGACAGAGGAGCCCTTCTTCCCTCTCAGACCCCCTCCTCTCTCTCTCCCTTACCTCATCTCTTGCAGGGTCTGGAGCAGAGTCCGCTGTCCATAGAGCAGGGTGCTGACCTGGGTAGTATTCTACAGGAGGGCTGGCTTTTATCTAGTGTCCAGAGTACAGTGCCCCTCTCTGCAGAGTCCATCTTCCCCAGGGATGCTTCATTCTTCCAGAAGCCTTACTAAATAACCACGGCTCTCCGGCTCTCCTCTGTTTGGGCATACTGAATCTCCCACAGAACTTACCCATCTGGGCTTCTGGAGGACCCTCCTTCCACACCAAGTGTGTGCTGTTCCTCCCAAAAGGGCCCTCTATGCTTTTCATAAATCCTTCTCCTTTTAAAAAGTGTCGCTGCTCCCTCACTGAGGCAGAAGCCCAACTCAGCCCTCTCTGTGTCTTTCTCCTAGGCTGTGATCCAAACTGAGGGCCAGAACTTGTTAAAATCCAGTACATGGGTTCAAGTTTGGCAGAGTGAACTGGAGACAATTCTGAGGGGTGGAGTCATGCAAGTGAGGTTCAGGGCATGAAGGCAGGATCAGAGATACCAAGAGTGGGTCTCTTCCCTCTGTGTCACTCCAACAGCCTAGGCTAGACTGTTCTGGATGGAGGACAAAAGATTAAAGCCTTGGGCTGGCAGAGCCCAGAAAAACCTGCACGAACCACTGGCTCCCTTTGACCACTAGCCAGCATTTTTGCTGGGTTTACCTTTCACTCCCCAAGACAGAGCATGCCCTGGGGAATGACACCTAGGGGAGGAGCTAGGGAGGCAGCAGAGATGAAAAGAGGCTTCTGGTACAACTGAGCATTTAAGCAAGTCTTATGCAAATCACATGTGAAGCCATATGCAAATTAGTGCCTAGTCTATTTCTGCCATTAGACCAGATTCCAAATACCTGGCATCTCCTCTCAGCAGCCCAGCCCTGTGGCTGCAGGACAATTGCTATGTGTTAATGTCCTCTTACATACCGCCCTTTTGCTTCCTGTGGCCTGCCCTCCTTTCCCTCCAAGCTTTGACAAAGCTAGGTCTAGGCTGCCACTATTCTTTCAAGGTAGAAAATAGGGTACCCCAGGGTCACTCACCCAGCCTCCCTCAGGCCTGACTTGAACTGTAGAGCCCAGCTGCTGTTTCCACTGCCTCTTGGCCTGGTCCAACTGCCTGGAGAGAGCCTGGAGGGCCTGCAGAATCTGGCTTTGTCTGACCAGTGTATCCTCCAGGTCAAAGAAACTTTCACCTAAGGATTGGAGCAGAGTCAAGATGGAAAGACCACTGGGGTGGGGCAGCAGATCCTGCTTGGGAGTGGCAAAGGAGGAGGTATAGATTCTGCTCCAAGACCCTCCACTAGCGGGGCATTGGTGGTGCATGCCTTTAGTCCCAGCACTCAGGAGGCAGAGACAGGTGGATCTCTGGGAGTTTGAGGCCAGCCTGGTCTATAGAGTGAGTTTCAGGACAGGCTCCAAAGCTACACAGAGAAACCCTGTCTCTAGAAACAACAACAAAAAAAAGACCCTCCCCTGGAAAATGGGTCTGGAGGCTGGCAAGCAGGGTGAGCAACAGAAAATGCTCAACAGAAAACAAAACATGACAATGTAAGTTTGATCCATAGATTCCCCTGAACCCATATAAAGGTGGAAAGAGAGAATGCATTCCACAAAGTTGTCCTCTGACTGCCACACAAATGCTCTGGTGTACACACACACACACACACACACACACACACACACACACACACACACACACACACAGAGGCATGTGCATGTGCATGCGCACACACTCATGATTGCACATGCTCACAAACACAAGTTAAAAAAGAAAATGTGTCTTGGGGGTGCAGGTCATAGGTTAGACTACTCAGCCTAGGTTCTGCTTAGATACAGACTCCTCGGGCCTCTACGTCTTCACTAGTTAATGGACTCTGGGTCCTAAGGTTCCTGTGGCCCTCCAGTGTGTTATAGCCCCACCTCCCTGCTCCCTAGGTCCTTACCTTCTCCTTGGGCTTTGGAGTCCAGTGGTTGAATGCTGCCCTTGCTGGTGTTCAGGGCCAGCCTTGCCTGCAGCCCTTTCAGCTTCCTGGCCAGGCGAAATTGCTCCTTCTCCATGAATGTCTGGGGGGCCACCTGGAAGAGAAAGGCAGAAAGTCAAACCCAAATGCATGGGAGTCCTGTGAAGGGCAGCCTTTCCCCCAACAGCCTCAAGACCCCTGGGAGCCCAGTCTCCCTCCCTAACCACATACTCACTGGGACCAAGGAGGAACACACAGCTCAACCACCAGGCTCCCATACAGCCCTGCAGCCATGTGAGCACCATACCTACCACATCCTCACATCCTTCTCTACTCACTGTGAGATCAGGTCTTGACATTTTAAGCCTTTATGTATGGTGCTCATTTAGGCTCATCTCCTCCTGGCATCCCTTCTTTCCCCTCCTTACTGATTCAGACCTCTTTAGTGTTCCTTCTCTTCCCACTCCTGATCCTGACCCTGGGCTTTTTTAAGTTGTGTTTTGTTGTTGTTGGGACAAGGTCCTAACTGTGCAGCCCTGGCCTGGCAGTCACAGAAATCCTCCTACCTCTGCCTTTTGAGTGCTGGAATTAAAGCCTAGAGGACAAACCCTGGCCTCTACACTACCCAGCCCAGAGCTTGACTTTAGCAGAGCTCAGAGAGCTAGCTGGGATGAGAACTAGAATGGCAGGTCTAAGATGCCCTGTTGTGAGTGGAGGCATCTGAGGAAAGCCTCATCTCTCAGGCAGAAATGGCTGGCATTACCTCTGGGCCTGGTTCCCTCAAACTGAAGGTCAGGAAAGACAGGACATCATGGTCATCTGGAAGGGGGACAGATGAAGGGGAGATGAGGAGCGTTTACCCAGCAGTTCATTCATCCAGACTCTGCTATTTGCTGGGAAAACAAGAGGCTTGTATGATTGTGGGCAACTCTGACCTTTGTCTTGTTGGGAAGGTATGAAGATCAAAATACACAAGCGTGTGGGATGTGTGGGTTGGACCACACACACCCAGAGTGGGGCCCAACAGCCATGCAGCAGATCATGGGGCCCTGAGGGCTGCTGCTACTGCAATTGCAAGCACACAGTGGCCGCTTCCCCAGAATGCTTGTAGCCATGTTACTCTTCTCTCCTTAGAAACCTTCTATGGCTCCCCAGTATCCAGGGTCTAAAGAATAAAGTCTTGGCACTCACAGATTTCCATACTCTGGTTGCAGCCCGCTTTTCAGTTGTAGAACCCCCCTCGAGCTCTCCACTGTAAGGCATCCCTATGTTCCCTACTGTAGTTTGTGCTGCCCCCCCCTTCAAGCATCCTACAGCATCCAGTAAAGCGCATTTATGAAGACTGGTATTAGAATATAAATTTTCTCACGTGCTATCTCATTTGAGACTTTTTTTTTTTTTTTTTTTGAGACAGGGTCTCGTGTAACCCAGGATGACCTGTAAATCTGCTATGTATCAGAGGGTAACTTTGAGATCCTGATTCCCCCACGTCTACCTCCCAAGTGCTGTGAATACAGGCATGAACCACCACACGTGGGACCCTGAATGCTGCTTAAGCATTCACCAACAGAGCTACATTCCTAGTCTCCTATGTGAGACTTTCAATAGGTCTTCAAGGACAATGTGACCTCCTGATGGAGAAGCCAGCTCAGCCCAAAGGAAGTAGTTGACCCCATACAAAGCTGCAGTAAGGTTTTGACATCATCAAACACAGCCCTCTGCTCTTACCTACCTGGTAGGGTCCTCACCTGCTAAGGTGCTGGTGGCTGCTGAGACCCCAAAGAAGCCTCCAGGGGCCAAAAGCAGGGGCTCCACATTGACACAGACCTCTTCCGGGTCATTGGGAGTAAGGCCTCCACTCAAGGACACCTGAGGGGCATGGAGGGAGTGAGTTCTTGCCTCTGCTTGGTCTCAGGATAAGGGACTGACCCCTACTCAGACTCACTGGCTCCAGCCTGAGGTGAGATAGAAACTACATGACTTGGGATCAGAATGGCATGAAAATGCCATGGATGCTGGTTTCATGGGAGCCTTGTATGTTCCGGTCTGTTAAGATTCTTTGTATGAAACTCAAGTCCATGTGGATCAAAGACCTCCACATAAATCCAGAGAAAGTGCAGAACAACCTTGAATGGATTGACACAGAAAACAACTTCCTGAACAGAACACCAATCGTGCAGGCACTAAGATAGACAATTAATAAATGGGATCTCATTAAACTGAAATGCTTCTGTAAGGCAAAGGATACTGTCAATAGGACAAAACAGCAGCCTACAGAAAGGGAAAAGGTCTTCACTAACTCCACATCTGACAGAGGGTTCATTTCCAAAATATATAAAGAACTCAATAAACTAGACACACACACAAAAAAGCCAAATAAACCCAATCAAAAATGGGGAACATATTTGGGCAGAATTCTCAACAGAGGAATCTCAAATGGCTGAGAAACACTAAGAAATGTTCAATATCCTTAGCCATCAGAGAAGTGCAAATCAAAACAACTCTGAGATTCCATATTACAACTGTCAGAATAGCTAAGATAAAAAACACAAGTTGGGTGTTGGTGGCACATACCTTTGATCCCAGCACTTGGGAGGCAGAGGCAGGCAGATATCTGTGAGTTAGAGTCCAGCCTGGTCTACAGAGCTAGTTCCAGGTCAGGCTCCAAAGCAATATAGAGAAACCCTGTCTCGGAGAAACAAACAAACAAACAACAACAAAACCAACAAGTGACAACTCTTGCTGGTGAGGATATGGAACAAGGGGAACATTCCTCTACTGTTGGTGGGAGTGCAAACAGCCACTTTGAAAATCAATATAGCAGTTTCTCAGAAAACTGGGAACTAATCTACCTCAAGACCTAGCTATACCATTCCTGGGCATATTCCCAAAGGATGCGCCATCCTACCACTTGCTTAACTGTGTTAATGGCAGCTTTATTCATAATATCCAGAGATTGGAAACAACCTAAATGTCCCTCAACAGAAGGATAGATGAAGCAACTGTAGTATATTTACACAATGGAGTATCAATCAGCTGTTAAAGGCAATGATATCATGAAAAATTCAGGTAAATGAACAGAACTAGAAAAAAAATTTCACCCTGAGTGAAGTAACCCAGACCCAGAAAGACAAACAAGAGATGTACCCACTTATAAGTGAATACTAGCTGTAAAGAAAAGCCAGGCTACAATCCTCGGATCCAGAGAAGCTAAGTAACAAGGAGGGGCTCAAGAGGGGAATGTACGGAATCTCCCTGGGAAGGGAAATAGAATAGACATTGGGGGTGAAGGAAGGTAGGGGAAGTGGACGGAGAGAGTACTGGGAGAGACAAATGGAATTGGGGGGGCATCTTGGGGACGAGCTAGAAACCTGGTGCAATAAAAATTCTATGAGAGTGACCCTAGGTGAGACTCATAGCAATGGAGGACACAGGGCCTGAACTGGCTGTCTCCTATTACCAGGCAAGACTTCCAGTGGAGGGACTGGGACGCCAATCCAGCCATATAACCTTTGACCTACAATTTGTCCTTCCTACAAAATGTGCTGGGGTAAAGGTGGCACAGAAATAGTGGGAATGGACAACCAATGACTGGTCCAGCTCGAGACCTGGGCCACAAGAGGGAGCTCATCCCTGACATTTCCTTGAGGGCCTGGACCGCAGGACAGCCCTGAGACCCAAACAAAACTGTAGAGAAAAAAGTCAATGAAATGATTCCTAACAACATTTCTACTATCCTCATAGATTGGTGCCTAGCCCAATTGTCATCAGAGAGGCTTCATCCAGTAACTGATGGAAACAGATACAGAGACCCACATAAGGCAGAGCTTGGGGAATCCTGTTGAAGAGGGGGAGGAAAGATTGTTGGAGCCAGAGAGGTTGAAGGCACCACAAGAAAACCAAACAATCAACTAACCAGGACTCATAGGGGCTCAGAAACTGAACTGACAATTAGAGAGCCTGATGGGACTGACCTAGGCCCTCTGCATATATGTGACAGCTGTGTAGCTTAATCTCCTTGTGGAACTCCTAACCCTGGGAGCAGGGGCTGTCTGAGACTCTTTTGGAGCCCTCTTCCTCATACTGGGTTGCCTTATCCAGGCTTACTATGAGGCAAGGTGCCTGATATTACTGCAACTTGATATATCCTGTTTGGTTGATATCCACGGGAGGCCTGCCCTTTCCTGAACAGAAACATAGAAGGAGTTGATGGGGAAGGGGGACTAAGAAGAGAAGAGGGAGGGGAAACTGTGATCTGATGTAAACAAAGAAATGAAAAAGAAAAAGGGGGGGAAGAAACAAAACGTCCTTCCCACCCCACCAAAACCCCAAAAGAAACAATGAGGAAAATCAAAACGTGTGTGGTGATACATGGGTCACAGATGTGAGACTGTTTGAATGCTAGGCACCCCCAAACCACAGCTCTACCTCTACCAGGGGCTCCCACAGAAACAGCAGGGGTGACTCACCCGCAGCCTCTGCCTCCAATAGGTGATTCGAACTCTTAAGGGGTGTGGCCAGTTCCTGAAGTCCCGGTGACAGGAGCCCAGCTCACGGACAGTTCCATCCCTATGGAATGCAGTCAGACCACAAAGGACCAACACACTGGCCAACACGGGACAGTCCCAGGAACAACTCTGTTCAAGCCTGAATTGTCACTGTCCCCATTGGGTGACCTGGCCTGGGACAAGTCCCTATTGTCTAGCTTCACTCCCTTGCTATAGTTTGCTTCCTTGGCAGGAGGAGGAGGAAGAAAGAAAGCTCTGCGTGGCAGTGTTGGCTGGGACTCGAGAATTCACAGGAACCAGGGGTGTCTGCAAAGGGACAGAGGCCCAGCCTAACCATTTGATTTCCAATTTCTATCCCCCAGTTCACCTCCTAATCCCACCGCCCCTTCCTCCCTCTATTTCCCTGAAGCTCCAAGGCCTGTTGCTTTCCCCAACTGGCAAGGCTCAGACTATTTGAGACAGATACTAAAGGACAATATGGCTAGTTCACCTTTCCCCAAGGGAGGCTCAGCAGGCCTAGGGATTTAGGAGCAGAGAGTTGAGACTGAGTTTCTCTGGCCCATGGGTACATACTATGCTATCATCATCAGCCTAGAGTTGGGTAGCAGAGGGGTGGGGGACAGATTCAAGGTAATGATTGTCTGGCTGTATAACCTTGGGCAAATTCTCTCCCCTTCCCAGAGCCCAGTCTTGTTGTCTTTAAAATGAGGATAATAATTTCAACTACCTCATAATAGTGTTATGAGGGTTCACAAGACAATGTCAAATGCCTGGGCACTGTGCCTGGTATAGGGAAAGCCCAACTCCATAAATGTCAGCAATTATCCTAATTGTGATGGGCTAAGGGATGTTTGCTGAGACACACTGACAAACCAGTCCAGCCACTTAGGGCAGCCAGCAGGGAAAGGACAGGCAGCCACCTCATCTGGGAGAGAGAGACAATTGCAACTAGTGCCTAGATCCTCCCTGGCCACTGCTGTGTAACCATTCAGGTCAATTAGCCTTTCTGAGCACCTAAGTGTCCTCACCTAGCAACCCATGCTAAATAAGGGTACCTGGAGTGAGACCCTCATGGTAGTTTCAGCCTTGGCCACTTTACTCAGGGCTTGTAAGCTGAATGACTGGAGAAGGGTGGGACCATCACCCAGAAGAGCAAGCACACTCTGGCCCTGGCTCCCGAGGCACAGCTCAGACCAGTGGGAAAGAATTCTGGGAGGCAGCAGGGCTCACAATGAGAAGTCAGCAAAGCTGATGGGTCTAGGAGGGGTGGGCACTAGACAAGGAAGTACAGGTGACTGCTAAGCCCAGAGAAGGTGGGGGACACTTCCCTCAGACCCTTACCCATACTGCTCCTGGAGGCCATGCCCATCACTGGCCAGCACTCGGATGGCAGGGCTGTTCTGCATGGGAGGCGACAATCAGTCTGAGCCTCAGGCACAGTCAAGAGAGTGAGGATTAGAGTTAAGAAAGGCAGGGGGATGGGCAGGAGATGGCTACCCACCTGGATATCATTGATGGAGGAATCAAAGAAGATTTTGATGCCATCCCATGAGACCAGCCCCTCTGGGACAGAGCTGATTTGACCCCTGTCCTGAATGTACCACATGGCCTGCAAGTTCCAGCCAACAGGTCAGGGACTCTGAAGGACACTGGTATCTGGGTGCTATTACCTACTTCCCCAATAGATATGAGTAAGGACCACTCACCATACCCAGGGCCCCCTGATACCCCGGTCCAGTCACCCTCATCTGCATCTCCACTTCCCAGGCAGGGAAGGAGACAGAGATCTTGCTCCACACGGCACCCCTCTGGTTCTTCATGGACGGAGCCAGCCGTACTTCCTCTAGGCCTGGGATGGCATCTGTGGAGCAGGACATCTGGGGACCACTGGACTCTCCTCTCTCACCTCTCAGTCTCATTGGCAAAAGCAGAGCCCTGGGGAAGAGCTCACAGCAAGACCTTGTCATTTGATATGGGGCTGGCTGGTGAGATGCAAGAGTCCATTGAGGAAATAGGACCAGCATGCAGCAAGAAAGGCAGCAAGAGCAGTACTTTGCTGAGTTCCACTTCAGCATCACTGAGAGTCTATGTCATGTATTTTTTTTTTTATAAGATTTCATTTTATGGGCCTGGGGATGAGCTCAATTGATAGAGTACCTGTCTAGTAAATATAAAGCTCTGAGTTCCATCCCCACTATCCCCATTAAACTGAGTGTGGTGGCATACCACCTGTAATCCTAGTACTCAGGATGTGAGGCAAGAGGATCAGAAATTCAAGGTCATCCTTGACTATGTAGTCAGCTTCAGGCCTGCTTTGGCTACATCAGTGTGGTGTAGTATTAGCTGAAGATGTGTTACATTCTTTATACTGTGGAGTATTTGTTCAATGATGCAAAGATGTTGCATTCTTTTATGTTACGTTTGCTTAACTCTGTAAATCTGTGTTACTTTGCCTGTCTAAAACACCTGATTGGCCTAATAAAGAGATGAATGGCCAATGACTAGGTAGGAGAAACAGGCAGGGCTGCCAGGCAGAGAGGACAAATAAGAGAAGAAGGAAGAAGAGGGAGGAGTGAGAAAAGGAGAAGGGGAGGAGGACCCAAAGGGCCAGCCATCTAGCCACACAACCAGCCACAGAGTAAGAAGGAAAGAAAGGTATGTAGAATAGAGAAAGGTAAAATTCCAGAGTCAAAAGTTAGATGGGATAATGTAAGAAAAGATGGCTAAAATCATGCAAAGTTAAGGCTGAACATTCATAAGTAAGAATAAGTCTCTGTGTATTTATTTGGGAGCTGGGTGGTGAGCCTCCAAAAATCAAAGTGTGTGTGTGTGTGTGTGTGTGTGTGTGTGTGTGTGTGTGTGTGTAGAGGGGAACACATCAGACTTTGTCCTGGGGCTGGGGGATGGTTCAGTGGGTGAAGTGCTTGCTTTCTATGTAAGAATGAGGGTCTGAGTTTTGATGCCAACCCAATAAAAGCTGAACTAAAACTGGGAGGTGGTGATGCACATCTTTGATCCCAGTACTTGGGAGGCAAAGGCAGGTGGCTCTCTGTGAGTTTGATGCCAGCCTAGTCTACAGAGTAAGTTCTAGGACAGCCAGAGCTACAAAGAGAAACCCTGTCTTAAAACACAAACAACAACAAAAATCTAGGCATGGCAATGCAAACCTGACTTGCATCCATAGTACTGGGGTACAGAGACAGGTGGGTCCTGGGGGCTTGCTAGCCAGCCCATCTAAGTGAAATAATGAGCTCTGGGTTTAGTGAGAGATCTTTACTTAAAAGAAATGAAGGAAGGAAGGAAGGAAGGAAGGAAGGAAGGAGGGAGGGAGGGTGGGAAGGAAGGAAGGAAGGAAGGGAGGAAGGGAGGGAGGGAGGGAGAAAAAGAAATGGAAGGCTGGAGAGATGACTCAGCAGTTTAAAGCATTGTCTGCTCTTCCAGAGGGCACAAGTTCAATTCCCAGCATCCATATGGCAGCTCACAACTACCAGTAACTCCAGTTCCAGGGGAAGCAACATCCTCATACAGGCATATGTTCAGGCAAAACACCAATACATAAAAAAATAAATAATTAATAACTCCCCTGTCTGTAAAAACCAGTAAATAAATATAAATGAAAATAATAACAGCCAGGCAGTCTTGGTGTAGGCCTTTAACCCCAGTACTTGGGAGGCAAAGGCAGGTGGATCTTTGAGTTCAAAGTCAGCCTGGTCTACAGAGAGAGTCCCAGGCCAGCCAGGGGTGTTACACAGAGAAACCCCTATCTTGAGAAAACAAGAACAACAACAAAGGTGGAGAAGCAATTAAGGAATATATCCTAATGTCAACTCTGCCCTTCAAATGTGCAGGCATGGATTAGTGCATGTGTGCACAAACACTTGAACACACATACATCATCATTATCTCCACAGAGTCTGTCTCTGAAAAAGGAAATACCATTTTACAGAAGTTCAAACACATCTCTGCACGAAGGCTTCCGGTGCTGAGACAGCTATGGGAGTATAACAAGTTCAAGCTGGGAGGATCATAGGGGCCCACATAAGGCTCCTAGGGGAGGGGACCAAGCGTGGCCCTAGAAGAGGAAGGCTTGTGGAAGAGAGACTGAGACAGGCTGTGGCCTGTAGGGTGGAGGCTGGGGGAGCAGGTCAGAAGGGCTCCCTGTGATGGGAGAAGAGAGGGTGAAACTGAGGCAGGCATGGCAGAAACTGGAGGAAGGGGGTCACAGACTCCATTCCAGCTGGCTCTCCTGCCAGCCTGGAACCTGGCCCAAGGACCAGACCCTGCCAAGACTTTCCGGAGGTTGCTAATCCAGCCGGTTTGCTCTACAAAGGCCAGTGGCAAATGGGGAAGCACAGAAACTCCAGAGTCCCCAGAAGCCACCACTGCCTGAAATGAGCTGTTGTTTTGTTTGTTTGTGTTTTTATAAAATAGCCCAGGTTGGCCTAGAACTCTTCAGATAGCCAAAGATGATCCCAAACTCCCGATTCTCCTGCCTTCATTTCCAGAGTGGTGGGATAACAGGTCGCTGTCCTACCTGGTTTTGTGTGGGTCTTAGATTCAAGGCAGGGTCTTGTGCATGCCAAAACACTCTGCCAACTGAGCAATATTGGTAGCCCAACATTGAGCAGCTCTGCTTGCCCAAGGTTTTCATACTTTAAAACGTGTGTGTGTGTGTGTGTGTGTGTGTGTGTGTGTGTGTGTGTTAAGCACACATGCAGGCACATATATAGAGGTCAGAGGTAACTTTCAATAGTTTTTCAACAGCTGGTTGTCTCCTTCCACTGCGGGCTGTGGGAATCAAATGCAGTTTGTCAGGCTTGCATGACAAGTGCTTTTACTAGCTGAGCCATCTCAGCTCTTTTTATAATGAAGACAAGGTCTTGCCAAGCAGTCCAGGCTAGCCTCAAGCTCTTGATTCTCCTGCCTCAGCCTCCTGAATGCTGGGATTACAAGCCTACACCACCACACCCAGCTCTAGGAGACTTACAGGAGGCAAGGTTTATCTGATTAAACTTACAACTCATCTTTATGTGCAGTGTCTGTGACCTCACCCCAGACTGAGAGCCTGACTCAGTCCTGGGTATCCAGGCTGGGCACAGGGGAGCTTTGGGTGGGGCTCTGATAAAAGGAGAGATGAAAGAATAAACAACAGCCACATTGCCGGGTGATCTTGGAGGATGTGCCTCTACTCCCCCATATGCTCCGTGATACCTTAGCTGTGGCAAGGCTCTGAGCAGAGAGGATTGTACTGGCTCTGCTATGCTGTCCCTGAGGCGGCACCTGGCTGTGAAAGAGTCCATCCTCTGTTTACCCTCTGGGCTTCTGTGGGGGAAGATTGAAGTCTCTGCCGCCATCTTGGAGTATCTTAGTCAGGGATCATGCCACTGTCCAGAACTTGTACCTCAGACAGAAATACACAGCCAATCTTCTTTTTCTCTTTGCTTTGCCAGCTATGAGTCTCTGAATGAAATTCACACATGGCTGGGCAAACCACAGTGTATTTTGGAAATGAGCCATATTCCTGGACTCATTTCATGACCTACTCTAACTCTTAGTTTTCTCTTACTCTTAATAATTTAAGATCCCACATATTGTGTAGTTTTCAGTACATCATCACAGGCCCTTTTATGGACAAGATCAGACAAATTATAGATCTGGGTTTGGAGGACCCTGAGCCCAGACCTGTGGGTTAAGATTGTCTTGTATCTGCTTCCACCTCCAACACACAGGTGCCCACTGTTAACAACATGGTGGCTGGACACACAGTGCCTCCCGTCCTTCTAGGCCCGCAGGATGTGGACAGCAGACAGGAGGCTCATCCCTGTTCAAGGTGCCTTGTTATCATGCATCAGGCACATCAGGTGTGTGCATGAGTGTGCCAGTGCACACCTGTGGGAAGTGGGAATAGAAGCAAGGCAAAACCTCCTGGGGCATAGGAACACGGGAGAAACTTCAGCTGATAGGTAAGGTGGAATTGTGGTGCATCGCCTGTGCTCTGGCCACCTACTCAGTCCCTCTCCCCCAGTCATGCAACCCTTCACCCTCCTCTTCAGCCGTGACCCTCTGCTGTCCTGCATGCCCAATAGCTCATTCTGCCAGTGCCTCTGGGTCCTCCATAGATAAACTCCACGAACAAAGAAAAGATGTCTTGAAAGCTAGGCATGGCAGAGCAGGAGACAAGTCTGAGGGGTTCTTGGGCCAGGCACTGTCACTCCAGTGTCACCCCTCTCCCTGCATGGAGCCTCTCACACCCACTGTCCATCTGGCTGTAGGCCCTCTAGCACTCTGAAGGACCCTGGGCATGACCAGTCCCTGATTGTTACTCACCTCCATGGTGGCTCCAGAAGGGTATTCCAACCCCAGGAACTGCCAGCCTCGGTCCCTTGAAGCTAAGCTTATATTCAAACCTGCGTTGAGGAGGGTGGCTCCTTTCAGCACTGTACAGAGCCAGGAGTGGGAAAAGAAGGCAGAGGGAAGTTGATGGACTCTTGGTTCCCAGCATTGCAAAGGAGCTGATTTCTGGGCACCAGAATTGGTCCTGGCTGTGAGGCCAACAATAGGATCCAGGATGCATGCGTATCAGGCAGGGAGGTACTGGGGACCTTCCAGGATTTTGGTTTTAGCTCTGTGCTCGCCCCCCCCCACCTCCAATACACACATCCTGTTTCTCTTGCAGGTCTGATATTAGGCCCCACCCTATCTCACCCTGCAGCCTTGGCTGTCCCCTGGGCTCCTGGCCAACTTGAGCTTTGCCCCTGTTCTTTGGCTTACGCTGCCTTTCTATTCTCCCTCGGCCACCATAGCTGGTGACAGTATGGGGTACTCAGGGATGCTCAGTGCCAAGTCCTGCTCTTCCACAGCCCTGGCCTTCCCTCCTTGTTTCAGGGCAGTCCTTTGCACCCTCTCCTTTAACTGTACACGCATAGCCTGCTTTCTGGCCACCCACCCGCCCCTCTCCCTTGTGTTTTCCATCCCTTCACCCTCCTCTTCAGCCGTGACCCTCTGCTGTCCTGCATGCCCAATAGTTCATTCTGCCAGTGTCTCTGGGTCCTCCACAGATAAATTCCATGAATAAATAAAGTGTGTCTTAAAAGACAAAGCAGCTGGGCATGGCAGCATATTGCTGTAATCTCAGCACTCAGAAAGCTGAAGCAGGAGGACCGCTGTGAGTTCGATAAGACTAGCTTGGGTTGCATAGCAAATACCAGGCCAGCTAGGGCAACATACAAAAGGAGGAGGAGGAAGAGGAAGAACAGGGAAAGAGCAAATAAATGCAAAGTGTAACTGGGTGTGGTGGCTCATGCTAGTGATCCTAGTACCTACAAGGTAGGAGGATTACTCTTGAGTTCAAGGTCAGCCTGGGCTCCATAGTGAGAACCTGTTTCACAAAAGATGGGGGTGGGGTGGGATTGCAGGGTTGGGGAGAGCAAGTATAAATACAGATTTTTGTTTGGAATTGGGAAAATCGCAAGAATGGGTATTTGATATTAAAGAATTGTGGTTAAATTTTTTGGGTATAATTTGGTATTGGGGCTACGTTTTTTCAGTATTTACAAACATTTTTAGGAGTAATATGGTACCAGAGTAATGGTTTTTCAGTACCTAGGAAACACACACTAAAGCTTTAAGGATGAACCCATGTCTCTGGGATTTGTTCTCAGATATTGCAGAACCTGGGACAAGCAGACCTGGGATGGTAATTGCTGAAAATGGATGGTAAGAATTTGAGGGTTCATTATATTCTTGTTTTGTTTGTTTTTGTTTTCCAGACAGGATTTCTCTGTCATGGAACTCATTCTGTATACCAGGCTGGCCTTGAATTCACAGAGATATGAACAACTCTGCCTCCCAATTGCTGGGATTAAAAGTGTGCACCACCACCACCACCCAGATTGTTGTTTTTTGAGACAGGGTCTCATGTCACTGAAGTTGGCCTGGAACTTGCTATGTAGATAAAGATGACCTTCAATGTCTTAACCTTCCTGCTTTGCCCTCTCCAAGATGCATTTGTCATCACAATTGAGGTTTTATGTTGTTAATTATATATATATAATTTAGATTTTTCGAGAGTATTTTGTGTGTGTGTGTGTGTGTGTGTGTGTGTGTGTGTGTGTGTGTGTGTGTGTGTGTATGTGTGTCCCTAGCTATCCTGGAACTCACTCTATAAATCAGGCTAGCTTCAAATTCAGAGATCCACCTGCCTCTGCTTTCTGAGTAATGGAATTAAAGGTGAGCCCCACCATGCTCAGCTTACAATTGGTTTTTGTCTGTCTGTCTGTTGTTGGGAGACAAGATCTCATTTTGTAGCCCTGGATGGCCTAGGATGTGCTCTTTAGACCAGATTGGTCTCAAACTCACAGATATCTACCTATCTCTTCCTTCTGTCTCTCTTACCTGGTTCTTCATCAGTTTTATGTGGTGTATGTGTGTGTGTGTGGGGGGAATCAAACCTAGGACATCATTCCAGGCAAGCACTCTACCAACTGAACTATAACCTCAGGCTTCCTTCTGCTTCCTATTCTTCCTGTCTTTTCTTTCATGCTGGACATCCAACCCAGGGAGCTCTACCACTGAGCTACACTCCAGCCTATTCTTTACATAATTAAAAATGTTCTTGAAAGGTTAGAAATGCGATTTTTCAAACTTTCCATCCAGATACAGGTTGGCTTTTTATAGCAGCCATCCAAACACTCTTATAGCTGCAGTGTCTGAACTGTGTTCAGTTGATCAGGCCCGGGCTGGGAATACACATATTTAGGACATGCTAAAGGAAGTCACTGCATGCACCCTCTCAACCTTCCCTCACAAGCTCAGGGAGAGATGGATACTGCTACACCTCTGCTTCCCGGCCCTTACCTCTATCCAAGCAAGGCATTGTGAAGCCATTTCCTTGTGAGTTTTAACAAAACAGCCCTGATGGAAGTTTATTGAAATCTTGTAAATTGTAAAGATTTCAGAGAATTCTGAGGGAAGGCCCCATACGACTCCCAAAGATCTAAAGGGAGGTTCAGTAAGATGGGAAACACACAATCCAGGAGTCTCAGGAAGTCCCTGAAGCTGACCAGATGTATAGGGGCCTCAAGGTTATAAAAGAAGGATGAGCTGCTAAGGAGGTTCAGTCTGGGGGAGGTGCCTGGAAGACACTGTGATCTATGGAGTTTCTTGCAAGTTGTACAGCCAGCCCCAGAGACTCCATCTTCATGAGTCATCATCCATGTACTGATGCAGCTGCCTTCGAGTGGTCTTCCCTCCTCCTGTAAATGACCTCTTACCCATACTCCTGCAAGCAACCCTGGTAAACTTATTGGTTCACCAAGCTGGACGATGGCAGTCTCCTTGGCTTGGTCTGTTCCCCCCTGGAACCAGTTAGATATTTTTCATTGTACCATACTAGGTCCTCTAGCCTACGGAAACTCCACAACACAGCCTCTATGCAGTGCTGCCCATGCTCTTGCTCACCCTCTCCCTTCTCTGTGCTCACCTCTGTCCCCTGCCTTTCTGCTCCCTACATGGCACTTTGCCACTGTTGTCCCTTCCCAGCCTCTTAAGTTGCGGTCCTCAAGGTCCCTCCCCCACTCTCCACCTGATCCCCTAGGATTGTTCATCTCCGCCCTTAGTTTCCCACAAGTGATTCCCAAATCCCTTCTTCCAGTCCCACCTCTCCAGGAGCTACAGGAATGAATGTCTATGAAGAACAGCTCCACTTGGATGCCCCAAGTTCCTGGCATCTTGTTTGATGGAATCTCTCTTCTCCAGCACACCCTCCCCAGCCTCCTTCAGGCTGTAGGGTTCCTTGCCCTACAGAGGATGTCCTTTTATCCACACACCCTCCTGCCTCCTTCACCTCTGTTATCACTAGCTTTTAAATAAGTTCTTGTCACTTTTAGCCTATAACCATGTGTCTCAATCTTTCTGGGCCTTGGCTTTCTTAACTGCCATGTGCGGTACTTACAGAGAAATACCGCATATAACCATATGACATAGTATATAAAACATGCAATATATGGCTCCAGGAGGTGTCTGGAGGGTTACATGACAGTGTGTGAAGTGCTTAGACCAGGGCCCGGCACACACTGAGCACTGCTCAGTTCAGCAAAACAGCAGCTGGGTGACCTCGTCTCTGCTCTTCCTGCTCGCCCAGTTCAAGCATCACGTCCTCTACTGTTGACAGCAGCTTCCCCACATCCTAGTTCCCTTTCTGAACTCACTCCAGGCCAGGACACTTCTAAATTTCAGATCTTCCCCTTATCCCTCTGTCCTGCACAAGCCAATGGTAGCTCCTACTCACAGTTGCTTAAAGTTGGGCTCCACTTTGGGTCTGTGAAGCCATGTGAAGTCTGGGCCCTGCTTTTTCAGCTTTCCTTGCTCCCAAACCCCACTCCTCAGCCCTGAATGCATCCTTTAGGCATCCCACCATCTGCTCCTCATGTGTCCTCCTTTTGACAAGGAACACCCTCACCACCACCCAGTACTTGCCCTTTACCGAGTGTCTGGAAAGTGGCCTGCACCTCCTGCTGCCTCTGCCTTATTGGCTGACAACTGGCAGAAGGTAACAGCCCAAAGGACTTCTGGGTAGCAAGCTGAGCCCTGTGAGGGTTCCCCTATCTGTCTACAATTTTAGGGGTACCCTCCAGGTTAGGAATTGTGTCGTGCTTACTTACAACAACCCAATAGCCACACAGATGGCTGGAGGTTAGAAGAAATGCAAGCATGAACAAAGTAAAAGCTGGGGCTGGGGCTCAGCTGGCTGAATGCCTGCCTAGCACAAAGCCCTGGGTTTGGTTCCTAGTGCTGCATATACTGGGCCAGGAGTCACAGACTGGTATTTCCAGCACCTGGGAAATGGAAGTAGGTGACTCCAATAATGCAAGTTTATCCTCAGCTACTTAAGGATTAAAGGCCAGTCTGGGCTACAGGAGGCCGGGTATAAAAAAAGGAAAAAGGACAAGCTGGGCTGGTGGGTTACAGCCCAATCCTTCCACTGTTAGAGTACTTGTGTAGCATTTTGAAGCTCTGGGTTCAGTCTCCAGCACTTTATCCAGATTAAGAAAAAAAACAAAAACAAAAAAACAACTCTCCAAAAGTAGAATAAAAATATAAAGGGGGAAGGAAAGGACATGAAGAGAAGAGAGCTAGAGCCTGGGGACAGGATAAGGGAGAGAAACTGAAGGACCCACAGGCCTGGGACCCTGAGACTGGGGATTCAGCTACCTGTGCCTGCACTGACTCAGAGTCCTGGGAGCTGGACTTGCTCCTCCAAAAGACTCTACTGCTGGCTTCTACACAGGGGCTGGCTGGGAGTAGCCAGGCGGTGTTCTGAGATTAGCCACAGTGTTTATGATTTAGATATTTGTAATGCTACCAATCTCCCACCCACATTGCTTGCTTTGGTTTTTCCTAAGACAGGGTCTCACTTTATAACCCTGGCTGGTCTAGAACTCTTTTGTAGTCAAGTGAACTCCTAATCCTCCTGCCCTCTCACCCCAAAAGTGCTGGGGATTACAGCTGTGTATATCTGGTTTCAATCTGGTCATCACACAATCACCAGGACCTGGGTATGTCTCTCCCTCCTCCACAGTTTGAGACCAACTCCAAGGAAAGCTCTGCCCACCCCATCCCTACTACGCCTTCTCAGCAGTTTGTTTTCCCCCTCACAACTTCGATGCAACCCAATGTTTTTCCCTCAATCGAATTTACTCAAGCGTCTGAACTTCCACTCCCTCTGCTCCCATCTCCTTTCCGTCACAGACAGGTTTTCCTGGTACGGGCCTGGCCAAACGCGGGAGTCCTGGGCCAGTTTGCTTGGATCTGGGGGGTGAAGACCAGCAAATGCTTCAGTGTCCATCTCTGTGCCCTCTGGGGGGCGGTCCCAGTGTCTTCACCTGTGGAAGGCCTGTGCCTGGGCCCCAGTGACACTCCCGCCTAATCTCAAGCTTGGCCTCCTCTATGCCTTGCAGAAGCAACTCTTAATTTTCTTAAAGACAGGGTCTCAATGAGTAGCCCAGGATGGTTTCTAACTCATAAGCTCCCTGCCTCGAGTGCTGGGTTTGCAGGTGCGTGAACTTCTTCCTGACCTGTTCTTGGCCCCTCTCAGTTTCCTCTTAATGTCCTTTTCTACCATATGGACCTCATCCTTCAGGTCCCATCTGTTCGCCGCCAACTCTCAATTTCCTCCTCCAGCCCGTGTCTTATCAGTTCCCACCAGCACACAACTCAGAATGCCCTTGGCAGAACCTGTGATGGTCTCTTCTGGTTCTCTCCATTGGCAGGTGCCTATCTACCATTTTGCTCACATCCACCCACCAGGAAAGTCAGCAGCGTCTGGCTTCTCCCTTTCCTTCACTGTGGAGCACGCAGACTCCATTGCTAAGTTTCACTGATGTAACAGCCTCTTAGGTCTCCCTGGACTACATCTGCTACCTCCATCATCTTTACTGTATTCTCATACTTCCCTATTAGGACCCAGGGTGATCACTTTAGAATGACGTTATTTGACATGTCTCTGATGCCCCAAACATATCACTGAATCCTAACAACTCTTGCCTTGATAAGAAACACGCAGGCCACAACCTTCCCTCCCCAGCGCCATCTCTTATCCCCAGTGCTGTCCATTGGTTATCTTCACCCATCTTCTCAGAGTTCCTGGACAAGCCTCCCTCCCCAGGGTCTCTCCTCCCTGGGGTGCTGCTAGTCCCACCTATGTTTGCACCTATCCTGAACTCAGCAGATGCTGCTTCTTGATTTAGGATACTCTCATGTTGAGTGTTCCTTCACAACAGAAGAGCCTGTCATTGTCTGTGACTGTCCTCTCAACCATCAATTCCACAGGGTCTGCTCTGCACCTGCCAGAAGCATCCAGCAGAGTCTACCCTCATCTGGTATTTGGGCATTTGCAGCTGAATGGCTGACCCATTTGCTTTTCACAAAAATCAGTCTGAAGGGTGTTGCAGAGGGCAGCTTGGTGGGGAAGCTGCTGCACTGGGAGGGACTGGAACACAGTAGGCTTGGGGAGGCACACTTTAGACATGCTTCAAGCCAAAACTCCTGGGTCTCAGGGCCTGTAGGCTGGAGGAGGAGTGCCGGGACCATGATAGGATACGGGAAATCCCCCTACTTGTCTCTACTCGACCAAGTCTCCTACCCACCGGGGTTCTACTGCCCTTTGCACAACCTGGAGGGAGAAAAACCCAGAGCTGGTCCTCATTCTCCATTTGTCTACCCCACTTGGAGCAGAAGCCCAGGAAGGGCAGGACTTGGCACACAGTAGGGTGGGAAAAGCAGCCTTCACATGTTAGATGAAGTGTGAGAATCCCCAGCAGCTCCCCTCGCACCGCCCCTGGAGGTCAGCATCTTCTGAGGCTTCAAGCCTGAACAACATGGCAGGAGAAGCAGCCAGAATCTCCAGGCAGCATCCCATGGACTGGTCCCAGAGCCCAAGGCAGCTCAGGTGCTGGGCTCAGGTGGTAGCTGGTGGGAATGGACAGGCGGTGAGCACTCCCCCATGGGCAGACACAGGACACTGGCTCGTGCAGCTGACACAAAGAGGCGCTACATCTTCTGGCCATGCTTCCCTCTGAGCCCCACTCACAGAGACAGGGGGATGGACAAGATGGCATGGGAAGACAACTGGGCAGACAGGCAGGCTCGGCAGAGAAAGCGCCGAGGCTGGGTGGCGGTGTCCTCATGGGAGTGGTTTATTACGATTCCATCTCACAAGGCGGTGGGTGAGCGGCCACAGCACATGAAATCCAAGCCCCTGACAGACGCCTGCCTCGGGCACATGCAAACAGTGCAACATGGTCAAGCGCAAACACAGGCGACCGAGGCAACACTGGACATGGAACACGGGATGGGGAACAGGTTGGGGTGATCGGTCCCTAGAGAGAGGCTGATTCCTCCCCAATCCCCAGGGGCAGGACAGGAAAAATAAGATTCGTACTTCTTGTAAAATGCCCATCTGCTGGGTACTTTCTTTCTCCTTATGTTGAAAAATAATAAAAAATAAACACACAGAAAAAAAATCTCAAAAAAAGGAAAGGAATAAAACTCTAAGAAGGCGAGTGACGGGAGGACAAGAGAAGGCTGACCACAGCGGGGGCACTGCCTCCCGCTCCTTGTCCTCCTGCCTCCTCAGCCCCTTCAGTGAGTGCCCCCAAGCCCTAGAGGTGAGTGGGTCCATGAGAGATGCCAGGCCCAGGTGAGGTCCCTGGGGGGCCAGAAGGGACAGGCAGGTCAGAGGCAAGAGGCCTACCAGCCCGCTGGGGCTCAGTTCAAGTTCAGGCCCGGGGGTAGCAGGGCACCAGATCTGTGATCTTCTAGGCCTTGTCCCTGCAGACCCAGGGCCCAGGCAGAGGCAGAGGTCACAGGTGCAGCTCGTGGGTTCTGATGTGCTCCAGCTGCTCTCGAAGCTGCAGGAAGGTGGGCCGTGTGGCAGCATCCAGGTGCCAGCAGTTCTTCATAACCTCGTAGACTGCGGGCGGGCAGCCATCCGGGGCATCCATCTTATAGCCCTTTTCCACCCGAGGGACGACGTCCTTCAGGGGCTGTGAGCAGGGGCATGAGTTCAGTGCCTTACCACAGAAGGGAGCCCTACCACAGAAGGGAGCCCTACCCCAGTCCCTCTCCAGCCCTGCCTCAGGCCAGACAGACCTGAGGTATAAGGCTCCAGCCGGGGAGGCCGTTCCCAATGGAAGCTACTCTTGCCACCCTGCCATCAGCTTCAGCAATGTGCTGGCTTCCAGACCCATACTCACAATTCTTGGGTAAGGCACTCGCCCAAAGGAATAGATTTCCCAGAGAAGGATTCCAAAACTCCACACATCGGACTTGGTGGAAAATTTCTGCCATGTGGACAAGATAATTAGCCTTGATCTGAGGAAGCTCAGGAGAGGGGGTAACCCCGGGACCCTTGCTCACCTTCTCTCTCAAGGCTTCCGGAGCTGTCCACTTTACTGGCAGTTTGCCTGTGTCCTGAGTGCTGGAAGCTTCCTTGGTGAGGCCAAAGTCACTAACTTTGGCCACATTGTCCTCAGACACCAGTACGTTCCGGGCAGCCAAGTCCCGATGTACAAAATTGTTGCCCTCCAGGTACTCCATGGCCTCACAGACGTCTCTGAGGATAGGACAGGACAGGCACATATTCCTCAGATGGGGGCTCCCATAGCAGGGCAGGGGTCTCCTTCAAGTTCTTAGTCCCACCCCAGGCTGCATCACTCACAGTGAGAATTTGAGAAGACAGTCTCCGCCTAGCACCGAACGACCACGTGATCGAAGATAGTCCACCAAACTCCCCTGGGGGCAGGGCAGAAAGGAATGAGGGAGGGAAAGGAGACACCATGGCTTGGAGAGGTGAACAACCTGTTTAAGTCGGTCAATAAGTGCCTGGCCAGGGCTGGCAATTTCAAAGCCCAGGGGAACAAAGCCCAGGAGGGGCCAGGAGGAGGGAGAGGGTGAGGCTGAGCACCTACCTTGGCCATGTACTCTGTGACAATGTAGAGCCCGCCCTTCTCCTCCACAATTACACCCAGTAGCTGGACTAGGTTGCTGTGCCGAAGTTGCCTGGACAAGGCAGGACAGGGTGATGAGAGTTCAGCCATCCTCCTCCACTCCACCCAGGCCCCAGGCAGCCTGCCCTTATGCTGCTTGTCCCAACTTACGTCATGACAGAGGCTTCAGCCAGGAAGGCCTGGGCAGTGGCATCATTCTTAATGCACTTAACTGCAACTTTGTTGCCCCGATAATCACCCAGCATCACGTCTGGGGAAAGATGAGAGGGGTGCTGTTTCCTGGACTCCCAAAGCTTCTTGGCCCTCGTGGGGCTCCCTCGACTTACCTCCAAACTCCCCCTTCCCGATGGTCTGTAGCAGCTTCAGTTCCTTCATGTTTAGTGCCCAGCCACCTGTGGGTGGGGGAGGAAAGGCAGTGTCAGTGAGGTAAGCAGACAGCTGAGGTCATTTGAGATGACAGGCGCAGGCCAAACTGCTTTAGATGTGGGATGTCTGAGGTCTCCTAACCACCAGGGTAGGACAGAGGGCCTTGGGTGGGGGGAAGTAGGTCAGTGGGAAGTGTAGTGTGTACTTACTGCGGTAGAATTCGTCTTGGGCAGCCACTGTGCCCTCCATGACCTTTGGTTTGATGAGGCGAGTGCAGAGTCCATCTGCATCTGTGGTGTAGTGCTGCAGAGGAGGGGGAGGGCAGGCCTTCAGAACCAGACTCCAGGCCCCACTCTTTACGGACTCACGCGCTGCTCCGGTCTGACCACCAGAGGGCAGCAGAGGCCGGTTCACTCAGCCACGAGCTGCTTTGTGTGGAGGGTTCCTCATTTCAAATGGGGTGGGAATGCCTGTCCATTTCCCGTGTCACCCCACCCACACTCAGCTACTGGACTTACTACCGCTGTAGACAGCAAAGCCCGGCCTGCTCTCTGCACCAGCCTCAAGCCAGGTGTACTTGGCCAATGTAAACCAGAGACGGGATGAGAGGGAACTTGGAGGGAACCTACAGTTCTTTGTTGCCAAGTATGGCCTGGTCAAGAGCTGGCAGAGCTGGTGTTAGAAGCTGCAAGGACATGTGGGTGTGCAGAGGCCTCAAGGACCCTGGGTGGCCACACACCCAGACATGAGGTTCTGAGCTGAAGAGGAAGTGAGTGGCAAAAGTCAAAAGTCAAAAAAGTCAAAAGTCGAGTGGCACCTCCAACACACGGGGGAGAGACCTTCGCTGATCCAAACTGTGCCCTCATCTATAAAAGGGGCTCTTGCTGGGGCTGACAGGCCCTGGGACACAGGTGCTCCTCTGAAGGTGACGAAGGGGGAGCGCCCCCACTCACCTCCACCAGCTGCATGAGGTTCTCGAAGTACACCTCCTCATCGATGCTCAGCTTGCTCGCATGGTACATGATGCGGTAGTGTTCCACCTTGCCCTCACAGCTCACACACAGTGTGTAGTCTCCAGGGTAGTTGGTGCTTTCCCGCACCAGGAACAGGCCTGTCTCTGGTGGGTAGAGAAGCCGCTCGGCCTGCTCCCGTGTGATTTTGCCATGGAACCAGCTGGAGGGTAGCAAGGCTGGGGGTCACAATGGTACTGACCCGAGTGCCTCCTGCCAGACCTCCACATGCACCTTCCCACCACAACCGATCAGCAGGCACCATCTTCTCCCTGTCCCCCTTTTCTTCTGCTGGGTGCCTATTCCCTCTCTGTCAGGTGCGTCCTCTGGACCCACTCCTACAATGCCCCTTACTCAAGTTGTTTTCCTCTGATGCTTTTCCAGGAAGACCACAGCCATTTCCTCTCTTCTCCCCAAACCAGGAGACTCCAGCCCTCCTCCCAGTACTCACGGCATAAGACTGAGTTTGGTGCCTGCCTTCACGCCCTCACGCTTCTGGACATAGTTGGCTGGGATGATGCCCTCACGGCCCACTTTATTTTTGGCTTTGTACCAGTTTGGGTCCTGGAGAGAGGACAACCAGACACACTCTCAGGTTCACCTCCCTCTGCAGGGGAGCCGAACCCAGAGGGAATCCCTGACGGTGAAAGAATGGGATAGGCATCTAAGGCCACAAGTAACGTACCTTGGTGACTGCCACAATGGTGAGCACATCTCCTTTGCAGAAGGGCAGGTCTTGTTCAGCAGTGCCATGGAAGTTGTACTTGGCAATACATTCTGTACCGGATGGCCAGGCGGCCTGCAAGGACAGGTGTGTGGGTGCTGCCTGGGGCCCTTCTACCCCCTGCCCGAATGCCCTTGAGACCAAAGCATCTTAGCTGATATCCATGAACCTGGGGGAAAGTACCCTGTTCCAGAGAATACTGAATCCCTGGCAGCTCAAATTCCTCTGGAGCCCAGCCTGGGGCCCTGTGGCCAATAGAGCATACTGGAATTACTGTTTCTTCCAAGTCCGACTAGGATGGAGGGTTGGGCATGGGGAGTAGGCTGCTCTAAGCACCTACTCTTTTTCCAGATGTGGGATTGCCTTATCTGTCCCTACTACAACCCCTTGGTACCTGTATTGCCGACATCTTCTTAGATCTGGCGTCCCCGTGCTACAGGAAGGCCGATCCGTTACTTGGTACCATTAGAGCTGTGGGAGAATAATCAAGCTGAGATGGCTGAGAAGAGATGTCCCCCACCCTCTGCAGGTGATTATCAATTCCTTCAGGGCAGTACAATTGGTACCAAAGCTTCCAAGAGTTGGGACATGGATCCAGGGCTGTTCTATCTAGCCTTGGATAGAAGCACATAGACTCAAGAGTCCCAGGGAGGTGGCCATGAATCCTATGTCCCTGGAGGCCTTCTAGGTCCCACAGAATGACCAATAGGACAGACGAGACCTAGAGGGTTGTCAGGGAAAGGGAGTCTGGGGCAGGTGCTGAGTGGTCCAGGAAAGTCACTTGTACTCTGGAAAAGGTCACAGGCTCCCCTACAAATGCTTGTCCCAAATGTCTGCGTGTACTTCTCAGCACACACCCAAAAGAAAGCAGTCCATGTCCGCCAAGAGAGGGGGCAAGTGCTCTCCCACAGTGTGCTCTGTAGTAAATCTCAGACCAGGAACTAACTGCCCAGGCGCTGAAAATGAAGTGGATAAAATAGGGAAAAGTCACAAAAGGGAATTCCATACAGCGTTGGCGTGGCCCACGTCAGCTGCCCATCAGCCTTGGAGTCTCACCAAGGAGCCAGGCACAGAGAAGCACAAGCTTTGTGATTCCCTTTGTGTCAAGTTCAAAATTGGGTCAAACCAATCCAGGCGTGTCAGGATGAATCTCTGAAGAGGAAAGAACTGGACAGGGTGTGAGGGGACTTCAAGGTGTTGGCTACAGGGACTGTCTGAGCCCCCTTGCAGGAGAGGGTTTGCTCCAGAGCAACTTGCTGGTTGTAGCCTGAGAGCTGGTGCATTTCTGGATGTATATACATTTTTGTATAGGGAATGCCTCAGAACACTCTCCCAGAGCAGCAAGCATGTCTGCACACACATAAACGTCACCAACACATTCGGGCCCGATACAGTCCCAGACCTCAGATAACCTCAGTAGGACGCAGAGAGAGTGGGCTACTGTTCCCTTTCTGGTGAGGAAACAGCCAATGGCTTCTGTGGTCACATGGCTAATGACAGACTCACTTGAGATGGGAGAGGTGAGATCTAGCCATTGCATTTATGGCTATGTACACCAGGACTAGAAGAGGACTTTCAGTGTAGGTGCTGGTACATGTGTGTGCATGTGCATGTATGCCTACATGTACAAGTGTGTGCAGGAAGCATGGGAACCAAGCCCTGAAGACTTCAAAGGTAGAGGGTGGAGTCAGAGGTTGATCTTAGTAGACAGCGGTTGCCCAGAATGCTCAAGACTCTGGGTTCAAACCCTAGTACAAGGTGTGTGTATTTCCAATCATGAGCAATCAAGCAAATAAAAAATGATATAAAAAGCTATGTGTTAGAAAAGCAGATGGAGCCAGGCGTTGGTGACGCACGCCTCTAGTCCCAGCACTCAGGAGGCAGAGGCAAGTGATCTCTTTGAGTTCGAGGCCAGCCTGGTCTACAGAGGGAGTTCCAGGACAGGCTCCAAAGCCATACAGAGAAAACCTGTCTCCTGTCTCGAAAAACCAAAAAGAAAAGAAAAGGAAAAGAAAAAAAGAAGAGAAAGAGAGAGAGAAGCAGATGGTAGAGTGAGGCAGAGAGGGATGGTTAATTGGAGGCCAGCCTGAGCTACATGGTTAAGACCTTGTTTTGTTTGTTTGTTTTTTTTCCAGGGGCTCTGACACCATCACACAGACACATGCACACAAAACATCAATGCACATAAAAATTAAAAAACAAAAAACAAAAAACAAAAACAAACAAACAAAAAAACTGGCCTAGTTAAGCAAAGCAGACCCAACGGCCCCTTTGGAAGTTTGTGACTCTGAACTTGCTGAGCCCATCGGGAGCACTCTTGTCTGTCTGCTGTATGAGAAGGGTTCCAGAGGCCATGGCATAAACCCTGTAGGTGGCAAGGAGTTTCCCCCAGCACTTAGAAGAACTATGGCTGGCCCCTGAAGGTGCTAAGCCTGGGAAACCTTTTCAGGGAGCACATGCTCCCAGAGTCCAGCAGAAGCAAGGGTGAAGGATGTGTGGGGGTGGGGGGTTGACCAGCACTCCCAAGTTAAACAGACTTGGGCTTTGAACCTGGCTTTATACCTGGAGAGAAAGAAGCAACCCTTTTTGGTCTCATATCCCCTCATCCTGAAAGGGGACACAGTAGACCTTTACAAGAAATCAGTGGAGGGAATGAAATGAAACCCCAGAGTTGGACATGTCTGGCATGCTTCCTGCTCCCTCCAGAACAAACAATCCTTGCACCCAGGGGTGAGGGCAGCCCATCAAGCCTGTTGTCTAGACTAGGCCCCCGAGTCCAGGCAAAGTGTGATAGGAACCACCCCCACACACCCCATATTTCCATGACTGAGCCAGCATGAGCATAAGAACCAGCTCCTGGGCCATGTGGACTACCTGCTATGGGCAAGGAGAGCTGTGAGCCTTCCTTCCCGTGTGATAGGAGTGGAAACCAAGGTCTAAGAGGTTAGTTACCAAGACCACACAGCCTGAGCACAAGCTAGGGGCGCACTGCTGTTTCTGAGCCCCCAACCTTAGGGCCCTTCCATGGAGATTCCTTCAGCTCACCAGCTCCCTACACCTCCTCCTCCCTCCCCAAATTCAAAACTCACTGCTGCCACCACAGGAGGGAGCGGAGGCTGGGCACTGTTAGTCACCCTTCCAGCTGTCAGTTTGCAAACACTCCTTCCTGGCCTGCAGCTGCCTGCCACCTCCCTGCTGCCTTGATGATAATAATAAAAATAATCACAGGCCCTGTTTTCTGAGCATTTACTCGATGTCAGGCCTTCTCCTTGGCACTTCACGACTCAGACAGTCCTAATGACACTGAGAAACAGGGACTGTTATTACCAACACCATTTTACAGATGGGGCCCCAAGAGAAGCCCCGAGGACTGTGAGACCTTGCCTGAGGCCACAGCTCCAGTGAGAGTCATCTTCAGACTCCTGAGTTCCTTGGCCAGGACTCTCTGCCCTCCTAGTAGCCCCTGTCTCCAGAGCACATTATACCCTCAGGAACTGCCGTCTAGCTGGGACTACCCTAGTCTGGGCAGACAGGGTGAAGAGCACTCACTAGAGACAAGGACGTGCTAAGAGGATGGGACGAGGCAGCAGTGGTCAGGAATGCTGCCCAGAGGGGCACTGCTGTCCTCTCAGCACCTGGATCACTGAGCAGCCACAGTGTCCTAGCTAGGGCTTGCCTTGTGGCTTCAAGAGGCTATTTACTGTAGGTCACCTTCCAAGCAGCCAGGGATAAGCACAGAAGATAGTCCTTTGGGGGAATCACTTGAACTTAGGGCCAAGTCACTCTAGGAAGGTAGTGCAGGACCACTGTACTAGGAGTGAGTGATGCTGAGTCCTGGCCCTATAACTGACTTGCTGTGTGACCTTTGGGAAGTCACTGGAGCTTCCCGTATGTTCTGGCTTCTAAGCACCTCGTCAGTCCCCTGGTCCTTTCTCACATCTATTCCCAGACACCTACACTCTGCCCACTTACTTGCCCTCTCCCTTCATCCAGGGAAGTTGTGTGCACCCTTGAGTTACAGATGGGGGCTACTACTGTTGTACACAAACAAAAGAGCAAAATACAATAGGAGTCCCCTCTTTGTGGTGGCAAGAGATGGGGAGAGATTAACATTTGAAGCCAGACGGCTACACAGTGAGACTTAGTCTTAAAAAAAAAACAAAACATCTTCAATCCCAGCACTTGGGAGGCAGAGGCAGACAGATCTGTGAGTTCCAGGGCAGTCTTGTCTATAGAGCAAGTTCCGGGACAGCCAGGGTTACACAGAGAAACACTGTCTCAAAATACCAAAATGAAACCAAACCAAAACAAACAAATGAACAAACAGAAGGACCTAAAGAGATAGCTCAGTGAGTAAAACACTAACCCCAGAGGCAGAGGCAGTGATTCTAGAAACTGGTTGGCTTGCCTGCCTAACCTACCTAGCAAGTTCCAGGGCGCAGTGAGAGACCCTACCTCAAGAATACCGTGAACAGTTCCTGGGGATGATCCAAGGCTGACCTCTGGCTTTCACATGTGTGCACACACATGTGCTCACACATGAACACAAACACATAATTAGACAACTTCCTACATACACATCAAAAAGAAAACACACTAAAAGACAAAACTCACCAGAGTAAGGGATAGGATGCCTACAACTAGCAAAAGAGGTTAGTAGAACAAGCTTATGACTCGCATGATGTCCTAGAATCCAACCTCCCAGTGATGCAATAAGAAAAACAAAACAAAACAAAAAACCAAAGGAGGGCTGGCAAGATGGCTCAGTGGGTAAAGACACTGCAGCCAGACATGGCAGCCTGAGTTCCATGCCTGGAAAGAGAGAACCAACTCTACAAGTTGTTCTCTGATCCCCATAGGACACACACTGTGGCATATTTGATGTGTGCGTTCTCATGTACACATGCATATACCTTTAATTCCAGCACTTGGGAGGCAGAGGCAGGAGGATCTCTGTATGTTTCAGGACAGGCTACAAAGCTACAGGGAAACCTTGTCTCGGAAAAACCAACCAACCAAACAAACAAACAAACAAAAAGAGGCAAATAAATGTGGCAAAATGTTAAGAACAGGTAAATACAGGCAAAGGACCTATGAGTATCCAATATATTATTTCTACTTTTTGGTGATTTTGAATTTGCTTTATAGCTCTATCCTAGAATTTGCTATGTAGATAAGGTTGGTATTCAACTTACTGAAATCCTCCTGCCTCTGCCTCCTGAGTGCTGGGATTAAAGGCCTGTGCCACCATGCCCAGCTGTTTTGGATTTCTGATAGCAGATCTTGTTATGTAGTCCAGATAGATTTCAAATCCTGAAATCCTCTTGCCTCAGTCTCCAGGCTCAATTATAGGCTCAAACCAGCACACCTAAGTTATTGTGTTGTTTTAAATTTTTATTACATTTTATTTATTTTATATGCATGTATATGCATGTGCCACACTGTACATGTGGAAGTCAGATGGGAACTTGTGGAAATTAGTTCTCTCCTTCCACTGTGTGGGTCCTGAGTAGTCAAGCTTGGTGAAGGCATCTTAACCAGCAGAACCATTTCCCTGGCTTGCAAGTTGTGTTTTACACAAAACAAACACACATTCCTAAGCTTAGGGGTGCCTAAGTAGTTCCTGAGAGACACAGAGAAGGCTGGAGAGATGGCTTAGCAGCTAAGAGCAACAGCAGCTCTTGCAGAGCACCTCTCAGCAGCATCCATGTGGCAGCTCATAAACGTGTATAAGCCCAGGTCCAGAGACTCTGACACCCTCTTCTGAACTCCTTGGGCACCAGGCATGCTCATGATGTACATGCAAGCGAAACACTCACACACATAAAACAAATAAATACACCTAAAAAGACAGGGAAATAACACAGGTGGTCTTTGGGGTGGGATCATATTGAGCAAAAACTTGTTTACCCTGAATTTCCTATTTTGTCCTCACTTGATAAATATTGAGACTCTTGTAATCCAGGCTAACCTCTAATTCACTATGTAGGTAAGGATGGCTTTAAATTTCTGAACCTCCTGTCTATCCAGGGCTTCAAGCAGGCCAGGCAAACACTACTAACTTAGCTACATCCCCAGCCCCTGGTTTTGTTTTAAAGCTATAATAAACACCTGTATTACTTTCTCCCTAAAAATAAAATCGAGAACACACCACTTTTGATGGCCACTTCCACCAGAGTCCTTTGGTTCTCTAGCTCCGCCTCCAGGGCCTCTCAGACTGCAGTGCTCCAGCGAAGGACCTCACTAGTAGTGGCCTATGATTGAGGGTGGAAGAGAAGCTTTGTGTCTGTAGAAGAGAGGAGCTAGGATCTGACTCACATCTGCATCCCCAGCACAGCCTGGGCTGGGAGCTGCTGCTCAGTAATGAGTAATGAATGAATGAATGAATAGGAAAAGCCTGGCCAGTACAGCACATTAGGTCCTGCAACCAATAGGACTATATTTAATCCCAAAGGGTCAGCAGCTGTCACCCACCCCCACAAGGCTAGAAGACAGAGGCTTGGGACTGTGGCAGGGCCAATGCTTCTCTCTGACTTCCTGTCCTAAACCCTGCTCCCAGTAGCCCTTGTGCTGGGGTCCCAGGAACAGGCTGGGCATTGTGCCCAAGCCTGAGGTCAGTGGTTGCAGCCTCAGGCAGGCCTTTCTTAGGAGCCCAGGCTGTCCAGGAGGGGGCAAGAAGTGGGGGAAAGAAGGAGACCAGACACTCCCAGGCTGCCCTTTCCTTGCCCTAGAGGCAGCTGCAGACCCCCAGAACCAGGCACGTGCAGAAGGTTAGAGTAGGTCAAAAGATTCCAGCCCTGCCCCCTCACCAAAACTCTACTGCTTAATGGGGCGTGGGAGCCTTCAGAAACTGTTTACACGCAGCTAAAAATACCCACTGAAAAGGGAAGTGTACCAGAGATCTAGGGGGACTGGCGCTATGTCCCACAGAGACTCTGGTCCTACTATAGGACCCAGCTGGACTGTCTGCAGACACACACACACACACACACACACACACACACACACACACACACACAAGGAAGATCCTCTGCCTTCTCACTCTGCTGGAGTGTCTGGGGCCATCTTTTGCACCTCACATCTTACCTGGTGGTCAAGATGAGCAGGAGGGGGAAAGGCTGAGGAGGCCCTAGGCTTAGAAGTCTACGAACTCAGCCTCTCCTCTGTGCTGAGCCTTATTACTGGGGTACTAAGGACTTCAACAACATACATTCCAAACTCCTGTCTTCGTCAATCGGCCTGGTGTGCCCATACCTCAAAAAATCCAGGGTTGTGTGTATAACTTATTGGTCAAGCATGTGAATCGCATGTCCCCTACCCCAGTGCCGGAGTTACCCCCAAGTTTGCAGGAAGGAGGTGAGGGGAGTAGGAAGGACCCAGGGAAGAAGTGCCTAGACCAGGTCAGAGCTAAGACCCTTCATCGAATTCTGAGGGATATAATCAAGGTTGCCAAAGGAAATTTCCTACAGGTCATAGGGCAGACAGGGCAAAGGTGAAGTTGCAGTCTTGGGCACACCCCCTGCAGTGGGCTGAGCACCTGAGGAGGGCAGCCTGCCAGCAGCTGAGCTGGTTTGGCAGCTAAAGTCAGCCCCACCCCTGGTTCTGCAGAGAACTCTTGAGGCAGACAGGACTGTCACCCAATCACACATTAAGCAGAGGGGCTGGAGGGCTCCCACTATCCCAGCAGTTCAAACAGACCCTCAGCACCTCCACTGCACAGAATACCCTGGCAAGAGGGGCGAGAAAGATGCTTGGGCTCTGGGGCATGCTGCCCTACCCCCACCCTCAGACTCCCTCAGCTTTTAGCACCTCTGACCTAAGAGGAGGCCTGAGTTTAATGACTGAAAAATGTTACAGAACCAAATTATAGCAACTCACTGGGGCTCAGTGAGGCCGGAAATCCTGTCTGGCAGTTTAGGAGCAGTAGGGGTGAGTTAAGGGGAGGCTAACGGGGAGCCTTCTCCCCAGGGTACACTGTGGCTTGAGGCTGCCACTGCTGGCCCAGAAAGGTTTCTAATTACCACTCAGGAGCCTAATTACTTCTAAGCACTAGGCCTCTGGGCTTCCAGGTCTCCCCAGGGTCCTACCCCAGGCCTCTGCCCCCCACCCCTCAGAGCAAGTGCTGGGTCCTTGCATCTTCTTTTGCCCATATTTACAAACAGCCTCCTCACTAACCTCCAAGAACCCTTTAAAGTCATGCAATGGCTTTGTTCCACACCCCAATGTCTCCAAGCCATGTTATGGGGGGTGGAGAGGTGGGGGGAGACTGAGGTCCAGGGGAATGCGATCATGGTCTAGAAATCTGGGGGCAGATTTCTAGTCTCCAGCACTGTGGCAGAGGCCAGTGAATCTGAAGCCAGCATGGTCTACGAAGTGGGACACTGCCTCACAAAAACAAGCATCAGAACAAGCAGGGACAGAGCACACAGCTCAGGCTCAGCCACTGAGACAGCACCAGGGACAGACTTGGGGCAGGGGCTCTCAACACCCCACTCCACTGGGCCAAGGGAAACGCAAGCATGTGGCTGACAGCCTGCTGCTCCAACATGGTTTAAACAAGGTTCTGTATCAGCTACTCAATCCTTCCCTCCCCTCTACCTGCTGCAGGCCCGGCAGACCCTGCTAGACAGGGGAGGAAACAAGCTAGCCAATCGTCACCACCTAGGGGACCACTATCTTCCAAGTGCTGGACTAGGGACTTAAGCTTAGTTACATTGGAACCTGGGTCAGCAGACCTCCTCCCCAATTTTTCTTGGGCAGGATCATATGACACCCTGAAAAGACAGAGCAAGAATGCTACGGGCAGCTCCTCACATCATGTTCCTCCTGCTCTAGCAAGCAGAGGTACACCTGGGCTGTCTCCTGACTGTCTGCATAGCCCGCCTTTGCACAGACATACCAGGGCACCATGCAGATACCTCAGAGCAACCCAGAGAAGGCAGCAGTCTGAGAGGACAATATCGCCGTACAAGGACCTCTGGCTCTTCAACTGATTGTCACAAGCCCTATTCTCCCTCCAGGAAGACCTCCAAGCTGCTCCAGTCCATGCAGATTCCAGCCTTGCAGGAGGGGGAACCATAGGCTTGTCCTGCGCCCAGCCTCCTCTCTGCCCAATAATGGCGCTCACACCCTCCTGTCCTTTTCCCTGTAGTGTGCACATTACATACAGGCTGCAACGCCTGAGGCTGGGTGAGGACCAGGTGCCAGGCTGGGCTGGGCTGAAAAGCTGCAGCAAGGATGTACGGGTCAGATGACACCCAGGTTTCACCCGCCCACAAGCCTTCCAACTGTGCAGAGCCCAGGGCAGCCTGGGAGCGCCCAGCAGCTCTCTTCTGCTCACTGCAGACCACGGAAGAGAGGCGGAGGGAAGCTGCGGTTGGAGGGTGTGCACTTGTATGCTAGAAGCTGTCCTTCTCACAGAACCAGGAAGAGAAAGCAAGCAAAAACAGGGTGGGCGGGGCTGTGTGGGGCCCTCTAGCCCTGGGACCTACACTCAGGGGAGCTCCCTGCTAGTCCAGGACAAGTCACTTCACTCAAAGAGCCTCAGTTTCCTTGTGGGAAAAATGGGATTCTCCCTCTCATCCTGCACCTCCTTTGTTCAGTCTACAACCAATGGGTGCTGCAGGATACATCATGCCCAATAAGAGAGCATCCCCCAATTCCTGGAGTACTCCTGACTCTGGGGGTTAGAGCTCAACCACCCATAGCCATCCTCTCCCTGTTCACATCTTCCCTCAGCCATGCAGGGAGCACACAAGCTCTTCCTTCTCTAGCTCTTTATTTTTAGGCCTGAATTTGACTTTAATCATTACTTAGCGGATTCTATTTCTAGCCTTTGGATGAAGGGACCCAGAAGGGAGGAGGGAGGCAGTGCTCCCTGCTGGGTTTAGGGAGCAGCCTGCTCCTCCACCCATCCTGTCCTTAACCATGGGCGGGGGAAACTGAGAAACACCCAAAGGGCTCACCCCAGCCAGGCCAGCATCTTGGGCAAGATCCAACCCAGTGACCTCATCTCACTGAAGCTATGGGACAGGAGGGCAATAGTAATGCCCACTTTCATGCCGCCAGTCTGGCAGCCATGGTCCCAAGCTATAAGCTTGAGGGGATTTTGTATTTAAAGGGACACATCAGTACTTGTCTAGGTTAGTTCTGGTCCACCTATAGTCACTTAGGGCTACAGTCTCTTGGGCCCAGGGTATGCCAAGCAGAGACTGGTTTCTTCCCACTGCCATACTGTGGTCCGGAAGGCACTCCCAGTTACTCCAGTCACAATAATGAAGAGCAGAGTATGTCAGAGATACACCTTCAGCTTAGATTAAGGGGACACTTGCTAAGGAGAAGGACACTAACACATGAGCCTAGTTTCTTATTCTCACATGCAAGACTTCAGCAGCTAACTTTCCCCTTCTCTGGCCACTGGAGAAAACTGAGGTTGGCCAGACTAGCTCTGTCTCAACCTAAAGAATCTTCTATTTTCCACTGGAACATACAGCCTAGAACAGTCATGCAGAATCTGGGAGGCAAGGGACTCTTCAGGCCAGTTACAGTGGTATATGCACACCTGTAATCTCAGTCTTTCTGGCGCAGTGGTATACACATATCTGCAATCTGAATGCTCTGGAAACTGTAGCAGAAGGATCTCAAGTTCAAGGCTATGTGAGAGCCAGTGTGTGCGCGCTGGGAAGCAGCTGCAGTAGTAGGCAGCTACTCTGAACTCCAGGTCTATGAAGGGGAATGGGTGGGGTCAGGCCTTGGACAGCAACTGGCAGCCTATCTTCCCAAGGCCAGCCCCATGCCCTGAGGCAACCCATCACATGGTGATGGGAGGGTGTGGGGCAAAGCATAGAAAAAGCAGCCTAGGGCTAGAGGTGTTCAAGAGGGGCTGGGACATCTTACCAATGATAGGTGAGGGGTCAGCCATTCTGGGGCCCATAGCTCAGGGATCTTTCTCCCATGCTAACTAGGGCAGTCACAAACCACCGCCCCAGGCATTTTCTACTTTCTTGGTAGGTTAGTTCAGTGTCCTCTGAGGTACAAGGCTCTCTGTCCCTGTTAGCTTTGCTCAGAGGGCAATTGTATAGCTGAGCCTGGAATCCACATGGTTGGCGGCTAAGCTGTCTGTTCTCTACTAGCTGCTTGTGGGGTGTGTAGTAACAGCCCACAACAGTGACAGATGGGAGCTCAGCACACTCGAAGAGGGTTCTGGTGATGATGCTACAGCAGAGCTCCTGAAAATACCCTGAAGCGTTTTAGAGGCAGTTACCATGACAGGTAGCTCAAGAAATGCCCAGGGACACAGCAATAAATGGGAAAGAGTTGTGGCACACACACTCAGAAAGGAAACAGCAACAAAGGAAGAAAATAAGGAAAACCGGAGCTCTACCAGGCTAGCAGTCCCTGCCTGGCAATTAGCGGGTAATCTTGTATTGTTTTCTAAAATTTCTAGAGTTTGTTTGCTTTCTTCTTTTTTTTAAAGATTTCTGGAATCTCAGTCTGGAGCCCAGGTTGGCCTTGAACCTGGGACCCTCCTGCCTCAGCTTTCCATACTGTACTGGGATCACAGGTACACACCACCACATATGGCCCTCACTACTCTCTAAATACTAAAGTTCACGCATATATAGTTTGTATGTGAATTCAGACCAGCTTTCCTAGGCCCTGTCAGCCCTTCAGCTCTGACCCAGGCACTCAGGACTTTTAAGCTATAGAGCAGCTACTCCCACCTGGGATTATCTCTTGGGCACAAGAGGATCTCTACCTTTTCCCCCAGAGGTGACATCTCTATTCTTTGAGGGCTACATGTCAAAGCTTTGAAATCCTTCAAAAGATGAATCCTAGAAATGGATGTGGGTGGTCCTGCCACTTTAGGGGAATCCAGGATTACTGGGGAGGTTGAGTCACACTATGGTCTCCATCCCCACTTGTCCTGACTGGCATGAAGAAAACAGGAACCTGCCCCTTCACCAATACCTGCTGTGGACAACTCTGTGTGGACTGGCCTCTGAGGACAGGGCTCCTGCAGTGGGGGAGGCATTTGCTTTCCTGGTCTTTTCTTGTTACTATCCCAACACAGAAAGAATGGCTGCTTCTGATGGGGTGGGGAGGGGTGGGGAGGATTAGTTCACTGAATGAAACCTGCAGCTGTGAACATGTGCTAACCTAAGCTAAGCTGCTTTCTAAAAGGCCTCTGGACCATGGCCACACCCTTGCAGCTAAGCAAGAAGCACCCAGCCATGTCAGGCCCAGCCACAGCCCCTGAGGCTGGACAGGAAGTTCGGGTTGGGCATGAGACTATGTGAATATAGCCTCACATAGTATTCCTCCCCTCCTCAGTGCATCTTAGGGCAACAGGAAAAACCTTAAACAAGGACAAGGGCCTGAGCAGGACAAAACTGCCTGTGGTTCCAAGGGGGCCTAGGCATAGCTCAGCATCCTGAGGGGATCTTGAAGATCCTAGGGCACTGCCAACCTTTCTCTTGCTACTTCTGGCCTGACCCTGTTGTGCCTATACCAAGACACCATGATGTCCAGGGTACATGGAGACAGACACAAGCCCCAGAGTGTCCACATTCCTCTGATACTTTCATGCCAAGACTGTCTCCCACTTTGACCAATGCTGACCCCATTCTGATTAAGTCAGCTGGGAAATGTGGGGAAGGCGGGGTCAAGACTGGGCTTCTGTATACTCCACTCTACGCTCACTATGTCCCCATACCAGCAGGAAGGACCCAGTCCCAGGCACCAAGGGGAAGTCTCACAAGCAATACCCATGATGTCTTAGCTCTGGGGCCGGAAGCCCTTTCCCTCTTCTATAGCCCACTGCAAGGGAACACGTGCTCACCCCACAAGGTCCCTCCTGGGTCAGGCTGGAGACTGCCTGTGTCCCTGGTAGGTGGAGAGTGGGCCTAGTTCCCGTCCACCCACAGCCAACCAACCCTGGAGAAGCAGGAATGAAGAAAGCCAGCCTCCCTCCACCAGAGGCCTGGAACATGACCTGCCCCTTGGGCCTCAGTTCCCTAGTGTACAAGATGATAGAAAATGCTCCTACTTAAGCTCCAAAGATCCAGTGACTAGACACACCCCTTCCAGACAACTGGCCCAGATCCCGGGAAGCTGGGGAAATGGGCCGACTGGGTGCTAGGAGGTGGGGGCATAGTACTAATGTCCAGTGTCACCTCTACTCAGACTGGAAGCTCTGCCCAGTTTCTCCACCCAAGGGTCAGAGGTCCTTTGCTTTAAGCTGGTCCTCTGGCAGGCCAAGGGTGATAGGCTCAGCTCAAGGACCCGGGCTTCTAGCAGAGTTCAAGGGAGTTAGCATGGTCCTGGGCTGCTTGGAGATAGTAAGACCTCAGAACCAAGCAAGACTGGGTACCTTCAGAGAAGCCCTGAACAGGAAAGGGCAAACTCCGGGGAGTCCAGCCCATTTTCCCAATCCATACTGATTCTCTTCCTCCGGGGTCCATCCACTTCCCACTCTGCGTTCCACACGGGGTTGAGGGGTAGGACTCAGCTGACCTAAGCAAGCCTCTTGTGCAGGGCAGTACCTCCCTCCCTCGTGGCTCCCTCCCAGTAGTGTTCTGACAGTGATTCCCGGGAGAATTCGAACCCGGTTAGGAGGGGGGATGGGTGTGGACAGGGCAGCTGTGGCCATAGAGGCGGGACAAGCGACCTCATCCCTTACAGGGGACACTGGGACACCCACCTCCTCCGGGGTTGCCCAGCACTCACCTCTCTCAGGGCACGGCGGTCCAGGCCACCTCACCGCGGGCGGCATCAGCGGCCTGCAGGACAGTCCATGAGGCCAAGGGGGAGGGGAGGGGCGCAGGGGTCCCCAGGGGGTGCGGTACAAAGAGATGTATGGATGCGAAAATAGGGGGAGGAAGGACGGCCAGACAGGCAGGGGGACGGCCGCGCAGCCTGGGTCGGGGAGGGAAGAAAGGCGGAGGAAGGGGGCGGGAGTCCGGGGGGAGGAAACAATGTAGCCGGCGCGGCCCGGGCAGAGTTCCGCTTCCGAACGCGGCCACCGAGGTTCGATTTGGGAACGTCGCGCCGGCCGCCGGGGGACTCCCCGGGCGTCCGATCGCGACCCGCGGGGGTTGCCCGCGCCCCACACCCCGGAGGTCGGGCGGCCGGAGGCTGGCGGGGCGGGAGGGACGGCTGGCCCGGGGACGGCCCCGACGGCGGCGCGGCCCGGGTTGGCCCTGCTGGGACCCCACCCCGGTGGGACCCCCGGGGCAGGGCGCAGGAGTGTAAGGGAGGCGGCCGGCTGGGCGGCGGCGGCCAACCTCAGCTCGCCCGGGTTCCGATGGGAGGAAGCTCGCAGGCCTGGCGAGAGGAAGCGCGGCCCGGATCCTCCGCCCGCTGCGGCGCGCCTGCGCGAGGGGGCCTGCCCGGCGCGCAGCGGGGCGTGGGTCGGCGCCCTCTGCTGGACCTTGAAGGGAATGCGGGGGGTGTGTCCGCGCTCACGCCCTGCCCCCACTTACTGGCCTTCGCGAAAGCTCCCGAAGGTCCTTCCAGAGGGCCACCAGCTCACTAGAGCCAACCTTTCAACCTTCTCTAGGTGAAGCTCCCCTGCTAAGGTGGAAGCCAGGCCTAGATTCCTTTGTGGCAGTAAGCATGCATGCATTTATTCATTCACAATCATATCCTGGGGGCTGAAATTGCCAGGGCCCCTGCTCTGGAGTCCAGTTCTTCAGACCTATCTATTTCTGTCAAGTTCTCAGTCGGGGTTGGGCAACTAGATTCTCTCAAAGAACAAGTTGATAAAATGACAAGGTAGTGTACAAGGTCCACAGGAAACAGGAAAGATGGGTGCACGCACGGGTTGACTTAAAAGAGCTGGGGGAATGAATAGCAAGCACAGAGGCAAGGAGCAGTGAGAGCACTGGTGGCTTCTGGGACTATAAATAGCTCCAGCAGGCTCTGACCAACACTGTGGGTAGGGGAGAATGGTGGGAGATGGGTTCCTGCAAGCTACGGGGCAAAAGACCCAAAGAGCCTCTTAGGACTTTCCTTTTGGCTTGGAAGCAATAAGGAAGTTGTCAATGGCTGTGTAACGGTGGACAGATTACCAAACATCTGTCTACCCTGTTGCATCGTTGTTTGAAGCGATGAGCAAAACTAATACCACCAAATTTGTAAGGTTTTGTGGAGAGGAAATGAGTTAATAGGCTTAAAGTGCTCGGTGCACAGTGGCACGTGGTGAGTCTTCAATTAAACGTGAACTGTTATTATATACCATTGTTAATGAGGAGTTGGGATCCTCCCTAAGCAATTTGCTCTTAACTACGAGGGCAAGCAGCGCTCGGGCATCAGAGGCTCACGGAACAAAAGAGGAGTGACAAGACAGAAACCAGAAACTCCATGGGAAGATCTAAGTGTTGGAGCATTTCCTAAGGACCAGGACTGGAGGAAGCAGCCAGTTGGGGGGGTTAGGGCGTGGATTCTTCAGGTAGAAGAAGTGAGGCCACTGGCACAGAGTTGAAACATAATATAAAGTAAGAACTAAGGGGCAGCCAAAGCGGTGGTGGCAAACGCCTTTAGTCCCAGCACTCAGGAGGCAGAGGCAGGCAGGTCTCTGTGAGTTCGAGGACAGAGAAACCCTGCCTCAAGAAACCAAACCAAACTAAAACAGAACAAAATCCCAACCAAAACAAACAAACAAACAAACAAACCAGCAAACAAAAACCTGAGGGGCAGAAAGGGACAGTAAAGAGTTCTGAGAAGGATGGAGTTGCAAACTGCAAATAAGCTGGGCATACTCTATCCCCACCTCCCCTCCTCCAGACAACAAGTTGGTCCTCTGGCCCAGCATGCAATACCAGTTTGTTTACAAGGAACCCTTCTCTAGGGATACCCAGGGAGGAGGCATCCAGTAGATCTCAGTGCTAAATGTGAAAATAAATAAATAAATAAAAACAAAACCCAACCCAGGGATTTGGGGATCAAATCTCAGGGTTAAATCTCAATTTAAGAGCTGTGTGGCTGTGTGGCTTTGAACTAGTTACCTAAGGTCTCTGAGCTATTTCCTCTTCTGTAAGATCAGGCTAAGAGCATACCTCTTTCATGAAAGATGGTGCAGATTCAGCAAGATAACAGGCCTGGAGTGTGTGTGTGTGTGTGTGTGTGTGTGTGTGTGTGTGTGTGTGTGTGTTATCAGGCTTTGCTTTCTTTCCTTTGAGGTCAAGATGGAATGATAATATGGCCCCAATTTGGAGGCAGGGTGGGTGCTACTCTGTTTGAAGGAAGGGCTTTAGCAGCTTGCTAAAGAGGGAGATTGATAGATTGACATCTCCTTTACTCTGTCTGAATTAGTTGGCAAAAGGGGGGCTGGGAGACTGTGGGGACTTGGGGGAAAACCCTGAATAAATACCTAAATCTTTGCTCCAGTTTCACCACAAATATATCTTCCTCTACCCGTAAGCACGCTTGACTGTCTCCCTAAGTTTGCTGGGGCCCAGAATGTGACCTTTGGAATCAAATAAACCCGTGTTTGAATTCTGGTTCCACCTCTTCTCAGCAAAGTGAGGGGGGGAAAAATTAACCTCCTGAATTCCAGGCTTTGTGAATTAAAGCTTGAATTGATAGTGCAAGAACCAGCTAACACCCAGTTCATCATTCTTAAACTCATTCCCTTTCAATATATATGGAACACTTGTTAGCTGTGATCTTCATGTCCAAAACAGCAAAGAAGAAGAAAAAAAAAACCCAAAAAACAAAAAGCAAACCAGTCTGATCAGCTACAGTGTGTGAAGGCCATGAACACCCAATGGACAGAACCAAGCAGTGAAGAGGATGAAATTGAAAAAAGGGGCCCAGCAATGCAGTAAAATGGCTCAATGGGAGAAAACCCTGTTTCCAAAGCCTGAGAACATGAGTTTGATTCCTGGATCCCATGGCAGGAGAGAACAGACTCCTCTGACATCCACAGGCGCGCACACACACACACACACACACACACACACACACACACACACACACACACACACCCGAACTTTTAAAGGCCAATAAAGGGGAGGGAGTGTGCATCATTAATTAAGGCTCAGGATGTAGCTCAGTTGGTAGGCGGAGTGCTTGACTAGCATGCATTAAAGCCCTGAGTTCCATCCCCAGACAACATGAAGTGAACATGGAGATTCCACCTGGAATCCACCAAATTGGGATATTTAGGCAGGAGGATAAGAAATTCTAGCTCATCCATGACCTCAGAGGAAGTTCAGGGCCAGTTTAGGTTCCATGAGACCCTACCTCTCATGGGTAACATAACCAAACCACAAAGCTCAGCACAGAGGTGTTGTGTGGTCCACATGGTGAAAAGGGCCGAGGTCCTGGCAAAGGTAACGGTGGAGAGGAGTGGACAGGAGTGTCTAGGATCAGCTGTCCATGAGGACCGTGTATGTGGAAAGAGGGCCTGGTGACCTTCTAGTACAGCCCTACTCCTGGGTGAGTGGGGGGGGGCAGAGACAGCCCAGGAAACACTCAAGAACACAACTTTGCTTGAGTGGAGTCTGAGTTGCCTGTAATATATGGATATATCAAGTCAGCATCTAAGATTCATGTGCCCAGGCTGCTGCTTGTTCTTTGGTGGTGGCTGGGGCTGGGGAAGGGGAAGGGTGATGGAGCCAAAGACTTCTGGCAGCTTTTGGGTGAAGGGACCAGATGGCCCAGCTGCATGCAGAGCTGGGGGGTGGGGGGAGGGCAGGGTTGTCCAGAGCTTTAGCACTTTTATTGGAGTGTGTTCCCATGGTTCCCTGGCAGGGAAAGGCTTCTGCTCCTTCTCTCTGTCTCTTCCCCTCCCCCAGCTCTTATGCTCAGAGATGATAGTTTAGAGAAGCTGGTGTGAAGTAGCTTGAAACTCAGCCACTCTGGGCGTCCCCCAGGGCAGAAAACAGGAAGCCAAGATTAAAGACAGATTTCCAGCAACGTCTCCTACTTCCTGCAGGGCAGGTGCCCCTGCACAGTGCACAGCGGCTGGGCCATAAGCAGAGCAGAGCAGAGGGGCTCGGCTGCCTTCCCTTGTGATGGGAAGGACAGGCACCTGCCTAGGCTGTGGCTGCCTCCCCAGCTTTGTTCCATGGCCTCCCTCGACCTCCTCGTCTCCATCAGCAAGGCCTTGTGGCATAAGCCTCTCCCACAGGCTAGTGAGGATGAAGATAGGACACAGCAGCTGGTGCTCCTAGGAGGTAGAGGGACGGAGAAGGAAGAAGTGGGCTGTAGGGTCACTCAGGCCTCATGTGAACCCTACCTAGCTGCTGTGGGGTCCCACTAAGTTAGAACGGATAGACAAAGGGGGCAGAAATGGTGGAACAGAGATGGATGGCAAGGTGGCCGCAAAGACCAGGCCAGTGCTTCAGGCCCTAAGTCTGTAGGAAAGGACAGAAACCAGGAGAAAGCAAGTGGCCCCAGTGGCTTCCGTAATGTCAATGCCTGGGTGAGCTTGCTTGATATTCACAGCTGCCAAAGGAGCCAGGACCCAGAGAGCTAAAGTGGGCTGTATGTAAATATGGGCACCTTATCCTTGATAATGGTGATGGCTGATACTTGTTTATGTACTCGATTTACTCTTGAGACGGAATCTTATGTATCCCAAAATGGCCTTGAAGTCTATATTACTGGGGATGGGTCTTGAACTTCTGATCCTCTTACCCCTACCTCCCAAGGGTCTGGATTATACACATGGTATGCCGAGTTTATATTGTCTGGGGATCAAACCCAGGGAGGGCTTCATGCATGCTAGGCAAGCATTCTGCTGACTGAGTCACATCCCAGCCCTGCAGCTTTGTTTCTACAGATGAATCTCCTGACACAGTATTATTACTAGCCCCATTTTGCAGAAAAGGAAACTGAAGAGAGATTAACTCAGTTGGCCATCAGATCTCTGGCCGGGAGGAAGGATCCAGGGTGATGTCTTGAAGTTCTATTTTAATAGCTTCCTAGTTAGAGGGCTGACTTTCCCCTGCCCAGCTATGTGACCTTTCAATTTAAATTTCTGCAGTAGGGGATGGAGCCCAGGCTCTTTTGCATGCTAGTCATGCGTTCCACTTCTGAGCCATTGAGCCATACTCCTAGGCCAACACCAAGGCTTAAGAAAATTAGTACTTTTTTTTTTTTTTTGTGAGGCAGACATTTCAGTGAATAACTTCTTCTCCCCCCACCCCCCTTGAGACAGGGTTTCTCTGTATTGCTTTGGAGCCTGTCCTGGAACCAGCTCTGTAGACCAGGCTGGCCTCGAACTCCTAGAGGTCTGCCTGTCTCTGTCTCCCGAGTGCTGGGACTAAAGGCATGCTCCACCAACACTCTGCTCTGAGTGAATAACTTTTGAGAGTTTGGTTCTCTCTGTCTACTATGTAGGTTCCAGGGATAGAATTCAAGCAATAAGGCTTGGCAGCAAGCACTTTTGACCTCTGAGCCCTCTCAGTGGTCCAACTCTGAGCCTTTCTCAGCCTCGGGGACCTATTTCTAAGAAGACAGTGAGAAGAGCAGCATCTGCTCTGAGCTGGGTTGAGTGTGGCTTAGCCCAGTGCTTTGGCCCTCACTGGCAGTTAGATGTATTTTTTTCCCTTTCTCTTCTGGAACAGCTTTGTAGTCTCGCTCTCCCCTGCAATCTTCTCAGAGATCTGTTGGCCTCTGCAGGGTGGAGCCAGAGCTTTTGTTGTTGAACCCACAGTGCCACAAAAGCTGAGGAATTGGGGGGAAAACAACCATTCATCCACCCAGACAGTTACTACTCTCCAAGACACTGAATGGCTCCTGTTAGGTGGGGCTAGAGCGCCCCTGATTCTCACTCCCAGCACCATTTGCAGGTTGGTACTCACCCCTTCATGCTCTCCAGAGGCCCCAGCCGCAGAGTGTTCTTTTTATGATAGGCTCACACTACCCAGAAATCCCCAGGCTCTGCCTGATGATTGGAGGCCTTAGCCTCTGCTCTAGCTTGCTTGGGGGGACTTGGGTGGGCAGAGGCAAGGCGAGCAGAGGCCCTGGAGTGCTCCCCTGAGGAAAGATTGGCTATCTGACAGGGTGGGGTGCAAGAGAGGAGCAGCCGGAGCTTGCTTCAAGCCCAGCTTGTGCAAATCATATGCAAAGCATTCTGCCCAGGAGGTGTACCCAATGTGATAACATTGGTCCTTTTCTGGCCCCGGGTGGGGTGGAGCTGTAAGGAGGGAAAATGTGGATGTTTCCTAGGAGTGGCAGTTGAGGAACCAGGAGGCCCCTCTGTCCTTACGCCTCCCAGGGATTCCTCCTAATAGCGGGGAGCCAATGAGGACAGGGACTGGTTTCTTTCTTTCTTTCTGTCTCCACAGGGCAGGTGGTATAAAGCCTCTAGCAGCTGTGGACTAAGAGTGACCAAACTCTCCTTGAGGTCTCTGGCTGTCATTCCTGCCACCGGATTCAGAACCTCCATTCCAGAGAGGGGTTCCACGTCAGCCTTCTGTTTGTCAGTCTTTTTTTTTCCTTCGGAGATAACATTTCTCTTGGTATTAGACATGGTTGTCCTGGATCTCACGCTGTGGACCAGGCTGGCCACAAACTCAGAGATCTTCCCGCCTCTGCCTTCTGAGTGCTAGTAGGATTAAAGGCATGCACAACCACCGTCCAGCTGTCAATCTTCTTGAAACCCTCACCCTGACTAACCTTGTGCCCTCCAGAAACTTCCTCTCAGATAACCTGAGACTTTCCACCCTGATGCCTAGGGCCATGTTTGGCTCCCTGGGCCTGTGGTCTTCAGCAGCTCTGAGCTCTCAGCTGTTGGTAGCTAGTCATCTGTTACTCTGTTATCTCTGCTTTACCACCGAGTCAGCGAGCACTGAGGGCCACCCTCAAAGAGAAGGGGAACTTGCTTGTCAGGAGCAGGGACTACCCAGGGCTGCAGGGACTTCACCTGTGTCCGAGTGAAGGACTGAAGGAGAGATGGATATCTGAACGACTGAAACAGCCTGGGAGGAGCTGGCTGTTCCCCATGTTGGTCCTTCAAGGCAGCTAGTACGAGGATGGGGAAAGATGGAAAACTGTGCGACAGGCACCAAGGACTTGGAGATTACTCCCCCTGGCAGCTGAAGTTGAGAGGCCAGGGGCCACATCCTGTTCAAACCGCACTGGAGGCCTCATCTTTGGTGCCTGTCACCTCCCCAGTGTTGTTCTGTCTGCGGCTGCTTTCATGAGCAATGCATTTATTCATTCTCCACTGATGTTAGCAGAGGTCACTTTGGGTTGTTACTTAGATCCTGACTGTTAGCCCTTAGGCAGTCCCCTCCCATGGACTGAGGCTGCAGGACATGTGGTGATATCTTCTGTGGCAAGTGCCAGGTTCTCTTTCTCTTCCTGCTCCTGGTACTAGGTACAGAGCCTGGGCCCTCACACATAACAAGCAAGTGGTCTGCCTTTAAGATCCATCTCTAGTCTTTTTTGAACTTTATTACTTTCATTTATTATTTTATTGTATGTATACAGTTATTTTGCCTGCATGCACGCATGTCTTTGCACCACCTGCATGCTCAGTGTCCTTGGAGGCCAGGAGAGGAAATTATATACTCTAGAATCAAAGTTATAGATGGTTGTGAATTGCTATGTGAGTGCTCGGAATTGAACCCAGGTCCTCTAGGAGAGCAGCTGGTATTCTTAACTTTGAACTTTGAAAGTATCTCACTAATTTTCCCAGGCTGGATTTGAACTCATTCTGTCACCCAGGCAGGCCTCAAACTTTTAATCCTTCTGTCTGAGACTCCTGAGTGAGTAGGTCCTGATAGACACAACCAGGCTTCCCTTAGATTTGTTGTTATTGTTGTGTTGAGACAAGGTTTCTCTAGGTAGTTCTGGCTGTCTTGGAACCTACATAGATCAGGCTGGTCTTGAGTTCACGGATCTGCCTGCCTCTACCTCCCAAGTGCTGGCATCAAAGGCATATGTCAGCTCATTCATCTCCTTCATAGATTGTTTTTTAAAAATACACATGCCTGTAATCTAGCACTAGGGAGGCAGAAGTGTGAAGAGCAAGAGTCAGTCATTCTCAGCTACATACAGTAAATATGAGGCCAGCCTGGGCTACATGAGACCCTGTCACAAACAACAAATAGACAAAACTAAAAGCAAAACAAATCCACGAAACCCAACAGCTAATAAAAATTATTATATCAGCAGAATTAATAATAAAATTACTGATGTTTAGAGACACTCTTGCTATGTAGCCCCAGCTGGCATAGAAGTTTACCCTGGTTAGCAAACTTGTGGTAATCCTCCTACCTAACCCTCCCAAGTGATGGGATTTCTCTTCAAGGGGACATGTTAGAGTCTCCTGTTGTAGATAAATGTCATTGTATACTCCTTGCTTGACGTTTACTTTCCTCCTGACGTTTGATCCCTGACGATGCTAGCCACTACTCTCCTCATATAGGAGAGGCATCAGCGCCCTCTAGTGCTCAAAGCCCAGATTCACAAAAGGAGGCACAAGAGAAAAGGTTCTCAAGGAAGGGCAAAGTCATATGACTCTCTCTACTCCAGGGTGCCACACCAAGTGAAGGGGCTAGTCTGACAACCACACCTGTCCTGGAAAGCTAGGCTGTTAGGAGCCTGAAGAGAGAGTGCCTCAGATTCGACCAGCATCAGGGCCTGTACTGACCGGAGCCAGCCTAGATGAATGAGGGCATAGTGCAGCTGGAGCAGGAAGGATATAATCTTTTCCAGAAAGTTCGGCTGCACTAATCATCCTTCCAGGGAATGGAAGGAACAACATTTCCTTCCAAAGGACTCTGGCTGTAGGAGAGCATTTTTAGAGGGGTGTTTCGAGCGGGACAGCCAGGTAGCAGGGGACCCTGAATTTCCTTCTTTGGGCTGCTTCTTGATCCTAAGGCAATCACCACACTGGCCCCTATCACCAGCATTGATGATAATCCCAGATTTTTCTGAATGGAGACAGGTGAGGAGGGCACTTTGCATGTATTACTTCTCATTTGATTAGTATTCTTCAAGTAAGACGGTAGCATCTAGATTGTCTTAGCATGCTGAGGTTGATGTACAGAATCGCTCAAACTCTGACCTCTTTCTACTGCCCTAGGACATGAGAAGCCAGAACCCCCATGTGCTGGATCACTTGGCAGAGAAGGGCTACAAGCTGGAGGAGAGGGGTGCTTGCCCACCCCGCCTCCATTTATCATCTGATAGCCATTGGTGCCTGCTGGAAACTAGGCAGTAGACTCTGACTCTTGTGCTCGGCCAACAGGTGGGAAACAGAGAAGGGGTAGGGATGATGGGTAGGAAGGAGGCAGGCTTTACCGTGTGCTCTGAGTGTGCTTTGTAAGATCTGGCTTGATACAGGTCCTTTAAGAGGCAGTGCGGGGCATTGGTGCATACTGTCAGGGAATTCTCTACAAGCCACATGAGCTAGCCCAGGATCAGCCTTGTGGGCATTAAAGCAAACGACCAAACCAAAAACAACAACAACAACAAAACAAACAAACAAAAGCACCCACACCAGGGCTAGAGAGGTAACTCAGTGGTTAAGGGAAACTGGCTGAAGACTTTAGTTCCCAGCACTCACATCGGGAGAACTCACAAGTGTCTGTAACTCCAGTTCCAGGGGCTCCTGCACTTCTGGCTTCCATGGTGGACACTGCACTTGGGTGTACATTCCTACCTGTAGATACACTCACATACACATAATTAAAAACAATAAAAGTAAATCTTGAGGAATATCCCCCTCTCACCTCAAGGGGGATAAGAGATCATTTCTTCTGGCCTGGAGAGACAGACTTAGGTTCTGCCAAGGTCCGTGTTCCGATGTAGCAGTAAGTTTTATGAAGTTTTAAATATAATAACAGAACTAGGAAAGTCATAGGCAAGCAGTCTTTTCATATAGTGGGTGAGTATATAAGGTAGGTAGGGTACGCCAACTGGGGAACTCTGCTATAGGCTTCAGATGCTGCCAGTTGACATTGCTAGCTTTCAGGTTGGTGGAAGGTAGGGTTCTGTTCATGCATTCCAAAAGGTCTCACCTAATAGTTATGTCAGGTCACACAAGGAGGTGGTCAATAAATAGCTATTCAAATGAAAGGCTGAAGATAGCCAGGATAAAGTTATGATTTGGACCTGCAACATTCCAACCTTTCCAAATGCTAAATCCTAATCAATCTGCTTTCATAGGTGCAGCTTCTTTCTGAGGACTTTGTTCAGTATCAACACTGAAAGTGACCAAGAGTGTCATTGTAGGACAAGACTTTCCACTCTGCACCTACATATCTACCTCCTCAGTGAGCAAAAGTAATTTGTGTAAGGATTCAGGGGGAGCACACACCAGGAGGGCCAGCACGGGGCAGGCACCTGCACAAGGAATAGGCTGGCATTTAAGTGGAATCAAGGGGCAGCTGGACTCCAGGTATCTCCAAGATTTTGGAATTTAATTTTCCTGAGTACACTAATTCTGAAAGTGTGTGTGTGTGTGTGTGTGTGTGTGTGTGTGTGTGTGTTTTGTCTATCCTTGTAAAATGATCCATTCCTGTCTCTGTGCCTTTGCACACCTGTAATCCTCATTTGCTCACCTGTCACTGTAGGTAAGCAAGCAGCATATGTATCCCAAGTGTATCATGGGTCCCCATCAGTGTTTCCAGTAGCCCCAGCACCCAAGAGATGATGGGCTAGGTGTGGGGGTCCACATCTATTGTCTTAGCTCTTGACAGGCTGAAGCAGAGGGATCAAGAGCATATATATATATAGTATAACCTTGTGATGGGAGATGTCATTCTGTAAATATGTTTCTCATATTGGTTAATGAATAAAGCACTGTTGGACAATAGGAAAGCAAGATAGGTGGGACTAGGAGACAAGGAGGAGAGAGGAAGTAGTAGAGAGGAGATTAAAAATTTAGGACCGAGAGAGAAATGGGTTAATATTTAAGACAGAGCTAGCCAATAAGAAATGCTAGTAACAGGCCAACAGCATAATATCTAATACAATGTCTCTGTGTGTTATTTGGGGGTGGTGCGGCTCTGGGACCAGGCCGGAGGGAAAACCTACTTGTAACAACCTTGTCTCAGTAAAGCAATCAAATGGGGCGTTGTGTCATACACCTTTAATCCCAGGCAGAGGCAGGAGAAATTCTGTAGTTGGAAGTTTTGTAGACAGAAGTTTCTGTCCAACCTGGTCCCACAGCTGTTTAGTCCCAAATAAGCACACAGAGGCTTATATTAATTATAAACGGTTTGGCTGATGGCTCTGGCTTCTTATTGGCTAGCTCCCATTTCTATTAATCTGTGTATCTCTACATGGTCTTGGCTTACCTGGGTTTCTTGCTTCCTTGGCAGCTACATGGCCTCTCTTTGACACTGCCTACTACCTTTCTCTATCCCTGTTTGGATTTCCTGCCTGATAATTCCCATCTGTCCATTGGCTGGAACAGATTTCATCAACCAATAAGAGAAACATATATTTACAGCACACAGAAGGACATCCCCTATCAAGGTCTCTCATCCTGCCTGCCTGTTTCCAGATATACACACAGAGGCTTAATATTTATTATAATTATTTGACCAGTGGCTCAGGCATGGCTGTGGCTTACAGGTAATGTTCTGGCACCTTACTTATACTGCAGCTCTATGGCATCTCTGACTCGACCTTCTTTCTCTCCATAACTCTGTTTGGATTTCCTGCTAGTTATATTCTGCCTGGCCATTGGTCAAAACAGCTTTATTCACCAACAATAAAAGCAATGCATATTCGAAGCATACAGAAGGACATCCCACATCAAATTTATGTGAATTTGAGGTCAGCATGGTCTACACATGGAGTTCCAGAACAGCCAGGGCTACACAGAGAGATCTTATCTCAAAGAGGGAAAGAGAAATTAACAATGAAAAATGACAAATAGTGGGGTCTTGGGAAGGTGACTCAGTGGGTAAAAGTGATTGCTCAACAGTCGCGAAGACTGAGTTCAACACCCCAGTACTCCCACGAAAAGATGGGCAGTGAGAACAAGAGAATCCTTGGAAGTTCATGGGCCACTAGCCTGGCTCAATGCAGAGAAAACAATAAAGACACCCTGTCTCATTGTTGGTGGAAGGCCAGGCTTGATGCCCAAGGGTGTCTTCTGATCTCTACAAATGCATCTTGTGCATACAAAACAACCAGGGGCTCAGCCTTGAAGGTAGTCCTTGGAGACCCAAGAAGAGACACTGCAGAAGGAGCTGAACAAGAAACAACTTCCCCCTCCTCCCTCTTCTCCTCCTCCCTCCTCTCTTCCTCCCTCTCCCCCTCCTCCTCTCCTCCTTATTCTCATTCTTTTTTGTTTACTTAAAAAGATTTATTTATTTAATTTATGTGTATGAGTATTTTGCTTGCTTGTATGTCTATCGTGTGTGTGTGTGTGTGTGTGTGTGTGTGTGTGTGTGTGTGTGTGTGTGTGTGTGGTACCTGTGGAAGCCAGAAGAGGGCAGAAGAGATCTTCTAAAACTGAAGTAACACAGTTGTGAGCCCCCCTGTGTGTGCTGGGAACCAAACTCAGGTCCTCTGGAAGAGCAGCCAAGGCTCTTAACCACTGAGCCATCCCTCCAGCCTTATTATTAGTTTTGTTATTCTTGTCCTTCATCTTTGGCTTTTTAACCCTTCTCCCCAGTTTTTTTCTTGGTTCTTGAGAAATGTTAATATGTATGGGTTTTTCCTGGTTAGTGAGAGGGGACATAAGCAGGCCTTGGAAGAAGGGAAGGTACAGTTCAGGACACACCAGTCAGCAGCCCGAAGTGCCCTGAGGACTATGGGTTCCCAAGTTCCCCGGGGCTAATGATGGTTTGTGTGTTTCTAAGTTATATAGTTGGCTGGTTCTAAGCTTTACCATGAGATCCTCATTATCAAGACCAGGCCAGCCTGAAACTTATTCTGTGGTCCAGCCTAGTTTCTAGCTCAGAAACCCAAGTCCTCCTGACTCAGCCTCTCAAGTGTTAGGATTTCAGGTGTGTGTCATCACACCTGGCTGGGTTAAGAATTTCTCTTTCAAGTTGGTCAAAATAAAAACAAAAAACCAGGCCAACAAATGATGCAGAGAAGGGAGTGTGTGCGTTATATTATGGCCACTATCAGTAGTTTCTCCAGAATTTATGGGGCAGAAAGGCTTGAAATTTCCCTTGAAGTTACCTTTGTAACACAGACCACTTCCCACCAGATTGTTTGCTTCACATGGGGTCTGTGGGTAGGTCAACCACCGGGAGAAACAGTTTTCTCAAATGACCACTAGGTAGCGCTGTAGACCACACTCAGTGCTACAGACCAGAGTAGTGGAGACGCCAAGGTCAGATCCTGGCTTGAGAATTCAACACCCAGCAGGAAAGGAGAATAAAACCAACAGTTTAGCTGGCTGTTGTGGTGCACACCTTTAATGCTAACACTTGGGAGGCAGAGGCAGGCATATCTCTATGAGTTTGAGGCCAGCCAGAGCTAGAGAGACTGTGTCTCCAAAAGCAAAAGGAAAACTGGTGGCAAGGAAAGAGTGGAGATGGAGGACTTTCTTCTCCCCACAGATCTCAGTCCTGATTCTGTTTGCTTATTTGTAGATGAGGTCTCACTATGTAGTCCATGGCTGGTCTAAAATTCGGAGTGTCCAACTAAAGGTGTGACCCACTATACCCAGATGGTGCTGTCTCTCTCTCTCTCTCTCTCTCTCTCTCTCTCTCTCTCTCTCTCTCTCTCTCTCTCTTTCTCTTTCTCCTTTCTCCGTGTAGCCCTGTTGCTGTCTAAGAACTAGCTCTTGGCTGGCCCCAAGAAGCTCAGAGATCAGTCTTCCTCTGCCTCCTGAGTACCGGGAGACCAGATGATTATTATTTTTGCGTGCGTGCCGTCTGTGCGTGCATGCGTGTGTGTGTGTGTGTGTGTGTGTGTGTGTGTGTGTGTGTGTGTGTGTGTGTTTTTCAGAAAGGGTCTTGCTGTGTAGCCCAGGCTATCCTGGAATTATAAGTGATCCCTCCTAACCTCATACCCACTCCACTTCAGTTTTTCAAGACAGGATTGTTTCTTTGTGTAGCTATGGAGCCTGTTCTGATGCTCTCTATAGACCAGGCTGGCCTAGAACTTACATAAATCTGCCTGCCTTTGCTCCCCAAGTGCTGGGATTAAAGGTATGCACCACCACCGCCTAGCCCAGCTCATGTGTATAGGAATTTTGCGGTATGTATGTCTATCTTCTACATGTCTAGCATGGTGTGCCTGAGGCACAAGGAGGCCTCCCAGAAGAGGGTGGATCCTCTGAAGTGGAGTTTCATACTATAACGACCTGCCATGTCGGTCCTGGATTGAATCTGAGTGGTCTGGAGGAGATCTTATGTCCAAACTGTCTTTCCAGACCATTTCAGCTTTTTTGTCGTTGTTTTGTTTGGTCGGGTTTTTTTTTAAATATATTTTTATTTATGTTTCTTGAGACTGGGTTTCTCTGTGTAATAGCTCTGGGTGTCCTGGAACTTGCTTTGTAGAGCAGCTGGCCTTGAACTCACAGAAATTGCCTGCCTGGCATGTGCCACCACTGCCGGGCTCTGTTTTGGCTTCTTACAGGCAGGGATTACAGGTATTGTGTCACCATGAATAACTGGCATGATTTTTTGTTTTGTTTTGTTTTGTTTTGTTTTGTTTTGTTTTGCTTTGCTTTTGTTTTTCCAGACAGGGTTTCTCTGTAGCTTTGGAGCCTGTACTGGAACTGGCTCTGTAGACTAGGCTGGCCTCAAACTCACAGAGATCCCCCTGCCTTTGCCTCTTTGAGTTCTGGGACTAGAGACTAGAGGCGTGTGCCATTAACACCTGGCCCGGCACGATTACTTTAGGTGTACATAAGGCAGGATAATTTCCTTTGAACATTAGGTCCTACTAATGGAAAAAGTGTTGAATTTGGAAGTTACAGTCTCAGCTTGACACTTTGTGGCAGGTACCCCTTCTGGGGCAGGGATAACTTGAGTCAGGGCTGCTTGCTGGGAGGCAGGGAGCCTGGTTCAGTGATAGATTGTGTGCCTACCACAGGAGAGGCTCTGGATTCAACTCCTAAAACTGAAAAAGAACTCTCCATCTCATACTCAAGAAACAGAGGCAGGCAAATATCTATGAATTTGAGGCCAGACTGGTCTACAAAGTGAGTTCCAGTACAGTCAGGGCTACATAATAGAGATCCTGTCTTACAAACAAACAAACAACAACAACAACAACAAAAATACATCTCATAGACATTTATAACCTTCCATAGAGAAGAAATACACAATTTTTTGTCCATCTTTCTTCTCTGCATATATTTGCATATACTTATTTTTAAATGAATAAATGGGATGTAGCACAGTTGGTACCTAGCATGCACAAAGCCCAGGGTCCATCCCCAGCACTGCACAGACCACACCTGTACTTGCAGCAATCAAAGGTATAAGCAGGGAGATCGGAAGTTTGAGGTCATTCTAGGCCATTGTGATGTTTCGAACAAAAATGGCCTCCACAGGCTCTATGTTTCAATATTTGATCCCAGATCGACAGAACTGTCTGAGAAGGATTGGGAGGTATGGCCTTGTTGGAGGAGGTGTATCATATCACTGGGAGTGATACACTTTGAGGTTTCACAAGACTTACATTCCCAGCATGCCTCTCTGGCTCCTGCTTATGGATCAAGATGTGAGCTCTCAGCTCCTGCTTTGGTGTCATGCCCGCTGCCATGATTCCGACATGGTGGTGACAGAACTTTAAGTCCTAAATAACCCTTTCCTATTATGACTTTCCTTGGTTGTGGTGTTTTATCACAGCAATAGTAAGGAAACTAAGCCCTGCTCTAGACTGAATTCCAGGCCTGTATTTTGAGAGAACCTTTCAAAAAGAAAACAAAACCCAAAACTAAAACAAAAAACAAGCCCGCAAAAAAAAACCAAAACAAAATAGAAATAAATGATAAGCCAAGCCAAGCCAATCTGACTCTTTCTCAAAAGCAAACAAGTAAACAAACAACCCTACTATGTAGGCCAGTGAGACAGCTCAGTAGGTGAAGGTGTTAATAGTCAAGCCAGAGCCCACATAATGGAAGGAGAGAACAGATGACTACAAATAATCTTTTTGTCCTCTATACATGCACACATATACATAAATAAAATAAATGTGAGAAGCAAAAACATAAAACATTGGGGAAGCCGAGGTAAGAGAATCGTGAGTGCCATGCCAGTCCAGGGATACTAAAACTACATACACTAAAACTATATATATATTCAAAACCAAACAATCACAAAAAAATCATAAATTAATGGGACATAGTGATGGACACCTGTAAGTCCAGGAGTCTGAGGCAGGAGAATTGAGAATTCTAGGTTAACCTGGGGTACATGTTGAGATTCTGGTCTCGAAAACAAAAAGGGCTGGGGAAATGACTCAGTGGTCAAGATAACTTGTTGCTCTTGCAGAAGACCTGGGTTTGATTCCCGGCACCCACAAGGTGGCTCACAACCATCTGTAACTCCAGTTCAGGAGCTCCAGTGCCCTCTTCTGGTCTCCACAGGCACCGAGCACACATGGAGGAGGCAAAGCAATCATACACAGAAAATCAAACAAAACCAAAGCAAAACAGACACACAAAAAAGAAAACCATAAATGGTAACAAGGTTATATGTGTTGGTCTGGAAAAGTCTTCACATTCATGGTACTATTTTATGTAGGTCTGTCAATTTTTTAGTCATCTTAACTATTATTGGTTTTAGTGGAATACTGAGTCATCCTAAAGAACACAGAGAGTTTCCAAGCATAAATTATTGTTGTTACTATAGTTTAGTGTTAAGGTTTCTAAAAAGAAAATGACTCGTTCATTTTTATTTTGTGTGTAAAGGTGTTTTGTCTGTATGTCTGTCTGTTCACTATGTGTATACAGTGCTTGCAGAGGTCAGAAAGAAGGTATTGGATCCACTGTGTAGATGCTGGGAATTAAACTTGGGTCCTGTGGAAGAGCAGCCAGAGTTCATAACTGCTGAGCCATCTCAGCAATTTTTTTATGTTTGTTCTCTCTTGAGTCAGTGTCCCATTATGTAGTCCTAGGTTGGCCTGGACCTTGCCCTCTAGACCAAGCTGGCCTAACTTCACAGGGATTCACCTGCTGTCTTTGCCTCCTGAGTGCTGAGACCAAAGGCGTGCACCACCACTTCTGTCTGTTGTAGGGGTTTTGTGTTTGTTTCCTTTTTCTTTTCAGGCAGTCTCTCATAGGCGAGTCTTAGGCTTTTAATCCTCCCACCTCCATCTCCCAAGTCCTGGGACAGCATATATGCATCCACCAGTCACCTTTCAATATTGGAGTAGCATTGGCCCAGCAATAGCTATGTCGTAGTAGATTGCATGTCTGCAAAGAGGCTGGGGACAAGGAGCAGGTATTAAAGGTGAAAAGAGACTTTCGTAAGTTATGTTGATGCAATGATCCTTGGCCACAGAATCAATAACAAGGGTGGTATCTGTCCAAGGTTGAACACAACGATGGTCAGGTGTTCTCAGTGTGAGGCTGCTATAGTCTGTGTGGTATGGGGGCTAGGACAGTCTTTTGTCAATAATTTTTACAATTAATCATTTGTGAAATTTTTCTTTCTTGATTTCACTTCAGTATCTTGTAATGCTTGACAAAAGCAATTCCACTATTATTCATTCATTCTTCTTTTTTTTCTTTTGGAGCTGGAATGTCACATAACCTAAGCTGGACTTGAACTTCTGGTCCTTCTGCCTCCACCTCCTAACTGCTGGGATTACAGGTGTGATAGGTGTGTACCACCATGGCAAGACTATGTTGATGCTGCTGAGAATAAAACCCAGGGTCTTGAGCATGCTCTGCAAGTGCTCTACAACTGAGCCACACCCCCAGCCCTCTATTTTGATTTTGACAACCGCCACAAAAGTTCTTGAACAGGCCTGGTGGCATTCATCTATAATCCTAACGCTAGGTAGGCCACAGCAGGGAAATTTCATGTTTGAGACCTGACTGGGATACAGAATGGGTTCAAAGCTAGCCTGTGTAATGTAATGAAACCCTTATTCGTATTTTAAAAGATTCTTGAACATGTTTTTGTCATTTGTGTAAGTTTAAATGAAGGAGGGATTCCTACTAGTAGGACTGCTGGGTCAAAGCGAATGACTTTGAAAATGTTCATTCATGAGACCCTGGGTTTGATCTTAGCAATAAAATGACATCTTTGACACACGATGTCATATGCCTTTTCTTTGGCTTGCTTTTTGTGTTTTGTTTTCTGAGAAAGGATCTCTCTGTGTAGCCCTGGCTATCCTATAGACTAGGCTAGCCTCAAACTCAGAGGTCTCCTGCCTCTGGCTCCTGAGTGCTGGGATCATTCTTTACAGCTTTGTGTTTCCCATTTTTAAAACGTTAGGAAAATTCACATATGATTTGTTATCATAAACTTGTGTGTGTACTCTTGTGTGTGTGTGCACATGGAGGAGTACACACGGAGGGGTGCACATAAAGGTTAGATATCAAACTAGGGTGTCACAGGAGCCATCATCTTTTTGTTCTGATTTTCTTTTTCTTTTTCTTTTTTTGAGATAGGGTTTCTCTATGTAGCCCTGACTCTCCTGGCAAAAAATAAATGGTTTGTTGTTGTTGTTGTTTTTTGAGACAGAGTTTCTCTGTGGCTTTGGAAGCTGTCCTAGAACTAGCTTTTGTAGACCAGGCTGACCTCTAACTCACAGAGATTCGCCTGCTTCTGCCTCCCGAGTCACATGTTGTTTTTATTAGAGTTTTCTCTCTTGCTTTCCTTTTTAAAGTTATAGCTTTTGGCCAAGTGTAGTGATGCAATATATTGCCTAAACTACCAGCAGTTGGAGGATAAGCAGGGGGATGATGGCTTTGAGTTCCTGCCAGCCTGGAGGCAGGAGTGAGATTCTGTCCCAAGGAAAAAATAAATAAGTGAACAAATGATTAATGAATAAGTAATAAAGTTCTGCTGTCTGCTGTTTTGTTTTTTTTTTTAATTCAGGCATGGTGGTTTGTGCATGTTATCCCAACACTCAGGAGGTTGACTCAGGAGTGCCATGAGTTTCATGATAGCCTGGGATACCCTGTCTTAACACCCACCTCCCCAAAAATTTTAAAAATAAAATTACAGGTTTTTTTTTTCTTTTTAAGCTTTTTTTTTCTTTTTAATACCATGCAGTGTATTTCTGTAATCCTAGCACTGGGGCGGCTGAGACAGGAGAAGTGCTATGACTTGGAGGTCAGCCTGGTCTGTATAGCAGGTTTTAAGATAGCCTAGGCTACAGAGAAAGACAATGTCAAGAGAGACAGAGCGATAAGAGGAGGGAGGTAGCACTCTCCTGTAATCCCAGCATTTGGGAGATGGAGGCAGGAAGCTCAGGAATTCAAAGTCAGCCTCATCTACATAATAAGTTCCAGGCCAGCCTGGACCACATGATTGCAAAACAAAACATAAATAATGGGCCTTTGAGATGGCAGATGGTAGAGGGTCTTGTGGCAAAGGCTGAAGACCTGAGTTCTACTCCTGGGACCAACGTGGTAGGAGAAAACTGACTCTTACAAGATGCCCTCTGACCTCCACATGTATGTTATGACCCTACCCCCTTGCCCATCATACATACATGATCATAATAATTTTATTTAAAAAAAATCTGGGTGGTGGAAACATGGCTCAGCCTAGGTAAGGTCACAGGCTTAGCCCCCAGTTAGAAAAACAAAAGCTCCTATTTCCTGGGGCCACCTGACCAAGTTCTAGCATGGCCAAGTGGGAGGTGGACTTGCATATCCCACCCTAGCCTGGGAGAGGGTGTGGGGGTGTGCACAAGGCCTGAGTTGTTCAGGGTCTACTTTCTGTGGGCATAAGGGCAAGTGTGGCCAGGTTCATGTCTGTGGGCTAGTGCACCTGGTGTGCTTTTAAGTGGGTCAACATGCCAGACAGATGTGTGTGTGCTGGAGGCTGGGCATGTGTTTGCAGGTGTGCCTGCCATCCTTGTGTCCTCGGGCCCTAGGAGCCTCTAGCTGAGGTGGTGAGAACTCAGTGGGAGCAGCTGTGGGAGGCAACCAGCCCAGACCTGGGAAGTCTTGGAAAGCCTTCTTTGCTTCCTCTGTTCCCTGGCAATGGTCACACTTGAGGCTGGGGAGACTTGGAACTGGTGACACCAAGTCCACGCACAGAGGAGTAGAGTTCCTGCCTGGGGGACTTAGGGCAAGAATTAGTTAGACATCAGCATCCCTACATGCAATGGGGCTTTGTTCATAAGGCCCAGATAAGGAGGGCCTAGGGCAGGGGTAGTTTCAGCCTGTCCCCTGTCCCCTGCAATGTCTCTTATGTGAAGACATGAAGCCCCAGGGCCCTTGGTCAGCACCCTGCCTGGTGGGACCATCTGAACTGACTGACCTGACTGGAAGGGCTTCCAGTCTGAGAGGTAGAGTGGTTGGAGAGCTGGGGATGTAGGTTCAAGGGAGGCGCTATTCTACATATAACATGCTGAGCTGAGTGCTGGAAGTATCCAAGTATCCTCAATTCCAGATATCAGCCCTGTATTCGCTGAGGCATTGGGGGGGTTGTTACTTCGTCAATATATAAAGGGCAGGAACTTTGGCCTCTCCATGTTGGATCCCTTCTCTTATCTTTCCTGGCTTGGCTTCTAGGCCCCAAGGTCTCCAGATTCGGCTTCTTTTCTTAGGCCATTCTTTCTCATTCTTTCTGTTGGTCAGTGCTGCTCAGCACTCATGGAGACTCTTCTGGGCCAGGACACACAAGGGACACAAAGACCAAGGAGAACAGGGCTCTGGGCTTCTGGGAGGCACCCAACCCAGCTGCAGACAGGGGTCAGGTATGCCTAGCTGGGATGCCCTTCTCTGAAGGAAGGCGTGAGGGAAGCCAGTGCAGGTGACATAGACAAGAGAAGCCAAGGGAGCTAGGCCTGGAACAAAGAGAGGGTCCTGAAACTCCTGGCGACAAGGGGGTGGTGACCTCTCCCACTGGGAGATGAGCTTCCTTCCCAAAGCTCCTTCTCACGCAATGGGCCGGAAGGGGTTGTGGGCCTATTGTTCCCTGGCACGCTATCATCCTCCCCAGCCCTCCCCAGCTTTTGGGAGGGTAGGAATGGGAGGAAGTGAGCTGAGCCTGGGCCCTGGCAAGACCCCAGTGAAGAGGGTGCAAGTGCTGGGAATGCTGTCTCACACGTGTGCCACAGCTGCTCATGGTAAGCTTGTGGGTTTGTTCGTACAGAGAACACCTTTCCCAGCATGTCTGCTGCTGCTGCTGCTGTGTGTGTGTGTGTGTGTGTGTGTGTGTGTGTGTGTCTACTCACCCGAGGCATGACACTTTATACATACTATCGCATTAAGCTTCTTACCAGCCCTGTGAGGTAGGCTTATTATCCTCAGTTGCAAGATGAGAAAATCCACTCAGGTTATGCAACTGGCTAGTGAATTTGAGCCAACCACCTGCTTATCACTTTCCACTTCCCAATCTCTGCTGAGGTGGAACACGTCTTTAACTGCTGGCCCAGGACAGAAGTGAAGAGGTGAAGGAAGGGAGGGGCATGAAAAACCAAACAAATGTCACCTTACTGTCCTTCTAAAGCCATAAGCAGGCAGGTAGGCAGCCAGGCAGGCACAGGTGGCCTCAGCCAAAACCAGAGGAAACCTTCCTCCTCAGAATGAAGAGGGCTGTAAAGGTGTGTTCTTGCCTATAAACGTCCCTACTATGCAACCTGAGAGGGGCCAGACCAGAGGACCCTGTGAACACTGAGTCCTGATAGAGGGAGGGATAGTCAGAAAGCAGGACCTTAGGTGGGCGGCCCATTGAGAGTTGGGGAACTCTTAATAAAGTGAAGGGCAGAGCCAGGTGACTCTTTGAACTCTATACACGCTGGTCTGGGAGAAGCAGCATCTGAATTCCCCAGTGAAGATGGTGTACCCACACCGGTTGTAGACAGTTCACCTTGTCTGTAGATTCCTTTGCCAATTGGGAAATCTTCACTTAGGGAGTGATTGCCTTAGGATGAAATTTACTGGCAGGTCTGGGAAAGAGTAAACTTAGCCATTGGGTTCATCTGCCTAGGGACCAAGGGTATCCTGCGACAGAGATGACCTTGAGGATAAAATTAATCAGAAAGGATCATGTGGCCTAGTGCCACAACTCCTTCCAAAATGGCGAGCTGCTGTGGACTCAAAGCAGTGGAGCTGGTTGATGGGAGATGTCATTCTGAAAATATGTTTCTCTTATTGGTTAATGAATAAAGCCCTGTTGGCCAATAGGAAAGGTTGGCTAGATAGGTGTGACTAGGAGACAACGAGGATTCTGGGAGATGTAGAAGGAGATTCAAGAAGTAGAGACGTGAGAGGGAAGAAGTCCCGACCCTCTCTCCCGTAAGATAAGACCGCGTGGAAACACTTAGATTAATAGTAATGGGTTAATATTTAAGACAGAGCTAGCCAATACGAAATGCTAGTAACAGGCCTGGTGTGTTGGGTTCATCTCCCAAGGTAGTTTGGGTTTTGTGACTAACCTCCTCCTTGTTCCATCACTGAATTACAATTCCCAATACTGGGGTGGGGGTTGGAGGCTAACCTAAGCAATCTAAAGGAAAGACCTGGTTGGTGGGTGTTGATTAAGATAAAGAGGTGAGGATCTGAGCTATACACAAATGGGGTGCAGAGAAGTCCCTCAACCTCCACAGAGAAACAGAGGCAAGATCCCAGCTCAGGGTTTTTCTACCATTTCTTCTTTGCCCAAGTCGTCCATCTCTGGTATACTATACTTCAGTATTTCCAGTGGACTGAGAACAGCTTGAGATGATGTCTGCCCAGGAAAGACCAAGACAGAACTGGCTCCATCTGCCTCCTGCCAGCTATCAGAGACAGGAGTGGTGAGTAAAGGAGCAAAGTCTCTGTGTTCAACTCTTCCTTCCTACCGTGGCTCTGGCCAGAGCGGAGCCCTAGGCCATCTGGTTAAAGATTGGCCAGGTGTTCGTGAGAAGCTCAGGCCAGCTCCAGTCCACGTGTGGTCAGATTGGTCTGTGACCATCAGATGCCAATCAACAGATCTGTCCTGAAACCTCACAGGGAGCTGAAACTTGCTGAACTTGGATTAAAGAAGTATAGCGATGCCTGCCTGTTGCCTTTTACGGGTTTCTACCTGCCAGTGCATCAGTCAGTGCTCTCCAGAGGAACAGCTTGCTAGAATGAAAATATATCATGAAATACAGATGATTTATACAATAAGGACTAAATAGACCAGCAAGAAAGAGAGGTGGAGCCGGGCATGGCAGTGGCACACACCTTTAATCCCAGCATTCGGGAGGCAGAGGCAGGAAGAGCTCTGTGAGTTCCAGGCCAGTCTGATCTACCAAGTGAGATACTGTCTCAAAATAAACCTAAACCCACAGAACCAAAAACCAAACAAACAAAAGACGTGAAGTCAAGCAGGAAAAGCAGCGGCTCCTTTTAACCGATAAGTCTCTTCATTTGAATGTTCTCCCTTGTTAAAAAAATTATTTATATTTATTTTTACTTTGTGGTAGGATTTTGCCTGCATGCATGTCTGTACACCACATGTTTGCCTAGTGCTCCAAGAAGTCAGAGAATCTCTTGGAACTGGAGGTACAGACAATTGTTAGCTACCATGTGGGTGCTGGGAATCAAACCTGGGTCCTCTGCAAGAACAGCCAGTGCTCTTAACCACTGAACCATCTCTCCAGTGCCGCCCTCAGAGACCTCTATCAGCAGCCCTCCATCAGGTGTTGTCTGTCCACTCTTTGGACCATGCAGAGATGTGTTCCTTAGATGATTCCACATCCAATCAAGATTAACCACCAGTATGTGCCCACTTGCACAATAGTGGCATAACTGTTAAGCCCCAAGCACTTACAGATTGAATTTGAAGCCTGCTGTCAATAGTTCATAGCTGCAAGCTCATAGGCTCTGATAAAGGATTGCTACAACTGTAGTTTTGCTGAATGGATGTGTTGTCAAACCACCTTCTAAATTTTGTGGGGGCTGTCCCCACTTTGATGAGAGAAGTTCCTTTTACAGTGGGCAGCAGTCAATGCAGAGAATTAGAACTAGTCAAAGGGCCAAGTAACTGACTGTTAAATGCTCAGCTCCAAATGTTCATTTGATGTAGGGTTGTATACATGTAAGGTTGATATATCTGTATAGACCATTTGAAGGCTTGGAGAAGACGAGGTGGAAAGTGAGAGCTGAGGAAGAGATAGATAGGATGCTGTGGAATGCCGTTTTTCCAGGCATGACATGGTCACGGGCCACGGCACCCGTGAACTCACAGCAGCTGTGATTAGCTGACATGACCAGGCCAGTCAGTATTCACTCAGAAATGGGGGAGGGGATCATGAGGCCCCATCTTTTTCTGACATTGACAGTTAATGTTTCCTGGAGGAGGCGGAGACATTTTCTCCAGTGGTGTAGGCACTTGTAAGTTTTCCATGCTTCTGGAAATAACCCCTCACTGGTTTGGTGTTCATGTAAGAAATCCTAGTCAAACTCATTAGGGCATACACACATGGACACACACACAGACACACACCAGACACACACACACACACACACACACACACACACACACACACACACACACAGAGAGAGAGAGAGAGAGAGAGAGAGAGAGAGAGAGAGAGAGAGAGAGAGAGAGAGAGAGAGAGGCGCCATGAAATCAGAAGAAGACTGGTGGGGAAGAGGAGGGGAGTCAGTAGGAGTAGAGGGTGACAAGAGAGGGTAGTGGAGTAAATATGCTCAAACACATAAAACACACCTACAATAAAGCCGTAATTAATTGCCTGTTACCATGTATAACTAATATATATCATAGAAAGATTAACTACATGCCCAGGGATTCTTCCACTAGGCTAAAGGCTCTGGAAGGAGTTTCCTGCCCCCTCAGACTGAGCCGTGTCTCCTCTCTCAACAAAGGGTCCAGAACAAGGCCGATGGTCCTAGCATGCCAAGGGCTGGGCTGTCTCTAAGCAGGGGGAATTCCCTCCTCAGTGTGGAACTCTGTTTCCCTTTTCCAATCTGGGGCTGGGTTATGGCCGGATCAGGCTTGGAATCCTTAGGCAATCTTTTAGACTGAGGTTGCCCATGGCAGAGATGTGCCCTCTGAGTCTAAGAGATAAGATCAGTCTCCTCCTATTTGGAATTCTTTGGGGAGTTTGCCTTGGGTTTGAAGATAGGCAAGTCATAGACAGTGGAACTCCCAGAATGGGGCTCCAGAGTTCATTACAGGTTGGCCCTGCTTTCACCTCCTAAACATTATTATTACTTTCTTTTCAATAAGATCTATCTTATTTTTAAGTTGTGTGTAGTTGTGTGTGTGTTGGTGTAAGTGCATGTGTGTGTATGTGTGCTAACACAGGTGGAGGCCTCTGGTCCCATGGAGATCCAGTTAAAGGCAGTTGTGAGCCTCCTGATGTGCATGCTGGGAAAGGAAACTCCAGGGGAGCAGTACCTGCAGCACCAATGAGCCATCTCTCCAGAACTTTGTATGGAGTTAACCAAAGCATCACTCTTTTGTTATTTGTTTTGTTTTTGAGACAGAGTTTCTCTGTATTGCTTTGGAGCCTGTCCTGGAACTTGCTCTGTACACCAGGCTGGCCTCGAACTCAAAGAGATCTGCCTCCCGAGTGTTGGAACTAAAGGTGTGCGCCACCACTGCCTGGCCAAAACATTATTTTTTAAATATATAATCCCAGTATTAATTTTTTCCAAAGCCACAGACAACTATGATATAGCTCTCTAGACTATTGGGCGATGACCATTGGACTAACCTCTTTGGAAGTAAGTCTGACTCATTTTAGCTTGGAGAATCCTAACTTGTAGTAATATTTGATTGGAACCTTATGAGTCATAAAGAAAGCACAAATGCACTGAGAGGGCATGGGTACAGATGGACCCTGACACAAAGGCAGGCAGATCTCTGAGTTTGAGGTCACCAAACAACAACAACATAAAGCAACCAGCTCCTTATTCTTGCCTCCTGTGACTTATGAAAACCTCTTGTTCTTATCATTATTAGGACTGAACAGTGAATGTTCCTTTCTATGAGCTTACCGCATATATGAGATGCCTTCCTAATGGCTGTGACCAAATGCCTCACAGGAAGCAGTCTAGGGAGGAAGCCTTTACAGGGATTACAGTTTGAGGAGATGCACTTCATCATGGCAGGGAAGGCATGGAGGAGCAGGAATAGTGTGGACACAGCATATGATAAACCTGTATTTAACTTTCTGAGGGACCACTGAATCAGTTTTCATAGTGGCTGAACCATTGTATATTCCCACCAGCAACGTATGAAGGTTATATTTTTTTTTACAGCTCTCCAATTCTTATAATACTTATAATGGTTGGCTTTTCTCAACTTGATACAATGTAGAGTCACTTGGAAATAAGAAATTGCCTCCAGCAGGGCGTTGCTGGTGCATGTCTTTAGTTCCAGCACTCGGGAGGCAGATGCAGGCAGATCTCTGTGAGTTAGATGCCAGCCTGGTCTACAGAGCTAGTTCCAGGACAGGCTCCAAAGCAATATAGAGAAACCCTGTCTCAAAAAACAAAACAAAACAAACAAAAAACAAAAACAAAAAAGAGAAAGAAAATGCCTCCATTAGACTGGCCAGTGGGCATGTCCACAGTATATTTTCTTGATTAATAATTGATGTGGGAGGGCCTGGCCCACTCCCAGCCAAGTTGTCCTGAGTAGTATAAGAAAGCAAAGTGAGCAAGCCATGGAGAGGAAGCCGGTAAGCAGTGAGTCTCTATGGCTCTGCTTCAGCTCCTGCCTCCTGTACCTTGAGTTCCTGCCCTGGCTTCCATTCATGATGGACTACGATTGTACATTACAGGGTGTGCCATAGATACCTTTTAAATTTATTTACTTAGACAGGGTCTCACTATGTAACCTTGGCTGGCCTGAAACTCATAAAGATTCTCCTGCTTCAGCCTTTCAAGAGCCTGGATTAAAATCATGTGCCACCACACCTAGCTAAGTTTGATTTTGTGGGGCCAGGGTTTGGCTATGGTGCCCAAGTTTATGCTAAACCCCTGGGGTCAAGTGACCCTCTTATAATCTCCTGAGTGACTGGGCCCACAGTGTTCACCACTCACCTCATCTTTTTATGATTTTCCCTTATGTGATTTTTCCTAGTGACTTATGGTATCAGAAGTCTCGTCTTATGCTCATTAGCCAATTATATAGCTTTGAAAGACTTATTATTTTTATGTGTAGGGGTGTTTTGCCAGTATGTAAATCAGTATGTAAATCCATATGTCATATGCTTTCCTGGTGCCTATGGAGGTCAGAAGAGGATATCAGATTCCCTGGACTAGTAGAGTTGTAGACAGTGGTGAGTGACCATTTGGTTGCTGGGAATTGAGCCAGGGGCCTCTGGAAAAGCAGTCAGTACAAGTAACTGCTGAGCCATCTCTCTGGCCCCCATTGTATATCTTTTGTTTTGTGTTTTTTCAAGATAGGGTTTCTCTGTGTAACAACTCTAGCTGCCTTAGAACTTACTCTGTAGAACAGGCTGCAATCGAACTCACAGAAAACCTCCTGCCTCTGCCTCCCGAGTGCTGGGATTAAAAGTGTACACCAACACCGCCTGATGATTGCATATCTTTTTAAGAGAACTGTTGACTCGAGTCCCTTGTCCACTTTTGAACTGGAGTATCTTTGAATTACAGAAGGTTTTTACATGTTCTTGACATGAACTCTCATCAGATATATGTTTTGTAATTGTCTTCCATTCTATGAGTTACATTTCCACTTCCCCCCTTTGGTGTGTATGTGTGTTGTGTTGTGTGTATGTGCACATGTATGTGAGAGTGTACATGTCCATTCCATGCATATGCATGCATTCAGAGACCAGAGAAGTATGCCTGGGGTCTTTGTCTGTCACTTTGAGACAGAGTTACTTAATGAACCTGGGAGCTGGCTGGTTGGCTAGGCTAGCCAGTAAGCTCCCAGGATCTACCAGACTCTTCCCCATAGATTTGGGTTCCAGGCAGGTATGGCCCTGTCCCCTTGTTTTACACGAGTGCCTGAGATTCAAAATCAGGTCCTCATGCTCTCACAGCAGTCACTTTTACCCACAGAACCACCTCTCAGGTCCCTATTTTCATTCCAGTCAACCCATATACTTCTGGAGTTGTTAATTTTCCCTGACCATGAAAAGTCTTTTGAGGATAGGGCATTGGGACTACATATCCACCACAGGCTGGATCCCTTCCTCTCTGTCCCTTTCAAGTATTCAAAGACTCAAGTTTTATAGGAAGAGAGGAAGGAGAAAGCAGCTCTGAGGAAACAGAATGAGGCCTACTTGGAGTCCCAGGACTCAAGGAAGCTAGGCCTATGAATGGACATGACAATAGGAGTGAACTTTGAAAGAACTGTAGTTAAGTGAACAGAGCCAGTTACAGACCATAGATCATTGGGTTTATATGCAGTGGCTAGAGTACTCAAATTCATTGAGTCTAAAACTAGATTAGCATCTGGTGGGGCAAGGGAGACAGGTTAGGATGAATAGTCATAAATCTTAATGGGTGGGTATAGGTTTGGGGGGATACAATAGACAATATTCTAAAATTAATTGGAGGTAAATTATACGGTGAAAGAATTGTACTTCAAAAAAGCTGCTATTTAAAAAGAAAGGGGGAAAAAAAATCACCAGAGCCAGGCCTTGGTGGCACACGCCTTTAGTCCCAGCACTTGGGAGGCAGAGACAGGCAGATCTCTATGAGTTTGAGGACAACCTGGCCTACAAGAGCTAGTTTCAGGACAGCTTCTAAAGCCACAGAAAAACCTGTCTTGATTCCCCCACACACACACCAAAAATAATAATAAAAAGAAAGGGAGAGAACAAAGGTGATGGCCCCATGAATGTTTCCTCCTGTGCCTCAGCCATCTTTATTTGGAAAAGCGTGGCCATGCCTGGATGTGTTTACAGACTGAAGGCTTCATGGTCAGTCCATAGGTGGGCGTCAGGTCCACTTTCGTGCCTGGTGGCACGCTGAACTCCAGCTGCTGCAACAGGATAGCTAAGAAGAGGAAGACTTCCCACTTGGCTGGAATCTCCCCAATGCACCTGCGCTTTCCCAAGCCAAAGAGCATCACCTTCTCACTCATTGTCTTGTTGATGGCTGTGTCGTTATCAGTAAGAAACCGCTCTGGACGGAACTCATAAGGGTCTTTCCACTGCTTCCTGCAAGAAGAACAGGTAGGACTTGAGCTGGGTAGGCTCTGGGAGGAAAGGGTAGCTATGTTCTCCCAGCTTCCATGAGAACACAGGGTAAAAAAAAAAAGATGGACAGTAGCAAGAGCCTGTGGGGAAGGTACCAAACATGGTGTTTATCTCCTTTTATTATGGTTCTTTTGCGTTTGTTTGCTTTGAACCTGGGTCTCATGGGTCTAAAGTTGGCCTTGAATCCATATGTAAGCCCAAGTCACCTTGTGTGAAATTCTGACCCTTCTGCCACTACCTCTCCAGTGCTGGATTCACAGGCCTATGCTCCCACATCTAGTGCTTGATGGAACCCAGGGTCTTGTGCATGGTAGGCTAGCACTCTCCCAACAGAGCCACACTTCTGGCCAAGTTAGTGCTTCTTTAAAATTCTTGCCTGGCAGTGGTGGCACAGACCTTTAATCCCAGCACTTGGGAGGCAGAGACAGGCACATCTCTGTGAGTTTGAGGCCAGGCTGGTCTACAGAGTGAGTTCCAGGACAGGCTCCAAAGATACAAAGAGAAACCCTATCTTGGAAAACCAAATATATATCTCTAAAATGATCAACCTTAAAGATAGTAGATGTTGATTGTGTTTTAAATTTTTAAATTATATGTTTGTTCATTTACTTTGTGTGCATGTGGGTGTCAGAGGACAACATTCAGGAGTCACTTCTCCCTTCTACCATGTGGGGCCTAGGGATTGTTACGTGTGGCAGCACATGCCTTTACCTGCTGAACCATTCCCATGGTCCAAGTCAGTGTTTTGTTTTGTTGTGTTGGTTTTTCAAGACAGGGTTTCTCTGTGTAGCTTTGGTTGTCCCAGAACTCACTCTGTAGACCAGGCTGACCTCAAACTCAGAGACCCACCTGCCCCTGCCTCCCAAGTGCTGGGATGGAGGACATGTGCCACCACCCAATGGGTGATAGCGGTTTTAATATTCAAATTTATTTTAGCAAACTTAATTTTAGCAATATTAAAGCAAATTTAATATTTGCTTTAGTTTCTTTCTTTCTTTCTCTCTTTCTTTTTTTAAAAATGTGGTTCTGGGAATTGAATCTAAAGCCTTCCACACAGCATATCCTACCAGTGAGTTATAGCTCCTATTCTCATTTGTAATTCAAGGACATAATGCTTTATCAAAAGGAAATTGAAAGAAGAAAAACTTGTTTCTCTCTCTCTTATTCCCAACAGGCCAGTAGCAAGGGAGATCACTATGTTCCTCAACATATGCTTCTTATTCTGGATTAAACATTGACAATACACACATGGATGGTATTCTCAGGTTCAGTATGTCCTGGTTTGGATGGATGACATATCTATAAAGAAAAGTGGAGTTTTCCAAGGACAATGTTAGATCATTCCCATAAGTCATTATCTATCCAACTGCAATCTTGAGGCATGAGAAACGTCCCCGTCAATTTCTTCTCCCTTCCTTCCTTCCTTCCTTCCTTAAGAATGTAGCCTAGGCTAGCCTAAAACTTACCAAGTCCAGACTGGCCTTGAACTCCTTGTAGTCCTTCTGTCTCAGCCTCCTGAGTAGACTGGATTGCAGGCATTTGCCATCCACACCAGATACCTAGTAAGCTCTTCTGTTCACTGAATTTGAGCAACAGGGCCTAAAATTTGTCACTTGGAATAGGCTATCTAGCAATGAGGTGTTGTTCCGTATATGAGCAGTTTGTGAAGGGACAGACAACCTACATGATTGCTGAGCAATCCCCTTTTCCATCAGGGCTGTGTACTCACTCATCATGGTTGACCTGCCACTGGTTTATGAAGATACATCGCCCCTTAGGGATGTGGAAGCCATTCAATGAGGTGTCCCTCGTTGTGCTGAGGAGAGAAGAGAGCTCTGTCCAGCTCAGGGCTTGGAGAAGCTGTGGTGTGGCTTGCTCCTCACCCCACTCCATCCCAGTGAGTGACTCTAAGCCACAGTCTCTAAGCCCCATGCCAGGAGGTCACATGAAGGGCCAGGAACATGGGGGGGGGGATTATCCTTCCTTTTTCTGGGATCCTGTCCTTCAACTTCAACACTTAATTTCTAGATTCTCCTTGTGCACGGGTGTGCATGAGGCAGTCTCTGAAGCCAAGAATTCAATGGTTGGGGCTTTCCCTGCGGAGTCTGCAGCTTTTGTACTAGGAATAACCTAGGCTAAGGCGTGAGCAGAGGGAAATGATCACTCTTACAATTCTACAAAGCATCTGAGGATGAAGCTCTACTTGGTGAATGAGCCAAAGAGTCTTCAAGATGGAGGGGGACACATGTGTCAGGATTGACTTTGGGCAAGGGTAGAAGATGGGAGCTGGGTAGATGTCTTTCCAGGCAGAAGGTCCAGCTTAAGCTAAATTGGCAGGTGACTGGATTACCCTTGTGAGAGTCAGCGAGGAGGGACCAGCTGGAATGGAAGATATTCACAGGGACAAAACACAAGTGGAAGGGAGTAGCTGCTGAGACCACAGCTACTGGACTGGGTGGGGTTAGACCCTAGACTACAGGGTCAGAAGCTGAGGTTACTATGTTCAGGAATGAGATACAGCCTGAGGTGGGCTTGGAGCTGATACCTGGGTGGAGGGGCAGTATGAAAACTTAGGGGGCACAGAACAGGGTCCTTACCTGTGGGGGATGGTGAAGGGAACAAAGGATGTATATCGGTAGATCTCCAGGGTGAAGGCCTCCAGGTACGGCAGTTGAAGTCTGTCAGAAAGCCGTGGTTGCCGATCCCTGCCAACCACTGTGTCTGCAAAGCACAGGCAGAGCTCGTGGGATGTTCTGTCTACTCCGTGCATGTGTGTCCCTGTTACACTAGGGTTACTCTATGTTGGCCTATGTTTTCTCATGGTTCTGAGACCCCACAATCCTCCCCCAACACACACCTTATCTGGACAAGTGGGGGATGCCATGTTCCTAGGACTTAACATAGGCACATAAACATATATCTGTAGATCAACAAGTGACTTAAAGGCTTCTCTGACTACAGGATTGGGAGCAACACATACCCAGCTCTTTGTGGATCTTCCTCTGCACATTGGGCCATGTCACAAGGAGAAAAAGGCTCCAGGTGATGGCTGTTGTGACCGTGTCAAATCCTGGGCAGCAGGGAGTATGGTGAAGGAGAAAAAGACATCAGGGGGAAGGAAAGCATTCTTAACAAGCAGCACCATATATGGAATAAGCACTCTCTCTCTCTGGCTCCCACCCCTCTGTTCCTGGAGGGAAGGGTTAAGTCCTCAACAGCAACTTGAAAGCCAATCATGATAGGTTATACCTAGAATCCCAACACTGAGGAGCCTGAGGCAGGAGAATTGCCATAAGTTTGAGAACAGCCTGGGATACAGAGGTAATACCTTGTCTTAAACAAAACAAATCAGAACCAACCAAATCCAAAAGCAAAACCAATCAGACAAACAAGAACCTAAAAGACACCAGTTTCATAGTGTGCTAGAATTGGGAGCCTGAATCCTTTTACTTTCCAGGTGGGGAAACCCAGGCCCCCAAAAGGAGAGGAGCTTCATTGAGTTTCTCCAGGAGTTAGTGGCACAGCATGAGGTCACACTTTGATCCTAGGGCAGGTGTCTATCATGTGTCACCTGACATGTGATTGGTGAGTGAGTTAGTAGATAGGGTGGGAAGAAGCAGGGGTGTGGCTCCTACCAGCTCCAAAGAGGTCATTGACGATGTTGACAATCTTCTCCTGAGGGATGAGGCCACCTTTGTCTTTGGAGTTCTCACTGTGCTTGAATAGAGCACCTGTGATGTCCTGGATACTGTTCTATGAGGACACAAGTTTAGGGGAACTTTGACATTTCAAGGGCCAAATCTGAGATCATGCCCCATCCCATTTGCTACATCCCGGGGGGCCTGGAACTGCCTTGGCCTCCAGGCCCTGGGCTGGGGCTCAGAGTTTTGAACTGGCATCAGTTCTGAATAGAGCATAGTCATTTCATGTGCCACAGACCCTTCTTTCCCATAACCCCAGGGGTCGGGTTTCAGAGGAGGAAGAAGTAGGTGTGAACACAGGGAAGACAGGCTGAACATGAAGCTGGAGCTTAGCCCCTGTTGTACAGGTTCAAGTTCCTGTACAACAATCACTTCTGAGTTAATGACACCCCACATTGCAAAGCTCTGCCAAGGCTCCATTCACATGCCTTTGTTTTCTGGGGTTTGGAAAAGTCCCCAGAGGGAACTGTAAGGAATAGGGGCGGCTGAAGGGCACATGGCAGTCTGAGTACCTTGGAGTAGGATTTGAGGGAGTGTTTTCTGGGCCTGTGGTTGTGATGGAGTTTACAACCTGCCTCCCAGTCTCACCTTGTTGAAGTCTTGATAGTGCTCCTGGACTGTTTTCTGGAGAAACAGCACAAAGTTATCATTGAAGTTCTTAAACCTCTTGAGGCCTGGGTTGGGCAGGTAACGTAGGATGGGGAAGAAGTCCACAGCATTCCCGGAGGAGACATTCTCCACAAAGTCATTACTGCCCTTAACAATCCTCAGCATCTCCTCACTCTTCCGGGGGAAGTGCTTTCCAAAGCACATGGCTCCAATGACATTAGCCACAGATTCCACTACCTGGTTGACAGGTTCGAAGTGCCCAACTTCTGCCGTCTGCTTCTGCAACTTGCTGACTAGATGGTTAGCCTCCTTGATCACATGATCTTCTAAGTAGCAAGAGGACAATGATGTTGGGTCTGAGGCTATGGAGAAACTTTTCAGAGCATCCTGGGCCAGGCGCCGCCGGGCTGCCCACACTGGTCCAGAGTCTGGGTTGAAGGTCATGCTTTTGCCATTAGTGATAAGTGTGAAACTGTAGAGGTCTGGTCGACCCTTGAAGTCATCTCCCTGCCGCACCAGGGCCTGCCGGATGGTGTCCAGGCCACTCAGCACCACCACAGGTGTGGAGCCAATGCGGATCTGCAGGACGTCCCCATACTGCTTGCTCAGCTCTGTCAGTGACAGGTGTGGGTTCTTTCCCAGGGTCAGCACATGCCCAATGAAGGGCCAGCCCCAGGGCCCTGGTGGACTCTTCAGGCCTTTGGGGACCTGGGTCCTGAAAGCCCTGGCCACCCAAAATACTATCCAGAAGATGGTGGTGGCCAGTAGCAGCTCTGTGGCCAAGGAGGTGTACTGGGGCAGTGCCATGTGTACCAGCCAGCTGCAGGGGAAGTGGAAGGATAGGGTGGTTATGGGTGGATTGTGAGCCTCCATTGAATCTTTTGCTCACTCATTCAGTAGGCACACATTCTATGCTTAGCTTTTAGCCACACACCAGGAAAATGAAGATATTCCTGTCAGATGTCCTGTTCCCTCAGGAATTTTTCCTTACCCCATCACAAAATTCAAGGGCATCAAAAGAACCTTGCATTTACCAACTTAATGTCTGAACTTCCTCCCCAGGCTCTCCTGTCTGCCTCTTCTCTCATTTCCAATCCTGAGAATGGAATAGATGCAAATAGATCCAAAACAATGAAGCTAAAGACAGCTTCTCAACAGCCCCAATCACAGAGTGTTTGCTGTGCTTTCTACCTAAGGGTCCCACGTAGTGTGGGCTCCCTGTTGGTACCTTCTACACATCCAGGAAACAGAGGATGCCTCCTTGCCCAAGCAACAGAAGGTTAGTGTCCCTGGGATGATACCAATGTCCTATGATACTCCCTTCCCTCAGTGACACTCTTTCAAAAACAAGCAGGGTATCTCCTCCAAATATAAGTCTTCATTCACCTCCATGCTTGGAGGTTGACATTGGCTACAGCCACATCTGGGGTCACCCAATGTCAGGCAGGCATTCTCTCCCCGCCATTTCACTCCAGGCAACTGTCTTTAGAGATAACCTAGTTGGAACTGCTTAATTAAAGATAGGGAGCTAGTGCCAGGTGGTGGTGGTGCATGACTTTAATCCCAGCACTCAGGAGGCAAGAAACAGGTGGATCTCTGAGAGTTTGAGGCCAGCCTGGTCTACTGAGCGAGTTCCTGGGCAGGCGCCAAAGCTAGAGAGAAACCCTGTCTGGAAACCCCACCAAAAGTGTGTGTGTGTGTGTGGTTCAGTGAGATGGCTCAGTGGTTCACAGCATTTGGTGCCAAGCACGGCAACCCCAAGTTTGATCCCTGGAATCCACAGGGTGGAAAAAGAATAATTGACTCCTGAAAGTTTTTCTCTGAACTGTGGGTAGACAAGCAGACCCAGACACACAGACCCAGACCCAGACCCAGACCCAGACACACACACACACACACACACACACACACACACACACACACACACACACACACACACACACACACGACAAACTAAGGTTCAGGGCTGAGAAGAAGGAGCGAAACCTCAGGCCTCCTTCAGTTCCCACAGGGTCCTCATTTCTCTATCTCTAACATCATTTAGGATACAGAAGCAGATGCTGTGATCGGAAGAAATATACAGACATACCTGAAGGGCAGGGGATGCAGATCTCAGAGTTGTGAGAATCAGTCCAAGACTTCTGGGTTCAGATGAGGGGCCTTTTATAACACTGCCCTCTCCAGACTGGCTCAACGGTCAGGGTCACTTGATATCAAAGCTGGATACTGCTCGAACTTGGAAGGATCAATTCTTGGCTCTGAACCATGATTCCTCAGCTCCACCTCCTACTGGGGGTTCAAACAGGAATAGTTCTTTGGGTCAGAAGAGGTTATGGATCCCTGGAGATAAATATCCATGGCATTTTAGGGTCCAGGATGGAGAATACAACTCTTTCAAAGACAGGGCAGAGTTCTGGGTGTAAAAATTAAGCCAGTGGATAAATATAGCCTCTTTTCAACTGTGCCTACAAGAAAGGGACATGTCTAGACCCCAGTCCAGGCCAACCAGAGGCAGCTCATGTTCCCTGTAAAGGCAGATAGTGACTTTTGTCCATGTGACAAACTACCAGACAAAAATAAGTTTATTTTGGCTCACAATTTTGACATGTAGTCCATGGTGGCAGAAGAATCACAGTAGCAGGAATGTGAGGCAGAGAGTCACATTGCATTTACAATTAGACTGCAGAGAGATGAATGGTGATGCTAAACTCTCTGTCTATATACACATATGCATATACATACATAATACATACATAATACATACATACATACATACATACATATTCAACCAGAGCCTGAAGCCTAGGGATGGTGTGGCCCATGGTATGGTCCATAGTCAGGATGGGTCTCCTGTTCTCAGTTAATCTTTCTGGAAAGGTATGTCCTAAGGGGAATCTTCTAGATGACTCTAAATCCCACCTGGATGACACTGGAGATTAACTATCACCAGCATGCTCTAGTTACCTCAACATGCCCAACTCTGTGTGTGTGTGTGTGTGTGTGTGTGTGTGTGTGTGTGTGTGTGTGTGTAATTGAACCTATATCTACAAACATACTTAATGAGGACTCTGCCACTGAACTATGTCTTGACTCTTCCCCCTTTTATTTTCATTAGAGTTTTATATTCTAAAGAGAGATTCTCTCTACATTGGAATTAATAGCCAATGAAGCAAATGTATGGCATGAATTGCTTCTTGTGGTAGCCAGCTTAGACTCTTCCTAGTCAACGTCATTGTGGAGTGGGGGACAACAAACCAGACAAATTCCAGAACCAAGAAGCAAAAGAATGAAAAGCAGGTGCAGGGCTGGGTGTGGTAGCACACCTCTTTAATCCCAGCACTGGGGTGGTGTAAGTAGCTGTAGCTCTATGAACTCAAGGTCAGCCTGGTTTAGGTAGTAAGTTCTAGGATAGCCAGGGCTACACAGTAACTCTTCAAAAATTTAAGTGCCATATATGAACTTGGTTGGTAATTGTTAAAGTCACAGAAGAAAGCTAATTGAGGACTCATTGACATGGCCTGGAGAATAAGCTACATTCTTGAATGAAGACTAATTTTCTCAGATGTGACATATGATCACCCTGGTATCTTAGTTACTGTTCTAGTTCTGTGAAGAGACACCATGTCCCAGGCAACTCTTATGAAATAAAGCATTTAATTGGGGACTTGATTACAGTTTTAGAGGACTAGTCCGTGATCATGTAGGTGGGAAGCAGACAGGCATGACACTGGAGCAGTAGCTGAGAGCTTTACATCCTTATCCATAGGCAGCAGGCAGAGAGAGATCAAGATTGGGCTTGGTGTGGATTTTGAAACCTCAAAATCCACCCCTAGTGACACAACTCCTCCAACAAGGCCACACCTCCTAATTCTTCCCAAGCAGTTTCACTAACAGGGACCAATTATTAAAATGTACGAGCCTTTGGGGGCTGTTCTCACCCTGTCACATGTGGGACAATATTCTTGTTCTTAGGAAGTTAGTGCTGCATGCCTTAGGGATGAAGTTTCATGATGCCTGCAACTTTTAAAGGGTTCTATTCTTTAAAAAGTGGAGAAAAACCCTACATTTTGGGGTCTGTTGTGATGGCTCAGTGGGTAAAGGTGTTTGCCAGCAAGCCTGGTGACCTGGTGGGAGGAGCTGTCCTCTGGCCTTCACATGTGTGCCTTGGGAATTCACATATTGGCAAACATATATATTCTCTCTCTCCCTCTTTCTCTCCCTCTCTCTTCTTCCCTCTCTCTCTCCCTCTCTCTCCCCCTCTCTCTTTTTCGCTCTCTCTCTCTCTCTCACACACACAAACACACACACACAATACAACTTTAAAAAATATAAGCTTGGCAGCGGTGGTGAACACCTCTAGTTCCAGCACTCAGGAGGCAGAGGTAGGCAGATATCTGAGTTGGAGGTCAGCCTGGTCTACAGAGCAAGTTCCAGGACAGCTGGGGTTACACAGAGAAACCCTGTCTCCGGAAAAAATACATTATTATTATTATTATTATTATTATTATTATTATTATTATTATTATTATTTTACATATATATGTATATATACACACACACACACACATTCTGGGCTGTCAACATGGCTCAGTGGGTTAAGGTGTTTGCTGCCAAGCCCAAGTTTCCCAGGACTTATATGGTGGAAGGAGAGAATAGGTCCTGAAACTTGTCCTCTGACTTCCCTGTGAGCACCAAGGCGCGCGTGTGTGCACATGCACACACACACACACACACACACACACACACACACACACACCTGTATATACACACACACACTCTAGCAGGGACATACATACAGACAGACAGACAGATAGACACCCCCCCCCACACACACACTAAGCTTCAGGATCAACTTGTGCAACTTCAAGGGATGTTTGTTGTGGGATGTTTGTACACTGTGTGATTTTCTGTGATGGTGTAATAAAAAGTTGAATGGCCAATAGTTAGGCAGAAGCGTATAGGTGGGACTTCTGGGCAGAGAACTCTGGGGATAAGAAAGTCTGGATCTACTCAAGACAGGACATCTGACCCTTGACTTTCCAGGGATTTTTCTGACTTCAACTCCCATCTTGCAGTAGGTGATCAGGAATTACAAACATTTGCTACAGTTTGGCTCTATGTGGGTTTCTAGGATCTGAACTTGGGTCTTCCTGCTCGTGTGGCAAGTACTTTACCCACTGAACCATCTCCCCAATCCACACCTGGCTCTTTGCATTATTTCAAGGAATCTGAATTCAGAGTTCAGGGGCTGCATCCAAATCGATGCTGAGCACTACATGGCAAGAGAGAAGGAACACTTCCACAGTCTTTCTCTGGGTGTTGAACTCCACTCTGCCTTTCTAACCCAACTCCTGCTCATTGTTTTATTCCCTGCTCAATTATCACCGGAGTAGCCAGGACCCTCTGAAATCTTACAGCACTACTCAACACTTGCCTCCCTTCAGGACTATGTATAGGTGGAGTTTTCTTGTGTCCTGATAGTCACTCCAAAATAACCACACAGAGACTTATTATTAATTATAAATGCTCAGTCAATAGCTTAGGCTTGTCTCCAGCCAGCTCTTACAACTTAAATTAACCTATTTCTATTCATCTACATGCTGCTCCAAGGCTCCTTTACCTCATCTATGGATTTCCCATATTGCTTCTTCTGAGTCTGGCTCAGGACTCCTCAGACTTCTCCTTCTTCCCAATATTCTCTTTGACTGGTTCTCTTATCTAACCTTATCCTGCCTAGCCATCAGTCAATCCACTCTGCATTAACCAATGAGAGTAATAAATATTTACAGTGTACAAAGATTGTTACACAGCAACTATGAGTAACTTGGAGTTCTTGGGGTATTTAAATTCTCCAAAGGCCCATATGTTTGAGGCTTGGTTCCCAGATCAACACCATTAGGAAGGGTTAAAAACTTTGAATTGTGGCCTTGTTGGAGATTTGGGGTCACCATAGGACTATATTTGAAGGAGATTGTGAGACCCTAGATTTCCTCTTTTTTCTTTTTAACCTCCTAGCTCTAGGGGAAGCAATTTTGCTCTACCACACTCTCCCCTCCACAGGCCCAAAATGACAAGACCTTCTGATTGTGGACTAAAACTTCCAAAACTGTGAGCCAGTAAACTATCCCCCTCCCCAAGCAATAAGCTCAAGTATTTGTTGTAGGAATGGAAAGCTGGATAACACAGAGGTTGGCATAACCTCAACTTTTATACATACCTATAGTCTATAGTACGGGGACCAGCACACAGCACACACCCAGAAAAGGGTTTGACAAATTAATTAGTATTCACATGCAGGGATATGAACCTGCACAAGAGTTTGGTGATGGCTCTTCTTAGGCGATTTCCTGCTTTGGTCTTACAGATGAGTGAAAACACTGAGTTTTCCCTGATCATCCACTAAGCTCAGGGTCTCCTAACAGTTAACACAGGACATCTCTGCTTCAGCTGCTATGACTACCAGATAGATACATTATAATCTCTTTACTTGCTTGACTCAGTGAAGACTAAGTGATGGTAAGTGACTGATCTTAAGCCAGATGTAGGAAAAGGCAAAATCAGAAAGTAACTGTGAGTGAAGAGTCAGGGAAATTCACTTCAAAGAGGAGGGGCAGAGTAGGGCTGAGGCTATGGTGAGTGGAAAGACAGTGCTGGGTGTGTCACTCATGTGTTCAGGGCTGTGGATATAGCTCACTTGGCAAAGAACTTGCCGGGCATGCAGGAAGCCATAAGTTCAAGCTCCAGCACGGAATAAAACCCAGCATGGTGGTGTATGCCTGCTGTCCCAACATTTGGGAGGTGAAGGCAGGAAAGCGAAGGTCAAGGTCATCTTTGGTTACCTAGGGAGTCTCAGGCCAGCCTGAGTCTATAAGACTGTAAGAGACCGTCTTAGGAATTAAACTCAGGCTGTCAGTCTATCTTGCCTGCCTGAAAAAGGGTTTTCTATTTTTGCTGTTTGTTTGCTGCAACCGTGAAATGTGCTAGCAGAACTGACATGTTGAGTACTTTATTCTCTTGAATTTTAAGCATAATTAGACACCCACAGCTCTCCAATCAGTGCTCCATGCTGCCCCCTAAGGAAACTCTGTAAAACTGCATGCTAGATTCCTCTCAAAGTTGCTTGCTAACTTCTCAAGGCATTTGAAACAAGTTTCATTAGCCCAGTATGTGATCCCCATACTATCATATGATTCCTCTAGCTTCTGCCTCTGCATCCACACGTGACGTTCCCACTACCCAGAATACCTGACCCTCCTCTCAAGAAAACGTATTGTTTTCTGGTAAAGACACTTGTTTTTACCTCAGTGTTATGAAGCCCTGATGACAAGGCACTATTATTCCTCCAGTAAACTGAGACCTCCAATGTGTGGCTGCAAGCCCATCTCCTCTAGGTTATCCTTCTCTGGACATGGTTCCTTCATGGTGTCAAAATCATGCTATCATAGTGATTTGGTTTCATTATCCCTCTCTAGACTGTGACGAGGCTCACTATATGGCCCAGGCTCATGGCAATCCTCCTGCCTCAGTCTGTGAGTCATGAGATTACAGGTGCACACTACCACTCCCAGCTTGGCACCTTCTATTACTCATCTGTCATGTAGTGGGTGCAGTAGTGTTCTCTGAGCACAAACTATTCTGCCAGTTGGGAGATGTAGCTTAGTGGTTGTCTCACTTCTCTATTGCTGTGATAAAAACACATGACCAAAAGCAACTTAGGGAGGAAAGGGTTTATTTAATCTCAGAACTTGTAGTCCATCATCCAGAGAGGTCAGGGCAGGAACTGGTGCAGAGACTATAGAGAAGTGCTGCTTACTGGCTTTGTCTCTAAGACTCGCCCAGCTTGCTTTCTTATATACTGCAGGACCACCTGCACAGGGTGGCACCACACGCAGTGGGTTGATACCTCCCACATCAATCACTAATTAAGAAAAGTCATCACAGGCTTGCCTATAGGCCAACTGAGGTTCTCTCTTCTCAAGTGATTTCAACTTGTGCCAAGTTGACATAAAACCAGCCTTCACAGTGGTAGAGCACTTGTTTAATAGGCATGAGGTCCTGGTTCATCCCCCAACTCTGAACACACTCAAGCACACACACTAGAGCGCGCACACACACACACACACACACACACACACACACACACACACACACTGCATCATTTACTGTTCTAGAAGAAAACTTCCATTTATGAATAATGCAGGCAGGCTTTGCATTCTTGAAAGAGTCTGACAAAGCAAAAACCCTTAAGCTGTTGTACAGCCTGTACTTACTCAGGAGCCTGAAATGGGAGAATATCTTGAGCACAGGAGTTCAAGACTAGCCTGGACAATGTAGCAAGAGCCCTGTATCAAAACTAAGTGAATAAAATAATAAAAATCAAACAAACAAGCTAGGAGTGGTAGTATACACCTGTAATCTCAGCACTTGGAAGACTTAGGTAGGAGGATTTGGAGTTCCAGGGCAGTCTAGGGCATGTATCAAGTACAAGGCTAGTAGGGGCAATATAACAAAACACTGTCTAAAGAAAACAAAACAAAAAAAAAAGGAAAGGCACAAAGTAAAACAAACAGAGAGAACAAGCAAACAGCTGAACAGCAAAGCAAACAGCTGAACAGCAAAGCAAACAGCTGAACAGCCCAGATTGTTGGCCATCCCTGGCGCTGTGCACTGCCTCCTCTGTGCACTGTGACCTGGCTCTGAAGATTGTCAGTGCCTCCTGCTCAGCCTTCTTTATGTGTTCAATGCTTAGAAGGCTCTGGCACAGGATGGGAGGACAGGAGGAAGATGAAGCTGGCGTTTCCCCTTTCAGACTCCTTTTGTGAAGATGTGTCTACCAGGCTGCTCTCTTCTGAGTGTTCAAGTTCTGGACTGGAGGGGGCTGGAGGGGAAGAGAATAAAATGGGGGGGTTGTCAGAGATGGAGTGGAGCAGCCCCAGAAGCACCTCCCAGGCAACAGCAAGGATTTCTCCCAGAGCCCCCTTTTGATCATCCTGAAAATGTCAAAGTTGGCCGTCTTGGGAAGACTGGCATTATTTCTGCAACTGGAAACCGAAGGGTTAAGGCTGAGAGTGGCCAAGAACAAATGAAGCAGTAAGAACCCGGCCATAGCTGCCTGCTTCTTAGGGCATCTGAAAGCAGGCCATAGCTGCCTGCTTCCTAGGGCATCTGAGAACAGGAAGAGCCATACAGATGGCGGAGAGCAGTGACCCCTCACAGACACTCAACTGAGGACAACCCAGCAGCATCATCACAGACTTCTGGAAATATGGCTAGTCAGCAAAGCTGTCCTGATGCTGAAGGGGAGAATAGTAGAAAGTTGAGAGAGGGTGTAACTCCTTAGGACTCTGTACAGCCTTGGTGAGCCTTCTTTAGGGGAATGTGGGGTTTGGGGGTGCAGTTGAGTCAGAGTATCACAATGTAGCTCTGGCTAGGCTTGAACTCACAGAGATCAACCTGTTTCTATGGGATTAAAGTGCTGGGATTAAAGGCATGCCCTGCTGTGGGTTTGCCTAACATTCAGAGAATGATTCTAGGTTTGGCTTCCTGGCTGGAAGGCTTGGGTTGTAATTCTTGTACAAGTTCCCAATGCCCAATTCATCCTATAAAGTGGAGAGGAAAAGAAGAAGAAAGGACAGAAGGAAGGAAAGAAAGGCAAAAGTGGGGAAGAAGGAGAAAGGGATTGGTGCTGATTTAATTCAAATAATAAGGGTGTAGGATGGGGATGTAGAACAATGGTAGAGTGCTTTCCTGGTTTACCAAGGTACCGAATTAACAAAAACCGGCAGAGACCAACAAAAACATGGAGCTGGGGGGATGGCCTAGTGGGTAAGACATTTGCTGTGCAAGCATGAGGACTGAGTTCACACTGTCAGCACCCCTGTGATGCTTTACCTGTAACCCCAGGGCTGTGGGGGCAGTGACCAGAGGACCTCTGGGACTTGCTGGCCACCGGTTCAGCGAGAGATCCCATCTCAAGGGAGTAAGATGAAGAGTAATAGAGCAAGATATCCCATGTCCTCCTTGACATACACACATGCATATACAATGTACACACACACACACACACACACACACGTACACACATGTACACATGCATGCACGCACGCACGCAAGCAAGCAAGCAAGCAAAACAAAATCACAAGCAGCAATAAGGATGTTTTGTGCATGAGCTTCATTGGCCTTAGGGAGAACAAGGTCTAGGTACACCTAGTTACCAATTCCCTCTCTATGATTGGTTTGCTTGCTTGATTTTTGTCCCTCATCCCTATTCCTCTCTCTCTTTCTCTTTTAAACATTTATTTTGTGTATGTATGCATTATCTGGCCAACCCCATTTATTTATTTTTGATATGGGCTTTTCTTGTCTTTTTTCTTTCCTTTTCTTTCTTTCTTTCCTTTTTTTTCTTCTCTTTTCTTTTTTCTTTTCTTTTCTTCTCTTTTCTTCTCTTTTCTTTTCTTTTCTTTTCTTTTCTTTTCTTTTCTTTTCTTTTCTTTTCTTTCCTTTTCAAGACAGGGTTTCTCTGTGTAGCCCTGGCTGTCCTGAAACTAGGCTGTCCTGAGACTTGGAGATCCTTTTGCCTCTACCTCCCAAGTGCTGGGATTAAAGGTGTGCACCATCACCCAGCAAGACAGGAGTCTTCTATAGAAAAACCTGGAACCTTTCCCTTGTAGCTGAACCTGACCTGTCTCCACTTTTAGTGCTGGAATTTATAGGCACTAGCCACAGCACTCTGCTTTCTTTAAAAATGAGCCCCAGGCAACTTGTATAATAACCCCTGCAGAAAGAGAACTTTTTTTCTTCTCCTATAGTTCCATTAGAACTCCCACAGGAAGGAAGCTATGCTCAACATTACACCACCAATGCAATGAGCCAGGGCTGTTACACAGAGAAACCCTGTCTTGAAAAACCAAAAACCAAGCAAACAAACAAAACCCACACAAAACAAAACCAAAAACCAAACCAAACCAAACAAATAAAAACTTCCATAGGCATTTCAGTGGTCTAGCCTGGGGTGGGGTCAGCCTCAACAAACTTAACAGTTCAGAGTAGGGATCCAGCAGTCCCCAAAGGACAGTGACATAGAATTGAAAGTAGAAAGGATACTAAATGCCGGGTTTACAGAACCTTCAGAAGTCCACCATCACAGGAGTGACCACGTAACTCAATGTAGGACACCCCCAACAACCAGTCTAGAATCTTCTAAGAATAAAAAGGGCACTTTAAATACTTATGTCAGGACAACAGGTGTATTCATCACTTTTCTCGTGGTGGCAAAGTAACTGACAAAAACAATTTGAGGAAAGGAGGGTTTATTTGGGCTCTACTGTGGTAAGGGAGAGCCTAGCAGTAGGAATACAGGCAGCCGCAACACTGTGTCTGTGTCAGCAGGCAGAGGGAGGTGAACACTCCTGCTCCTGGCTTTCTCCCTTGTATTCAGTCCTGGACACTGACCCAAGAGATGGTGCCCTCCACATTCAAAGTCAAATCTCTTTTCTATACTTCTATAGAAAAACACAGGAGTGGGTTTCCATGGTGATTCTACATTCAGTCAAGTTGACCCTCAAGACTGACCTCTACGACAGGGTTAGAGCAAGACTGTCCTAGGAAAGTAACATTGCTTTAACTACAGCAGACAAGAGCTCAGGGAGTAGAGGGCTGGGCCATTTGAGCCCTGGGCCCTACCAACTGAATCACGGTGGCTCTCTGGGCACAGATAAGAAAAGGTACTTAGGGCTTACATCTTGGCTTCACTGGAAAGTGACTGGGTGGGATGAGGACCTACTGAGACACAAGTCACACGTCTCCACATCTACCCAAGCTCTGCTCTTCCCATACTTCTGCCTCCCACCTTCCACTACCGTGCATTTGTTCATACTGTGCCTCCTGCCTAGGTCAGCAATGTGAGTTTCTCACATCCATTCAAAGTTCCCTAGAGTCCTTATGTCACCTGCTTCAGCCTTCTCAGGTTTCTGTAGCCCCTCTCAGGCTTTCTTTGGGGTGTGACTCCTCTCTTTCCTGTGAGGTAAAGGATTTTTGTAGTGTTGTTTGTTTCCTGGCTTCTGCTACCTAGCCCTCGAGAATTGACCAGAATCCCCCAGCTGTTGACTCTGCCAGATTGACTTCCAAGCTGTGTGTCTCCCTCCAGCCCAGAGCCCTGTCCCCTCCCAATGTGCTCCTGGTATCAGTCACTCAGAAAGCCAACTAGCTTCTCACGCAAAGGCATATAAACTTTGACCTCAGATTGGGTGTTAAACTCTGTGCCAAGGTCTCCAAACCTTCTGCCTGTCAATTAGCAAGGGATTAGCCAGGGCCCTATTTCTTCCACTGTGGCTAGTAGCCCAGACAAGTCATAGTGATAGCGAAGGTAAGGTCCCCATTACTCCAGAGCACAGGGTCTGGGGAGATGAAGGTCTTGGCTTACAGCATGAACTTGTGACCCTGAGGCTTCCCTTAGTAGGAAGAGCCATTGCCTGGAAACAAGATGCCAGAGTTTTAGGCTCTGATTTCATCTTCCCCAGGCCACCGGGCCTGTTCTTTCTGGCATCAGTTTCTCCAGCTCAGAAGGAAAAGAGGGACTGGTTTTATTAGCTAATAAAGGCTTTGGAGTCAAAAGCCTGGTAGAGAACATAAGCCAAACAATGGGGCTTCCTGTGTTCCTGGCTGCAATCCCCAGAACTAGGTCTTCCAGCCATGAGGCACAGGCTCTCTGGAGTTAAGGTATTGGTAGGGACAACAGAAAAAGGAGGAAGAGAGTAACTGTAGAGCAGGCTGAAGGATCTAGAAGGGTCTTTCTCCCACTCCCTGGCCAGGATTTATTTCTACACAAGCTCTTTCAATTCTTTAGTTCTTGCTCCAAAGTGGGTACCATGATATTTCTTAGTGGGAGTCAGAGATGCAGTGGGTGGAATGACTGCAAAGATGCTAAGAAGGCCCACTTTGCCTGTGTCCTGTTTGTTCTGTTGCACAATTGACCCCCCTTCTTTTCTCCTCTTTGTCATTGTTTTCCTCCTCCTCCTTGTTTTTATTTTTGCCAGTCTTGCTAGGTCTGCTATGTACTCCTGGCTGGTCTAATATTACTATGTAGCCCAAGCTGACCTTGAACTCATGAAAACTATCTTGCTTCAGCTTCTCAAATATTATGGTTATAGGTATGTACCACCATGCCCATCACTTGTTGCCTAATTTTTATCGTTATATACTTGGGGCTCAATACCACTGTTCCCATGTACCTATCTATAATGCAGTTCTGGCCACCATTTTTCTACCTCATAAAGACTTGTATATCTAAGCTGGGCAGTGGTGGTGCACACCTTTAGTCCCAACACTCAGGAGGCAGAGGCAGGCGGATCTCTGTGAGTTCGAGGCCAGCCTGGTCTACTGAGTAAGTTCTAGGACAGGTTCCAAAGCAATCCAAAGAAACTCTGTCTCAAAAAAAAAAAAAAAAATCTGATTAATTTTCCACATGCAGATTTTCTGCATTGGGACACAGAGGAAGAAGATCCAGATTGGATAAGGATCATAGCTATGGGGTCAGGTGTCCTGAGAATGGTTCTGAAGAAGTGTGGGAACAGACATCAGGGGAACTCTAACTTGTTTTAGGGGGAGGATCCAGGCTTTATTTAAGACTCAAAACTGGGACTACAGAAGTCCAGATGGGCAGACCTGGTAGATTCTGCAAGAAGTTCTGATTTGTCTTCAGATACCAAAGTGTTTAAGCAAAAGTGGTAACAGGAAGTTTGTACCTGTTGAAATTGTCAAGAAGCAAAGGGGAATCCATTCCTGAGGGAGCAGCGATAGGGACCTGGATGAGACTATGGCCGTGGGGCTAGACAGGTGTCAAAGTGGACAGAAGTATTCTTGGCCCACTCTTTTCAGCATAGAAGCCTGAGTAATCTTGCTCAGGTCATCCCAAGTCCACACTACAGATTCTCATGTTCCTCAGTGGGGTACTTCTTACATAGGGGCTAATGTCAGGAGAACACTCCCCCGCCCCCATTCCCACAACCTCCGCACATAACTAGTACTTGTGGAACCACTGTGCCTAGGAGGCGTACCCTCTATCAGGTGCATCCTCAGGTAGATAGGTGCCTGGGAGGCTTAATTCTTCATTCTACACTCAACCCTGCTCAGTGTCATCTCAGACACCACTCCCCTGGCCACCCCCTTTACAGTTGTGAACTGGCCTCTGCTTATCATTTTTGTTTCTCTTGCCCATTTTTTTTTTTTTTCACTATGCCAGTTTCTGTTTTGTTGCACCAGAGGGTAAACTCCATCAAAGCAGCATTGCTAGATTCGGTCCTGTGTCCAGTGCTTAGTAGGTCCTTGCAAATAGTTGAGCAATGCATGAGGGTGGTTTGTGAGTGGAGTGGGAGGTGAGGGAGTGGATGAGGTTTTTTGTTTTGTTTCACTTTGTTTGTTTGTTTTTCTTTTTCTTTCTTTTCTTTCTTTTTCTTTTTTCTTTTCTTTTCTTTTTTTGTTTTTGTTTTTTTGTTTGTTTGTTTGTTTGGTTTTTGTTTTGTTTTGTTTTGTTTTTCCAGGCCTTGGTCACAGAGCAGATGGTAGTGTTATTTCTGGGTTTGGGATCTCACAGTGGAGGGAAGGTGAAGATGTTAATTAGGGACAGGTTGAGCTGAGTTAACAAGTTTAGCTTTTCTCCTTAGAATTCTTACTCTGGGAGCACTCTTCAGGGCCCCATAGCACCTGCAAAACAGCTAGGCGTGCCGGGTGGTGCTGGATGTCCTGCCACTAAAAATGTGGACACACGCTGTCAGGCCTTTGCTCTCAGGCAGAAGCCAAGCTCTGCACGCAAACCTGGCCCTTTGCACCGCCCCGACTCTATTTAGTCGCACCCTTGCAAAGCTTAGACTACTTCTATCTCTCAAGCCCCACCCCAAAGCCCCAAGACAGACTGGCCCTTTAAGAGCCTCACCCACCCCCCCCACCCCCCGGTTCCCCTCCCGCTGCTAGCGTGACAGCACTGGGACCCGTGCCCGGTTGTGAGCTGGGTAGCTGGGTGGCTGTGCGCAGGCCTCCAGGCCCTTCTCACGCTACTCACGGACACCTCGCCCCCAGCCAGGTGGGGCAGGGACAGGCAGGCCGACCTCTGCTCCCGGAGGATGGAGCAATCTCAAGCACGCACACCCCAAGCTTGCGTGCGCTCCAAGCACCCCTCCGCTTTGTGGCCCCTGATCCTCCTGCCGACTCGCGTGGATCCTCCCTCCACCCTTTCCTCCTCTATTCGCAGCTTGCGCCACAGCTCCACGCCACTTGATTTCATTTTGTGGTCTGCTTCTGTATGCAAAAAACATTAGCAAGCCCCTGGAGTCCAGGGGAAGCTGCAAGAGGGGTCTCTCAGTCTTGTAGCTTGCCTAAGGTGACCGTAGAGGTGCGATCTGCAGGTCCTCTATCATCCCCACCCCTAGATCAAGCAGCATGAACTACCCAATCTGTGGGGGACAGAGTCAGTTCAATGGCGCCACTGGCCTTCCTGTCCGTGACCTCGGGGCTGGGGTCGTTGTGCTTCTCACGCGAGCTTGGACTCAGGAACCAGGGAAGGAAAGTCACCAAGTCACCACCCAGCAGCTCCTCCTCCACCAGCCTTTCCTGGCATCATTGACTTTAAGTGGGCGAGAGAATCTTACACACCCAGGGTTTTCGGCGCACAAAATTAGTGGGAAGGAATCCCCATGGCCCGGGATGAAGCCCCCAATAACTGCTTTTTAGGCTGCCATAGGATTTCCCCTGGAGCCCCCTCCTTCAGCAGGATTCTGTGCTGTCCATGGAGCACCTTGGAAGTGGGGTGATCCCAGCCTTCACTTTTTAATGTGTCTGCACCTATATCAGGTGTCCCCATAATGGCTTCTTGCCTATCTCCCCCACCCCACCCACACCTAGAGCACTCCCTAAGGCTGCCCCTCCCGCTGTCCCACCACTGGGCTCCAAGGAAGAGGGCGTGGCCACAGACACAGTCCTATAAAGGTGGTGGTGCCTTCACCCTGACCCTGAAGGTTCCTTGGATCTTTCCCTGATCTTCCTTGGGGTCCCAGCGAGCACACTCACAGCCAACGGTGAGTACTGAGGGCTCCTGGCTTGTCCCTCCTTCCCAAGAAAGGGAAAGTTTGGATGAAGGGCTGCTGGGTAGCCCCTCCATGATAAGAGACTAAGGTCCTCTTTTTTTTTTTTTTTTTTTTTTTTTTTTTGTGATCAGGCAAATTCCTTAGGGGACAAACTAAGGGACTAAGGGCAGAGAACTAAAAAGACTTCCGAGATCCTGTAGCTAATGTCAGCTCTTTAGAAACAAATGAGACGCCCTCCACTTTAACTTCCACTGTCTCACTGATTAGTGGTGAGGAGGGAGGCTCTGCACATGTAGCCCCTTCCTCAGAACTGGCAGAGGATGAGAGGGCTGCTCTCTGGGTGAGTGGGGTGGATATAGAGGAGATGAACTAAACTTTTCCTAGCTGTATTCTGTCTAATTTATAAACTAACCCTGATAGCCTCTACCCTCCCAAAGGGTAGCATGTCAGAGCTGAGAGTCTCTGGCGGGACCTCAGCAACAGCCTTGGCATCACGTACTGCTCAGGGGTTCTCAGTCCCATCCTTGCTGGGATACATCCTGCTTGATAGACTGTTAGCTGGTGGAAATACAAGTTGCATTTCCCCGGCTCTTCTTACAAAGGCTAGAGATCCTTGGGGATACGAGTTATGTTGAAAGAGAACCATTGTGCATACAGGCTGGCAGTATCCCCACTTCACTGAAGGAACTGAGTCTCTTGTGTGTTGGAGAGCCAGCTCTTCCAGGAAGCCCCTCTCACTTCAAGGTGGCTGAACTATTTGGGGTAGGAATTGTACATCTTCTTGCCTTCCATGGTTCAGATCTTCTTTTCCCAGGATCTATAACCTCTGAATCTTTTTGCTTGTTTGTTTTGAAACAAGGTTTCTCTGTGTAGCTCTAGCTGTCCCCAGAACTGGCTCTGTAGAACAGGCTGGCCTTGAACTCACAGATCCGCCTGCCTCTGCCTCCTGAGTGCTGAATTAAGGTATGTATCAACACCTCCCAACTGACTGGGGGTGTCTTAGCTCTCTCTCAGTTATATAATTAAAACCTCTAAGATAAAATGACTACTCCACGACTACTTGGACTGCAGTTCACTGCAAAGTGACTCTCCTGACTGTGCAGAGCCTTAGAGCAGTCTGCAAATTTGCATACTTTTTCTAGAACAAGCCTAAAGAGAAAGTGTCCTCTTAGTTTTTTGTTGAGATCCATTCTTGGCTTTTCTGATTCCAGTCAGTAGTTTCCTTATAGCCCTAGTCAGATGGGAATCTTCCATTTATTTTTTTGCTTTCTTATCGCCTACAAAAGTGGGGGAAGCCCAGGCTATTCATTCATGAGAATTGAGCACAACTAAAAGCCTGGCCTGGATTACTCTTACTAGGAGCTATTTCTAGCTGCTTTTAAAGTGTGGCTCAGTTGAACTAGGAGAACCAGGGCTGAGAGAAATGTGGCTTGGGTGTTAGTTTTCTGTACCCTCTCCCATTCCTGTCCTCTACTGGGGTTATGTGGGTTTCTTTTGACCCTGAGATGAACAGAAAAAACCTGATAACTCAATTTTTATTTTCAAAGGGAGGCACCTGTGATAATAGCTGGGCATTCCATGGAACTTTCCCTAAGAGCTCTGAGTCCTGGCTCTGTCACTATTGCTGAATGACTTGGGGCAAGTCAGTGACCCAATTGGAGGTTTATTTCCCTGCTTAAGAATAAAATGAGGCTGAAGAAGCAAATGATCTTTATTTCCCTATAGGATGGCTTCTCCAAAGGTGGTGGGTAGAACCCAAAGAGACTTCTTAGGTGATATGTGTTAATTGTGCATTTATTGGAATGGGTTGGGAGGTAGAACCTGTATTTAGATACAGAGGTTGTTTAAGATGATGCTGCCTGGGCTGGAGAGATGCCTCAGTCATTAAAGTCATTAAGATGATGCTGCATGGTGGATGTAAAGCTGATTTTAGGAAATACAAAGTAAATGACAGCATTGGGGTTAATGGAAACCGCAGACATTGGAAGTCACCATTTGAAATCTTGCAGTAGTAGTTAAGAGAGGTTTTCTGGAAGTGGATGACTTGGGTTGAAAGTGTACCCACATTTCCTAGCTGTATAACTTTGAGAATGTTAATTACCCTCTCTGAGTCTTACTGCAGCCTTCCTCATAGGCTTGGGGCTAAGACTGAATTAAAAATGACTGTGTGAGCCGGGTGTTGGTGACACATGACTTTAGTCCCAGCACTTGAGAGGCAGAGGCAGGTGAATATCTGTGAGTTCCAGGCCAGCCTGGTCTACAGAGCTAGATCCAGGACAGGCTCCAAAACAACACAGAGAAACCCTGTCTCAAAAAACCAAAATAAATAATAATAATAATAATATAAAAATGTCTCCCCCCCACCTCTCTCATGCGCGCGTGCGTGTGTTTAGTAAGATCAAAACCAAACCACACTTAGCTTCCAGGGTACTTCTCTGTAAGAAAGCTCAGTCCACCTGACCCGAACTATGGAATTGTTGGCACACAGTGGCAGTTCAACAATCTTTGTCTCCCTCCATGCCTAGTGAGAAGCTCTAGGTAACAGGCTTCTTCTTTCCTTGGCAACCTTTTAGAATATTTGTCCCTTACCCTCAGTCTGACAGTCTGTCTTTTCTTTCTTCTTGTCTCACCTCTCAGCAGCCATCTAGATCATGTCTTCCATGTGTGGACTTCTAAACTTCATGTCAGTCACAGAGCTGCTCCTAGCCATCACCATCTTCTGCCTCGGATTCTGGGTGGTCAGAGCTACAAGGACCCAGGTCCCAAAAGGTTTGAAGAGTCCACCAGGGCCCTGGGGCTGGCCCTTCATTGGGCATGTGCTGACCCTGGGGAAGAACCCACACCTGTCACTGACAGAGCTGAGCAAGCAGTATGGGGACGTCCTGCAGATCCGCATTGGCTCCACACCTGTGGTGGTGCTGAGTGGCCTGGACACCATCCGGCAGGCCCTGGTGCGGCAGGGAGATGACTTCAAGGGCCGACCAGACCTCTACAGTTTCAATTTCATCAGTAATGGCCAGAGCATGACTTTCAACCCAGACTCTGGACCAATGTGGGCTGCCCGGCGGCGCCTGGCCCAGAATGCCTTGAAGAGTTTCTCCATAGCCTCAGATCCAGCTTCTGCATCCTCTTGCTACTTGGAGGAGCACGTGAGCAAGGAAGCTGATTACCTAATTAGCAAATTCCAGAAACTGATGGCAGAGGCTGGCCACTTTGACCCTTATAGTTATTTGGTAGTGTCAGTGGCCAATGTCATCTGTGCCATGTGCTTTGGCGAACGTTATGACCATGACAACCAAGAGCTGCTTAGCATAGTCAATCTGAGCAATGAGTTTGGGAAAGTTACTGGCTCTGGATACCCAGCTGACTTCATGCCTGTCCTCCGCTATCTACCTAACTCTTCCCTGGATGTCTTTAAAGACTTGAATAAGAAGTTCTACAGTTTCACACAGAAGTTAATCAAAGAGCACTACAGAACATTTGAGAAGGTAGAGGCTGGGGAGAGGCAAATGGTTGTGGGAAGCAGGCAGGATTCTGGGCCAGAACATAACAGGCAGGTTTGAAGCCAGTAGCAGAATGCACTCCATCCTCAGCAGGCTCTGTGTTTCTAGGGTCCCTTGAGTTGGGGGTCACCAGTTCTCTGAGATAGGAAAGACACTTGCAGATGCAGTGAGAAGCTATGACTGCAGCCTCAGTGTGTCACCTCTTGAACAAAGGTGCTATTGACGGTGAGGGGCCAGGCCTAGTTGGAGAGGTCGGTCTGGACTTGGGATGTCTCACTTTGTGCTCCTTTGCTCCCAGAGCCACATCCGGGATATCACAGACAGCCTCATTGAGCACTGTCAGGACAAAAGGTTGGATGAGAACGCCAATGTCCAGCTGTCAGATGACAAGGTCATCAGTATCATTTTTGACCTCTTTGGAGCTGGTACGTCCTCTTCAGTGTATCATTTCTGTGCTCAGGTGACCCAAGCTGCCACATAACTAACTTCTCCCTCTGTTCTATCCTGTTCAGGGTTTGACACAGTCACAACTGCTATTTCTTGGAGTTTCATGTACCTGGTGACAAACCCTGGGGTGCAGAGAAAGATCCAGGAGGAGCTGGGTAGGTGGTGGCTCCATTCAAAGGACTCTAAGTAGGGGATCCTGATAAAGTCTGGGCAACCCCTTAATTCTCTTGAATCCCTGTATTCTGTAGACACAGTGATTGGCAAGAATCGAAGGCCTCGGCTCTGTGACAGATCTCAGCTGCCCTATCTGGAGGCTTTCATCCTAGAGACTTTCCGACATTCATCCTTTATCCCCTTCACCATCCCCCACAGGTCAGGCCACAGAGTCATTGATATTTGATATTAGGCCTCAGTTAGTATATACAGCCAGTTAGGGCTCCTGAGAAGCATATGGCATGGGAGACAGGGGTAGATTTCTTCTATGGCACTGAGCCTGACTGAGCTTCCTCTTTCCCCAGTACCACAAGAGATACCAATCTGTGTGGCTTTTATATCCCCAAGGGACGTTGCATCTTTGTGAGCCAGTGGCAGATTAACCATGACCAGTAAGTTGACGGGGCAGTGGAAACTCCTAGGTGGGCTAGGTTCATCCTCTCCTGGGCTGCAGACCCTCCTGCTCTTTGGGGATTATTGACCTAATTGATGTTTATAAGCCCCTGAACATCTACTTCAACTGTCTCTTTTTACTTACAGGGAACTGTGGGGTGACCCAGACAAGTTCCGGCCTGAAAGGTTTCTTACCTCCAGTGGCACTCTGGACAAGGTCCTGAGTGAGAAGGTCACTCTCTTTGGTTTGGGCAAGCGGAAGTGCATTGGGGAAACCATTGGCCGATGGGAAGTCTTTCTCTTCCTGGCCATTTTGCTGCAGCAAATAGAATTCACTTTGTCACCAGGGGAGAAGGTGGATATGACTCCCATCTATGGGCTGACTTTAAAGCATGCCCGCTGTGAACACTTCCAAGTGCACATGCGGTCCTCTGGGCCTCAGTATCTTCAGGGTTAGACTGCTCTGTCAACAGAGCAACAGAGTCAAGGGCTGTTCCAAGGATTTAACTTCAGCCAGAAACACAGATTCTGGGGTTGTGCCTGCCTCCTACGTTGGACTTGTTTCTCCACATACTGATCACAGACACTGGGCACAGCAGAAGCCCACTGGAACTTCAGGACCTTCCCAAGCTCACCAGCAACTAGGAGGCCTGAAATGGTAAGAAGGTTCCTGGGCCTCAGAGCCCCCTCCCCAGGTGCTCCATTGGCTGACCAGTTTGAAAAATGCTTAGAGTAGGTCATGCCAGGATCTATCAGGCACAGAGGAGGATCCCAGAATAGAGGGAGAAGACATCTTAAAATACTGCCACAGAGGTGCTCTTGCCATTTGCTAGGGCTGAACAGCCTTCCCACATGGGTCTAGGATGCTGTCTGTGGGGATCACATTTATTCATCATACATAGGAATAAACAGGGTGCTCCTGTTCTTGCAAAGCCCCTATTCCTATTCAGGAAGTGCTGGGTCTTGTGTCTAGGAAGACCCAAGAACAGAGGGAAAGACTCTCTGGGCAGTAGGACCAGGTCTAGAGTAAAGGAATGACTCTTAAGACAGAGCAGCTTAGGCTGCCTCTGAACTTGCTGTGTAGCCACTTGAATTCCTTATTTTTTTTCTGGTTTTACTGACATACAAAGTGCTAGGATACAGTCATGAACCACTATACCATCTCTTGGTCTCTTTTCTTTACTGTATAAAATGTTCATTTAAAAAAACGTTTGTACCTAAGACCTTTTATTTTGGCCTGTATTTTGTTTATGCATTCATATTAATCATATCTTAAGAGCTTTAGATCAATGCATTTAATACCACAGAGAAAACCCTAACTCAAGTATCCAGAAATATGTAGGAAATACCTACCTGCGCTAAATAAAATATTACCTGATTACTACACATGGAGAGGTGTTTTGCTGTTGTTATTGATTTCTTTTCTTTCTTTCTTTCTTTTTCTTTTCTTTTTCTTTTTTTTTTTTTGAGACATGATTTCTCTGTTTAGATGTCTAGCTGTCTTAGAACTTGCTCTGTAGATCATGAAGGCCTTGAATTCACAAAGCTCCACCTACCTCTGCCTCCTGAGAACTGAGTTCAAGGCATGTACCACCACTGTCTAGCCATGTGGAAAAATTTTTAACCTGAAATTAAGCCACATTCACACCTTGAGTTCAATCTTATGCAGTCTTTTCCTGTGGGGAAGAGAGGAGCAGCAATGGAGAGGTGAAAGGCCCACTCTCAGGAGAACTGTTATTGGTGCCTGCCTCTCTAACTTGTCACACATGATAGAGTGTATTCTCTTGAACGCTACACAAAAGACTGCTTTCCCAAGTCCACAAAGCTGGTGGAAGGGTCTGATCCATAAGCATGTCATCTAATCTGTAGTAATCAGGGTTTTACCAGTCCCACATAAGGGAACATAGGTTCTTGAGCTGGTGATGGGGCTGGGTAAGGAGGGATGCTGGGATCCTAGGTCTTTGGAAGGGGGGCATCTGAGCAGAGCCTTCCATCAGAATGAGAAGCAGTCTCTCACATATCATGCAGAAAGACTCATCCCTTGCCCCGACCCGCAGGGCCTAGTTATTCATGGGCCAAGGTGGGCTAGAACCTGAAAATAATGGGAGACAAAGAAGGAAGGAGACAAAGCAGTGCATTTGTCAAGGTCTAACTTTATTGATGTAAAAAGGAGTTTTTAAAGCAAAGCTGGGAGGAAATAGGGAGAGGTAGCAGGCAGGGAGGAAATGGGGAGGGGTAACTTCTGCTAACTCCGGGGTCCTGGTAATTATCCCAGACAATAAACATCAGACAATAAACGTCTGCTTATCTTAGTTCCTGGGCCAGGCTCATCACAGTTCTGGGCACTCGGTTTATCTCAGTACCTGGAATGAGTGGAAGAGACCACCTGTTAAGCAGGTTCCTGTATACCAAGATAAGGCTCAATTAGAGTTCTAAGGTGTAAGCAATTCTGCAAGAGGATGCAAGAGACTCCCAACAATCCCTCAGGAATGTCAGAGTGGCAGTGCCAGATGGGGTGATCTTCAGACAAGCTGTATTTGATCACAAACAATATATCATCACAGAGAGGTTAATATGATGCATCTCTATCTACTTGTCTGTCAACTTCCTAGATCTGTTTGTTTGTTTTTGGATACAAGGTCTCAATTTGTGGTTCAAACTGGCTCCAACTCTTGATCTTCAAGTCTTAACCTCTGAGTGCTTGGATTTACAAGCATGTACCATTATGCCTGACTAACATCCTAGATCGTAGAGGCAATAGCCAGCTCACAGAAATGAGCATTCTAACTTCGAAAAACCCAGATTGTGATCCAGGCCTTTTTAGGAAAGCAATTGCCCACAAATCTGGGACAGAGGATGTAGTAAAAAAAAGACAATCCTAGAACACTTGGTCATGCCAGATGGTAAAGATGCTACAGAGATCCCAGGAATGGACTGAATCTCCCTGGAACAAGCTTGAGATTTCAGCTCCTGAAGACAGGACAGTTTGAGTATTGCCAATAATTTCTACTGGGTATGGTGGCACATGTCTTTAATCTCAAAACTATACAGGAGAATTGCTTTGAGTTTAAATCTGGCTAGGGGTGCATAGCAAGACACTGACTCAAAAATATGTCCCCATAAAGTAAAACTCTTCAAGTGTGTGAATCTATGAGCTCATAAACATTTTTTATAAAAGGTTATTTTATGCATATTGGATGTTTCGCCTTCATGTATGTAAGTGCACTGTGGTGGTTTGAAAGAAAATAGCCCCTAAAGGGAGTGGCACTATTATTAGAAAGTATGATGGCTATTGTTGGTTGTCAACTTGACTATATCTGGAATAAACTATAATCCAGAAATGGAGGGCACACTTGTAGTCTGGATCTTGAGGCAAGAAGACAATAGGCTTTTGATGCAGATCTTGAGGCAGGATGATACATGCCTTTAAATCCAGACCTCGAGGCTGGAAGGCACACCTTTAATCTGGGCCACACCTTCTTCTGTAAGCCTATATAAGGACAAGGGAAGAAGGAATGTGTTCATTCTTCGCCTGCTTGCTCTCACCTCATCAGCACATCCACTGATTCACTGGCATTGGAACCTACTTCTTTGGGATTTCAGCATATACAGAAAACCAACTAAGACACTCAGTCTTGTGGGATTCTTGGACTTTCCATTCATAACTAGCCATTGTTGGACTGCAACCTGTAAGTAATTCCAATAAATTCCCATATATAAATTTAGAGAGAGAGTCATTACATAAGTTCTGTGATTCTAGAGAACCCTGACTAACACAGGAGATGTGGCCTTAGAGTAGGTGTGGCCTTGTTGGAGGAAGTGTACCACTGTGGGATGGGCTTTGAGGCTTGCTATGCTCAAGCTACTCCCAGTGTCACAGAGCACTTCCAATTGCCTGTGGATCAAAGATGTAGTATCCTCAGCTCCTTATCCAGCACTATGTCTGCCTGCCCGCTGCCATGTCCCACCATGATGATAATGGACTGAACATCTAAACTGTAAGCCACCCCAATTAACTGTTTTCCTCTATAAAGAGTTGCTATGATCATGGTGTCTCTACACAGCAATTGAAACCCTAAGATATGCACCATGAGCTTGACTGGTTTTCTCAGAGAACAGAAGAGGGTGTTAGATCCCTTGGAACTGGAGTTATGGATGTTTGTGGAAGAGCACATTTTAACTTCTGAGCAATCCCACCAAAATTTCACCTCAATAATGCTCTTCTCCTCCTTCCTTCTCTTCTTTTTGATTTTTCTATTGCTTTGGAGACTATCCTGACACTCACACTGTAGACCAGGCCGGCTTCGTACTCACAGAGATCCTCCTGCTTCTGCCTCCTGAGTGCTGGGATTAAAGGCCTGTGCCGCCGATACCCAGCCTCTGTTCTCTTCTTAAGGACCATTAATTTCTCAGTTCCAGACAAACAGCATTGAGTATCCCAGCAAAGGTTTCCCTTTAGCAGTTTTGTTAAGCACAGCTGATTCTCCAGCTTCAACTAACCAGAACCACAGAATCTTAGTTAAAAATAAAAAATGGTATACTTACCTGGCAGAGGAGATACCACGATCATGAAGGTGGTTTTCCTAGGGCCAGGCTTATCCATTCCATTCCAGATGTGCCGACCCCTCCAATTTCCCCAAATGCTGGAAACTCGCATAATTTGTGGTAGTGGGGCACCGCGTTTGCACTCTCCCCTGACACAAACAAACAAACAAACAAACAAACAAACAAACAAACGGTCTTTAAACGTTCCTCTGAAACTTCACAATCCAGGCTTCTGTCAACGCACACTCTCAACGTTCTCATATTCTGAGCTCCTTTAGAACCTCACTGAACTCTCAACGCTCCATGCCTTTTTTAGCCCAAAATTCCAAGGTCCTTCTGCAACCCCCGCCCCAAAACATGATCAGGTCTGTCACAACAATACCCCATTTCTGGTACCAACTTGTCTTAGTGTGGGTTCCTATTGCTGCGATGAAACACCATGACCAAACAACAACAACAAAAAGACTTGGGGAGGAAAGGGTTTATTTTGCTTATACTTCCACATCGCTGTTCATTATTGAAGGAAGTAGGGGTGGAATCTCAAACAGGGAAGGATCCGGGAAGATCCACGGGCTGATCTAGAGGCCATAGATGAGTGCCGCTTACTGGCTTGATTCTCCTGGCTTGCTCAACCCTTTCTTGTAGAACCCAGGACCCAGCTCAGGAATAGCATCGCCTACAATGGGCTGGGCCCTTCCCCATCAATTACTAATTATAACGCTTTTTTTAGGCTTGCGTGTATTCTCTCACCCACCCCCACCCCCCGAGACAGGGTTTCTCTGTGTAACCCTGGCTGTCCTGGAACTCATTCTGTAGACCACCAGGCAGACCTCAAATTCACGGAGATCGCCTGTCTGTCTCCGGAGTGCTGTGATTAAAGGCGTGTACCACCACCTCCCGGCCCCAGATCTTATTCTTATGAAAGAATTTTCTCAATTGAGGTTTCCGCCTTTCAGATAACTCTAGCTTGTGTCAAATTGACAAATTAGCCAGCACACTTCCAGCCTTCTTTTTCGCTTGCTCCCTCAATCGCAGCCCTCAACGTCATTCCTCTTAAATCTCCCGGGAGTCCCGCCCCTGGTCTCCTCGCTCCTGCGTGTTACGCTGTCAACGGAAGTGACATCACTCCAGGTCGGTGAGGCGTGGGGGCGTTTCCGGCGCGGTGGTGGTGGCTGCTTCTGTGTCTGTGGAGGTGGGCGTGAAGCCCCGTGGTGTTTTGGCGTCGTGGGATCGGCTTGGTGTGGTGTGGTGTGCCACGCAGGCTGGTGTAGACGGTGGGAGGTGAGCGCGAGGGAGGCCGGGTGTTCGCGGTGCTGGTTGGCTGGCGCTTCCGGGGTGGTCAACTCGGTTTGATTTTTAGTCTGCGAGCTTCCAGGCCTTGTACTCACTGGGCTAGGTCTAGCGATAGCCCAAGGGTTTGGATGTGAAGTGCGAGTCCCGACATAGAGAGATGGGAGGCGACTGCGGTTTGATCTCTCAAGCCAGCTTAGGTTACCACTGCGACTTGCTCTCTCTGTCATTCACTTTCTTTGCTTCCATTTCCTTTCGGTCACTGAGGTTAACAGCCAGGAAGAGTGCGATTTCCACAAGGTGGCTGGTAACTGTGACATACTCGGATGTGGAAGTAGATACTGATGCCCAGCCAGTGAGCACAGTTAACTGCTCTCCGTGCACTGCTCGCGTTGTCAGTTCTTTCTGTGATGTAACTGCATTTGTTAGTAAAACCTGATCTGTGGTTTGTGTTGGTGAGAATTGGAGGAATAGTCCTCACCACCTTCGTTAGTTGATTTTCAGTCTCCCAATTGCAGAGCTAAGAGAAGCCTTAATCTTAATCCTTCCACAATACAAATGACTAACCCTGAGCTGTTAGTATCTCACCTGGAGCCCTGAGCTGTAACCCAGTTTTTTGCTATGCATTGGGCATAAAATTGGGCATAAAATTCCTAGTTGTTGGTTTCTCTGAAGTAAAAATAAAAAGTGGTTGCAAACTACCTTTTTTTTTTTTTTTTTTTTTGGTAGACCTTCTCACTGTGTAACTCTGTCCTAGAACTGTCTGTCTAGACCAAAAAGGCCTGGAACTCAAAGATTCTCTTGCATCTGCCTCCTGAATGCTGGGATTAAGGCGTGTGCCACCACAGGCTTTGGCTTTTAACTATCAAAGATTATTGGTTTTAGTGTTGCTTTAGCCTTTGGAGTACTGCGATTATAAGTACTCCATTATAAGTACTGTACCTGACTCTGCTTGGCAATATCTAATAAAGTCAAATACAATTTTGACTCTAATTTTCTGTGTAATATGAACAAAAACACATGTTAAAATGTTAGTTATTTAAAATGGAACTTAGAACTGAAAATACTCCAACTGTTTATCTAGGTAGCTAATTGAGTTGTACCCAAATGATACAGTACAGACAATGTAATTAACTTTTGCTTCATTCAACAGACAAATTTCACAGATGTACTGTTGATGAAAGGAAGTCAGACACATGAACCTGCATGATTCCACTTGTGTGAAGTTTTAGAACAGCATAAATTGATCTTTTATGATGTCAGAATAGCAGCATCTTTATTGAGACACAGTGAAGCTCCTTGTGATATTTAGGTTATATCTCTATGGGGGATTACTGTGAAAAATTTTGGATGACCAAGTGTTGTCATGATGCGTACCTGTAATCAACAGTATCCACCCAGGAACTGGGGGATCTTGAGTTTGAGCCTGTCCGGGCTACATAGTGAGGCCATGTCTTAGGCTTTTGTTTGTTTGTTTTTCTGTGTAGTGATACTCTTTTAGATTATAACTACATGGAAAAATAGAAAATAAAAGGCCTCAGTATTTTGTCCTATGTTAGGGATATAACTCAGTAAAAAAGTTACTTTATTTTTACGTGTATGAGTGTTACCTGAATGTATTTCTGAGCATCATGTGTGTGCAGTGTTTGAGAAGGCCAGTAAAGGGCATCAGATCTCCTGGAATTGGAGTTAGAAGTTATGAACCACATTGAGTATGCTAGGTATTGAATTGGGATCCTCAGAAAGACAAGATGTTTTTTCACTACTGAGCCTTCTCTTCAACCCTTTTTGTTCAGCTTTTTAATTTTTAAAAAAGTCTTGATGTGCTAAAAATTAAATTTGTGCTTGCTAGGCAAATACTCCTCCATTGCTGGGTCACGTCCCCAGCCTTCTTTTTTGAAAGATTTTGAACTGTTATCTGTAATGCATACACTTAAAAACAACTGTGTGGTTTTGGTGTTTTTTGTTTTGTTTGGGTTTTTTGTTTGTTTTTTTTTTTTTTGAGACAGGGTTTCTCTGTGTAACACTGGTTCTCCTGGAATTTACTCTGTAGACCTGGCTGGCCTCAAACTCAGAGATATCCCCTGGCTCTGCCTCTGGAGTGCTGGCATTAAAGGCGTGTGCCACCACCACCTGGTGTCTACATGGTCTTTGTATAGATATATCAATATTGCTTATTAATCTGTATGTCCCTACGGAAAAAGGTTTTTGGTTTTGGTTTTTGAGACAGAGTCTTAGTGTGTAGTCCTGGCTGACCTAAAACTCTCTGTGTAGACCAGGCTGGCCTCAACTTAGATCCACCTGCCTCTGTCTCCCCTCCACACTCTCAACACTGGAACTAAAGGTGTTTTCAGCTGGGTATGGTGGTATGTAACTTTTAACTCCATCACTCAGGAGGCAGAGGTAGATCGATCTCTGTGAGTTTGAGGTCTATGTAGCTAGTTTTAGGCCAACCACTTACATGGTGAGACCCTGTCTCAAAACAATAAAACAAAAGTAGAAAATAATATAGAGGTGTGTGTTATTATGGGGCTCTTCTTACCAAAATTGTCTTATTACTTTTTAAATGCTTTATCACTTCCGGCAGAACATCATCAAATAACACTAAGCACAGAGAACCTGACATACTTGCTGATGTAAGTTTTTCTTCAAGGTGCACTGAATGGCTCCTTCTCTTCACAGTGACTCCACATCTGGAACATGGCTATGGATTGGCTAGGCAGTATTGTGTCAATCAACTGTGGAGATAGCTTGGGTGTCTATCAGGGAAGAGTATCAGCAGTGGATCAGGTCAGCCAGACCATTTCTCTTACCCGGCCCTTCCACAATGGAGTGAAGTGTCTTGTACCAGAAGTCACCTTTCGGTAAGTGTCCTAACAGTCTCAAAATCCCAGCGTGGTGGTCTGATTGACTTTTTTCTTGTCTGGGCTCTGTTTTGCATTGAGTCTTGTCAGGAAGGAGAGCTCATAGTCTTATGGGTCTTAGAGTTCTGCTGCTACGCTCAGTGAAGACTCTGTGTTATAATACAGTTTCAAGCTAATGATTTAGGGTTCGTGAAACCTGTTTATTACCTCTGTTAGACATGGCATCTTATTTAAATTCAGCATAACTTTTATAGTTATGAAGTTTGGTTTTTTTTTTTTTTTTTTTTTCAGTATTGTATTATATGTGCTTTCCTGCATCAAAGGTGGCATCGTTTTTTCCCCCTTAGCATAAATGTACGTGTGTTTGTAGATTTGTGTGATTTATACTCAGGAGCACACCATAGCCAGTAACTAAAGTCCTTAATCACAGGTAGTTCTTTTCTTAATATTAATCAACAGAGTTCATTCAGTTGTGTCTTCACCTCCTCATCTTCATCACTTTGAGCCTATTCCCAAATAGGCTGTTAGGTGTGAGCTTCCTTATTTTTCTGAGCAATTCCTTCATATTTATGCCTGTCCATACAACCCTTTGGTTGAGTACCTTTTTCTTTTTTTCTTTTAGTTTTTTAGATTATTTTTAATTATGTATTTTTAATTACGCATTTGTATCTGGGGTATGTTGAGTTACTTGTAGAGGCCAGAAGGGTTGGATGCCTTGGAGCTAGAGTTATAGACCAATGTGGCTGCTGAAAACTGAACTTGAGTTCTTTGTAAGAGCAGAAGTGCTCTTTTTTGTTTTTTGTTTGTTTTTGTTTTTCAAGACAGGGTTTCTCTGTGTAGCCCTGGTTGTTCTGGAACTCTGTAGATCAGGCTGGCCCCAAACTCACAGATTGGGATTCCTTTGCAGCTCTGAGTGCTGGGATTAAAGGTGTGCACCAGAGCCAAGTGCAGCAGGTTCACTTAACTGTGGAGGCATTGTTCTAGCCTCAGCGTACCTTCTCTTATCTCTGTGGTGTCTGGGCTGGTTCTTTTCATTTGTGCTTGAGATGCACTCTTCCTCTTTAAGACCTTATTTCATCTCTTCTGTGTCTTGAGCATCTACCTTTGCTGTACTGTTTCTGTGTTCTAACAATTGACCTCCCTCATGTGAAACTCCCTGTCCCCCATTAGGGTCCATACTGTTGTTCAGATTAAAATAATTTGCCTTTACTCAGGTTTGAAGCTTTATTTTTCTAGTCTCTTGTTTGTTTTTTTTCTGTCATCATCCTGATTATCTGTTGTCTGGCTTACATATGATTTAATTGCCAAATTCAGGAGTGCCCCCTTCTCTTAGTTTCTTCAACTTGCCTCTAACATTTTTCTTTTCAGGTTCAAAGATTGGTTTATCCTGGTTTCTGTCTTTTTTTTCTCAACATTGGACTAGAGCTTCTAAACTTTTCTACATAAACATTCTTTTTTTCTCAGACTCTTGAGATAGGGTTTCAATATGCAGCCTAGGCTGGCCTGTGTTATAAGTATGTTTTCCCTGCCAGTCTGGTCCCACCGCCACGCCAGACCCAAATAACACACAGAGACGCTGTATTAGATATAAAGCTGTTGATCAGTTACTAGTTTCTTATCAGCTAGCTCTGTCTTAAATATTAATCCATTTCTATTGACCTAAGTATTTCCACATGGTCTCATCTTACCAGAGAGAGGGCCTGGCATTCTACTCTCTCCATCCTCCATGTTGAATCTCTTTCCTACTTGTTCCTCTCTCCTCCTAGTCTCCTAGTCCCACCTATCTTGCTTACCTATTGGTCAATAGTGCTTTATTCATTAACCAATAAGAGAAACATATTTACAGAATGACATCTCCCATCAGGCCTGGAATTCACAGAGTTCTGCTGGCCTCTGCGTCCCCATTACTGGGATTAAAAGAATGAGGCACTATGTCTGGTTCTTAGACATTTTAAAGTAACTGTAGCATATAGGCACAGAAAGTAGGCATATAAACAAAACTACTGCTACTCAATCAAGAAGTATATTTTAAAATAATTATTTAGTACACCTATAATTTTACCACTTATTAAATGTGAAATGTAGTTGGATACTAATGAGGTAGCTGTGTTTATTTATTTTTGCCTAACGAATTCGAGCTTGGGTAAATAGTTGATGTTGTACTACACAAAATATTTTCATTTTTCATGTTAACTAATATACTGATTTTATAGTTGTCTGTGCTGGGAATGATGATTCACATATGTAACATAACATGGAAGAAGTGTATTTAGAGCCATTTCAGAAATGATAGAAAATTCTGTACTAAGCAAAATTCATTTTAACTTTCTTTAAAATATTTATGTTCTGGCTGGTGGTGGCACATGCCTTTAATCCCAGTACTCGGAGGCAGAGGCAGGTGGATCTCTTAGTTCAAGGCCAGCCTGGTCTACAAAGTGAGTTCCAGGACAGCCAGGGCTGTTACACAGAGAAAAACCTTATCTCAAAAAACAAACAACAAATAAAATTATTTTAATGTGTGTGTGTGTATTCAAGTGTGTGTGTGTGTGTGTGTGTGTGTGTGTGTGTGTGCTCTGTGTGCATGTAGGAGGTCAGAAGAGAACTAGAGTGACATTTGTGAACTGCCATCTGTGTGCTGGGAATAGAACCCAGGTCCTCTGGAAGAGCCATAAGTGCTCTTATGAAGAGCCATATCTCCAGTCCAACGTACGTCGTACGTACGTACGTGTGTGTGTGTGTGTGTGTGTGTGTGTGTGTGTGTGTGTGTGTGTGTGTGTGTGTGTGTGTGTTTTGAGACAGGGTTTCTCTGTGTAGCCCTGGCTGTACTGGAACTTGTCCAGTAGACCAGGCTGGCCTGGAAGTCAGAGATCTCCCTGCCTCTGCTTCTGAGTGCTGGGATTAAAGGTGTGAGCCATTACTGCCTGGCTTTTTTTTTTTTTTTTTTTTTATGAAACTTAAGTTAGTAACTTAAGCAGCAATTTTTAGAATCAAACTCCTAACACTATACGATTTGGAGATTAGCTAATTTGATATTTACATACTGAGAAATGACTGTAGGAAAATATTGAAAGTCTTTGTTTTCATAATAAAACTATTATGTTTCTACAAGACCAACAATCATTGTAGAGTAGAAACCCTGCAGTTTATAATGTGCAGTAATCTCAACTTTGAGCTGAGGTGTTTGAGGCAGTGATACTGGGTTGGTTGGCATGACAGCATGCACAATGCATAGCCTACAGAAACACATTGGATTTATTATATGTTTGATTGTAAACTTGTTTTTGGTCATTGCATGTTCAGAGATCTTTTACTATCGCCAAGTTTGTCAAAACCCCAAGTTCACTTGTGTGACCCAGTATGGTGCTGCAGCTTACAGTTTAAGCTGGGCTCTACACAATACTGTGTACTTTTTTATGTATTTCAGTAAGAACTCAGATCTTCGTCCTTTGAAATTCATTGTGTGAATTGTACTTACTTTGTCTCCTGGTTCTTCCCAATTGAATATTCTATAAGATGTCCTCAGTTGAACACTTACAAGCTGGATAACTGTTTATTTGCGTGTTTCTTCCAGAGGTCTGTTGTTGACACTGTTTACCAAAGTTAAGAAATTTAAGGATTGGGCTAGTGTAGTGGCTCAGCAAGTAAAGGTGCTTACCAATAAGCCTGACAGCCTGACTTTAATCCTCAGAACCAGCTCCAAGTTGTCCTCTGACTTCCAAGTGCACCCTGTACCCCATCTCACCCTCCCCTGTATAATGAATAAATAAATGTAGAGAATATTTTTATTACGGTTGTGAGCCTAGCCTTTAACGGCTGAGCTATCCCTCCAGCTGACAGTATTTTTAAAGTTTTGAAAAGTATTTGTATGAGTATCTGCCTGCATTATATGTTGTGTACTACATGTATGCCTGGTGCCTAGGGAGGCCAGAAGAAGGTGTTGGATCCCATGAAACTGGAGTTACAGACAGTGCGAGTCCTCTCTACGAATAACCAGTTTTCTTAACCTTGAACCATCTCTGCAGCCTAAGGGAAAAATTTTTCTTTGGCTACAGGGTCTCAAAATGTAGATTGACTACAGGGCCTGGAACTTACTATATAGACAAGGCTAGCCTTGGACTCACAGAGACCTGTTAGTATGTACTAACAAGGCTCCATGGGGGGGTACTTAAAAAGAAAATTTAAGAATCATAATACATTTTCCCCAAATATGAGCTTGAGAGGATGCTTTTATTAGAGTTTGAAAGAAAATCCTTATCTCAGCAGCTGCCCAGTAGAGTAAAAAAGGAAGAAAGCCATCATGCCATTTGAGTTGCCAGCATGGATATCCTCCACATGGTAGCAGACAGCCATATGGCAGTAGAGGGCTTTTGTGACAAGGTCTGTGTAGTCCTGGCTGTCTCTTAATTCTTGATGTAAACCACACTAGCCTCAAACTAGCCTCCCAGATGTAGGGTTCAGGCAGGAGCTACAGTGTCCTCCTGGTTTCTCCCTCCTCCCTATTGGCATGGGAAAAGCCCATTGTGCTTGTGATTTGGGCCCTGGTTATCACTTTATCTTCCTGATGGCCCTCTACAAGTTTCTTTCCTTATATAATACCACAGACAACATTGGCAGTTCTTCCTGTGGATGACATCACATTTTCACTTCTGCACCTCTGGCTGAAATGCCTTTCTCCCTGCTGTTCTCTGCTTGATTTGCTTTTATTGTCTCCCACTGTGCACACCCAGACATAGCTTAAGTAGTCCATATGCAGTATGAATTCAGCTATTTTGTTCCTGGGATCTCTAATTCCCTGTGCTTTTCTCTGTCTTATATTTGACACTTGATTGTTTACATGTGTCTTTTCCAGTGCTTAGACTGAGGTGTTTATAAGTATGTCCTGTGCCTGCTCCTAGCCTAGTACTTACCACTTAGTAAGAAAATTATATACGCTTGTTGAATGAGCAAGTGGGTGAAAGAATTTTAAAAGGCCACTAACACCCAGGTCTAACCACATAGCAAGGAAATTACATATACTTGTTGAATGAGAAAGTGGGTAAAAGAATTTAAAAAGCCACTGACATCTGAAGATCTAAGATGGCTATAGAATTTTGTTATTAACAGTTATCTCTCTCTCTCTCTAAAGGCCGGTAGCGTATGAGTTGAAAGTTGGTGGCTGAGCACTGTCTTTAAATGCTGATAACTCCCTGAAGTGCAGCTTTGCAGAGGGGTAGCTTATTTCTGTTAATCCCAGTTTCATTCTTACAACTTTCCTATTTCTGTTATAATTTTAAGACTCGGACTTTTGTGTATTTCAGGGCAGGTGATATTACAGAATTAAAAATCTTGGAGATACCAGGTCCTGGAGACAACCAACAGTTTGGAGACCTTCATCAGACAGAATTAGGCCAAGTGGGTATCAGTCAGAATGGTACAGGCAAGGTGGTCAAGAAGCCAACCTCTTCTAGTAGTACCCCTCAGAACATCCCTAAGAGGACAGATGTGAAGAGCCAGGATGTTGCCATTTCTCCTCAGCAGCAGCAGTGCTCAAAGAGTTATGTGGACAGGCACATGGAATCTTTGAGTCAGTCCAAAAGCTTCCGCCGTCGGCACAACTCTTGTAAGTACAGTCAAATTGCTGTTTCTCATAACCTAGTGTTTGAGTATTGTAAGTTGTTACCTACTGTTGCTCTTTAAGTGAATCCCTTATTTTATAAAAGGGGCACTGGCAGAGTTTCATAGAAAAATAGTGTGCTTCTGTCGCTCTAGTGCTAGTCCCTTAAGAGACCCAAGGAAAAGAAAATGAGTTATTAGAGGTAGACCTAAGCTTCTTGCCCAGTCCTTTACTTTTCTTCCTTCAGGAAAGTTGGAGCTCAGCACCATATTGGTGTTTTAAATCTGATAACTGGTGGTGATTGTGATGTCTAAATTGGGCTGTATTAGTTCATTCTTGAGTAAGACTTCTGTTCTCAGAGAGAACACTAATATAGGCATCTCACTGTTATCATTTCTGACAAACTGATTGGGCTTTGTTTGTTGAGGTGCTGTGGCTTGAACCCAGAGAACATATCTGGCAAGCAGTCTGCCACCAAGCTCCATCCCTAGCTCAAACTTACTATTTTACTCTTATTTCTTTTTAAAGTGCATTTGTTTCTCTGTATGTGTGCAGATATGTGCATATGGAGGTCAGAGCACAATTTTTGGGAGTTGGTTCTCCCCTTCCATCATGGGGTGCCTGGGGATCAAACTCAAGTTGACAGGATTGGTGACAAGTGCCTTTATTTTCTGAACAGTCTCACCAGACCCCAAACTGGTCACTTAAATTTTGTTGTGTTTACCATCCCCACTAGAACATTAAGGAGAGCATATATACAGGAATACATTGCTCTCCAGTTTTGTTTGCTAGGAACAGATTATTGAATTCCACCTGCTGATTATAGAACCATAGATGGGTCACTACAGCCTGTAATGATTTTTAACATGTGTGCTAGAGTAATATAATTTTGATACGGAACAGATTTGTTCACATCTATTACCATGCCATAAATACATATGAATATTCTTTTAAAAATTCCTTCTAGGAAGGCTAGATAGTCAGCTTGTTGGTTAAAAGTACTTGTTTTGTAGAAGTTCTTGGGTGTTTGATTCCTAGCACCCAAATGGTGGTTTATAACTGTCCATAACTCTAGTCCTAGGAATCTGATACCCTTTTCTGATTTCCAAAGGCACCAAGCATACATGTGGTTCACATATGTACATGTAGGTAAAACACTCATAATGTATAAAGTAATAAAATAAATACAATTAAAAAAAATTACTTGTAGGCCTGGAAAGATAGCTCAGTAGCTAAGAGCACTTTTGCTGTTCTTACAGAGGACCTGAGTTCAGTTGTCAGCACCCAAGTCAAGTGACTCACAACTGCCTGTAACTCCAAAGGTCCTCCTCTGGCTTCTTTGGGTACCTGGTATCTGCATAGATACACATAAAATAAATATTTAAAAAATTACTTCTAAATGATAAACTGTCTTAGTTAGGGTTACAATTGCTGTGATGAAATACCATGGCCAAAGCACCTTGGGGAGGAAAAGGTTTATTTAGCTTACACTTCCACATGACAGTTTATCATTAAGGAGGTTAGTACAGGAACTTAAGCAGGGCAAGAACCCAGAGGCAGGAGCTGATGCAGAGGCCACAGAGGAGTGCTGCTTACTGGCTTGTTTCTCAAGGCTTGCTTAGCTTGCCCTCCCATAGAATTCAGGACAACCAGCCCAGGGATGATACCACCCACAATGTCCACCCCCACCCCATCAATTACTAATTTAAGAAAATACCCTACCAGCTTGCCCACATCCCAATCCAATGGGGGTATTTTCCCAATTGTAGTTCTTTCCTCTCAGATGACTCTCAGATGACGCCAACCTGTGTCAGGTTGACACAAAACTATCCAGCATACTATTCTTACTTTTTTTTTTTTTTTTTTTTTAAGAATTATTTACTTATTATGTCTATAGTGTTCTGCCTGCACACCAGAAGAGAGCATCAGATCTCATCACAGTGCGAGTTCCAGGACAACCTCTAAAGCAATAGAGAGAAACCCTGTCTCGAAAAACCAAAACAAACAAGCAAAAAACCCCACCAAAATGTGGGCTTTCCTCTTTGCTAACCACTGTCATCCTTATAACTGACAGCAAAGAAACAAATGTGTCTATATTTAACAGGTTTATAATTTGTATGGAATCATGTATACTACACCATGCTAAATATGAGTCTATTGATGTCTCCGACTTCAATCTATTATCTCATTGTGCAGGTTAGTTTTGTGAACTTGACAGAAACTAGGGTTAGCTAGCAGGAAGGAACCTTAGTTAAGGAATTGCCTCCATCAGACTGACTTTTAGGCATATTTGTGGAGGCCTTTTATTGATTAATGATTGATGTAGAAGGGGCCCAGCCCACTGTGGGTGGTGCCACTACTTTGCAGGTTGTCCTGGGTTGTGTGTCAAAGCAAGGGAGCAAACCGTGGCGAGAAGAACATTCCTTTATGACCCCTGCCTGCTTCATTCATTTCCGACCTCCTAGTTTCTACTCAGCTTGAGTGCCTGCCTTGGCTTCCCTCAGTGATGGACTGTGATTGGAAAGCGTAAGCCAAATAAATCCTTCCTCTCATTGTTTTTGTTTATAGTGTTTATCAGAGCAACAGAAACCATGTCAATGTTCATGGATTAGTTTTTTAAAGATTTATTTTTATTTACGTGTATGTTTGCCTGTATAAGTTTTTGTGTACCACATGCTGCAGTGGTTCAAGAGTGTGTCAGATCCTTTGGAATTGGAGTTCAGGCAGTTTTGAGCCTCCATGTGGGTACTGGCTCTTTTCAGCTAGCCACCTCTCTACTTCCATTATGGATCATTTTTACCTTCTTACATTTATTGTAATCTTACACTCCAACTGTGAGTGATTGATTCCTGCCATTTGCCACCTACTTATTACTTGATTCTAATGATACAGGTTAAGCATCACCAGTCTGAAAAATCTAAAATTTAAAGTGCTTTAAAATTGTGAAACTTGAACACTAACGGATGGCACAGTTGGAAAATTCCAAACTTATTCACATGTGACAGATTGCCATCAAAATTCAGGTACACTGAAAATATTATATAAAATCACCTTCAGCTATGTGTAAAAAGTACATGTGAAATATAAATGAATTTTGTGTCTAGTTTTGGGTCCTATCCCCAGGATAGCTTATGTATATACAGATATTCCTAGAATCCAAAACCCAAGCAGTTCAGATGAAGGATACTTAATCTATATCAGAATTACTAACTTGTACTCCCCATCCCTATGGGAGACTGACACATAGAAAATAATGTTTATGTGTAATTTCCTCTTGACTTTCATCTTATAGACTGCATTTATTTTCAGGGTTACTTAGGTTTTTCACCCATGTTGATTTGTTTCTTATATTTATAATACAGATGGATTGCCATTTTTCATTCCATTCTGAGATTCTTCAAACCTACTCAATAACTTGAAATTCATTACTTGCACACATAAAGGCTTATTACTCTTTTTATTATTAAGATTTGTTGGTTTTTACCAAATACATGATTGTGTGTCATTACAGTGTCATGTAGAATAGTTTCAGTGTCCTAAACAATCTCCTGTGCTTCAGCTGTTTAGCTGTCCCCTTCTTTTTCTCTGCTTTCTCCTGGTAGCTGCTGTAGTTTTTATTTTCCAGAATGTCACACACAATATGTAGCCTTTTTGAATGACTTCTTTGACTTTGCAATATGCATTTAAGATTTATTTGTCTTTGTGGTTTGGTATGTCATTTTCTTTATTAATAATATTCTATTATATGGGTGTATCACCATTTGTTTATCCTTTTACTTATGTTGAAAGGAACTTTGATTGCTTCCAATCAAGGAAGCAATAAAGCTATAAAGAAAATTACTGTAAGAACTTGTTTTCAGGGTTTTTTTTTGTTTGTTTGTTTGTTTGTTTGTTTGTTTAGTTTTGCCTGTTTTGTCTAAGAAGCCCTAACTAATCTGGAACTTAAAGAGATCCACCTGTCTCTGCCTCTTAAGTGCTGGGGTTAAAGGTGTGTGTGGCTGTTTTACCTGCGTGTATGATACGCACCTTGTGCCTGCCTGATTGATGCCTGAGGTCAGAAGAGTGCATTGGATACCCTAGAATTAGAGCTACAGATGGTTGTGTGCTGCTGGGTTTTCTGGAAGAACAAACAGTACTCTTAACTGCTCTTAACTACTGAGCCAACTTTCAAGCCCTCTTTTCTGTTCTTGTAAGTGTCCTTCCAAGGTGAGTTATAAATTGAGGAATTTATTGGTTCTAGTTAGCTAATCTAATGCTGATAAGATTTAGAATAAATAAGTGGTGGCCCACACCTTTAATCCCTAATCCCAGCACTTGAGGCAGAGGCAGTTGGATCTCTATGAGTTCCAGGTCTATAGAGTGAATGTCAAGACAGCCAAGGCTATGAGGATGTGTTTAAAGAATAGTTTCTGTGGCTGTCAGAAAACTTGCCAATTGGATGAATGGGTCAATCATCTAGTCCAGGTTACAGAAGGAGACCACTTATGGTTTATTAAGTGTATTACTGTGTGAGTACAAATCTTATTTGTCATGCTGATGGTGTAGCTTAGTTGCTGCAGTGCATGCCTATCTTGAAAATCTGGATTAGATTCCCAGTGCCACATTAACTGGACTTTGGTGCTATGCAGTTGAGAGGTGGAAGTTGAAGGGTATTGTGTCATGGGTACAGATGTGCACACATACATTAACAATAAATTTAAAATTATAAAGTCATTTTTTTTTTCTCAAGACAGGGTTTCTCTATTGCTTTGGAACCTGTCCTGGAACTCTTTCTGTAGACCAGGCTGTCCTCAAACTCACAGAGACCAGCCTGCCTCTGCCTCTCAAGTGCTGGGATTAAAGGTGTGAGCCATCAACCCCCAGCTCCAACAGCACTTTCTATCATGGACCGTGCTACCTTTGTAGTGGGGTGTTTTGTTAGCATGCTGAGAAAGCTCTACAGCCATCTAGGGTTATTTTCTTTGATTTTGTACTTGGCATTTCAGTAGCTCTTCATTATTTAGCACAAAATTGAGTAGACACTATTAACGTTGTTGTTTTTGACTGTTTCCTTAAGTGTCTTGTATTCAGATCATACATTTCTATGACAGTCATAAGAGCTCTTGATTGGTTCAATACTTTATTAACTTTTAGCATACCTGTGTATTGAATACATTAGATATGAGACAAAAAATACAAATTAACACAGTGGTACATGCCTTTAATCCCAGTACTTGTGAGGCAGAGCCAAGCAGTTGTCTGTGAATTCAAGGCCAGCCTGGTCTACAGTGAGGGCTACCTAGAGAGATCTTGTCTGGAAAACCAAGACAACAAAACAAAAAGAATTAGACTAGACCATGTGGCATACAGAATGGGGACATGGCATAGATAGATAAGATACTGGGGACAAGGATTTGTCCCAGGAACATACTCCCTTCAGTTAGAGCCTGCTTCCTCAGTTTCCATCATTTCCCAGTAGTCTATCAAATTATGAACTGATTAATGAGGTTGGAGCCTCAGTGTCTGATCACTTTCCCAAAACCCCACACCTGAAAGTTGATGCTTTGAGATCAAACTTCCAACACCAAATCCAGTTAAATAAGGCCAGATGGAAAATATCTTAGGCTTTACAGACTACAATCTTCATCTGGAATACTTTATTTTGCCTTTGTAACAAAGTACAAAACTACAGTAAAACTGCCTTAAACCATTTATAGACAGATGAATATTACTGTGTTTCTGAAACCTTATTTGCAGAAACAGCTTGGTTGGATTTGACCTTTAGGCTTATCTGACATATTTAGGATAAAGTTTATTAGTGATAATCTGTGGATTTATATACAGAATAAGCTTGTTGTTTTTTTTTAATTGGGTGATCCTATTCCCCCAGTGTTGAGGATTAAACCTTTTGCTTCCTGCATGCTAGGTGAATGCTCTGCCAGCAAGTTACTGATCAATTTTTAAAGACCTCATGCTATCCAAAGAGTACCAGTAAAAAGAAATAGGGAAAATGACAGTTCTTCTATATTCTTGTTCACTTGGCATTAGTATCCTTAAATGCACTTAACAAAAACAAAACGGAATCTTTTAAAGCCAGGTAATCATTCTTCTGTGCTTTAGTATAAAATTGACATAGTTATACAGTGTGACTGTACTTAATGTCATGAAACTTGTGTACAAGAAAATGTTTAGAAGAGATGAATTACATGCCTAACGAACACAGCACCTGAGCTTGCTCCCCAGCACCACCAGAAACCTGCAGTGATTAAGGCAGCATTACACTTAAATCTCTAATTTCAGCATTTTCAAGGTTGAAACAGGAGGACAATTAGTTCGAAGATAGCCTGGGATACATAACAAAACTCTGTCTCATGTCTCAACTAAAGCTAAAATAAGAGTCAGAGTTCCAGGCCAGCCTGGTCTACAGAGAGAGTTTCAGGACAGGCTCCAAAGCTACAGAGAGAAAGAAACCCTGTCTCAAAAAGAAAAAAAAAAAAAAAGTTAAAATGATGAAAAGTCTATGGGTGTTTAGCTCAGTGATGTAGTGCTTGCTTACAATGTGCCAGATCTTGAGTTCAGTCCTGAGAACCAATATACACAACAAAATATGTGTGTGTGTGGGGGGGGGTTAAAAATGGTGAACTTTACATAAACATCCTTGTCCCATAATGATGTTTCAGTTATCAGCTGGCTGTATATGCAAGATTTATTGCCTGGTTATGAAGCAGTCTTTTGTGTGACTACTCTTCATAATGTTGCATAGCAACCACACTATATAACAGTATTGTTATATAGTTAGAATGTGTCCTCATCAATAAATGACTCAAGCATTGTCATTTAAATATTGATACAGCCAACTGTGTAGCACATACATGTAATTCTAGCTTTCCAGAATTACTGCAGGACTACATGGCACAGTGTGTTCTAGGGCAAGAAAGTTATGTAATTTCACTTATATAGACACCTGTGTTAGTTAAAAATATGGTGTTTTCTTAAGATGCTTCAGAAATGATGGTGATTTACTGGCATGAAACCTCATACGTAGGATGCCAGTTTCCATAAGCATATTAAATTCATGAAGTGTGAATTTCCTACTATTCCCTACTATCTCCCCCTCCCCCCGCCCCCAAGACAGGGTTTCTCTATATTGCTTTGGAGCCTGTCTTGGAACTAGCTTTGTAGACCAGGCTGGCCTGGAACTCAGAGATTTGCCTGCGTCTGCCTCCCGAGTGCTGGGACTAAAGGCATGGGCCACCAGCGTCCAGATGTTTCCTACAGTTTTTAATTAAAAGTGAATAAAATGTTTTGTATCATCTTGCGTCCCAGTGGATGATCCTGCTTGGACCTGGAGATGAGCACATCAGTCAGAGAGGCAATTGAGTTACACGCCCGTTTCCCAGTAGATAATTGATTTAATATTGAGTTGATGCATTTGAAAGCTTGGCTTTTTGTCCTGTTCTTTCTTGCTTTTAACTACAAATATTACTAATGGTGTATTATTCTTGGATTTTCATACCTGTTTGCCCTTTCTTATTTCAGCTCTGTTTTCTTTTGGCACTTTATGAATGTCTGTGCTGAGGAGATGGGCTCAGTGGGCAGGAACATTTGCTATGAAAGCATGCAGACCTGAGTTCAGATCTCTGGCTCAAAAGTGAAATCTGAGTGCATCCTGCACTTACAACCCCAGTGTGGTGGGGGTCAGAGGCAGGAGGATCTCTGGGGCTTGTCAACTTACCTCCAGGTTCAGTGAGAAATCCTCTCTCATGGGAATAAGCTGGAGAGTGATAGAGCAGGACATCTGACATCTTGTGGGGACACATGCACCTAAAAACGTTTTAAGGTTTGAATCCACACTGCATTTTCACTGTTTGCATTCTTTATTTCTCCTTAGTTAGTATTGATTATATATCATGTATTCCCAGCATCTACTTATACCACTCAGCATTCTTTCAGTAAATGTTTGGCAATCCATCGGAAATGGAATTTAGTCTAAAACACTTCTTATTTTGTAGTGGCTTATAATTTGAATTGTTAAAAGTATCCCTCTTCTCTTTCCCCCTATTATGTTTTATTTTTTTTCTCAGAGACCAAGGTCACATATTCCATACTGAGGCATTAGAAAAACATGAGTTATATTTGCATAATATATACCCTTCAGAATAAAATGGCCACCTAGTGTTGATTAATTTGTCAGTTGTTTATTGACTGCCTAGAAACTGTGCTGTGGACATTTTGCTTACTGGAAATTGAAGCCCTAAGAAGTTGAACAGTGAATATATGATAATATATAATTCTTGCTTTTTGTTTTTAAAACAAGATCTCATGTAGCCTAGGCCAATGGATGACCTTGAGTTTCTGTCTCGCCTCCCCTTCTCATGTGCTTGGATTACAGGTTTGCCCCACCATTCCCAGTCCTTATGGTGCTAGAAATTGAACCCAGGGGTTAGTGTGTGCATGGAGAGTACTCTGCCATCTGGGCTTCAACTCCATCTCCTAATTGTGTAACTGTATGCATGTGTTTATGTGGTTATATGCATGTGTGCATGCCAGTCACATCCTCATGTGCATGTGGGTGGCAAAGGTCAACATTGGTGTCCTTTTTCGTTCCTTTCCACCTTATTTTTTGAGACAAAAATCTCTCACTGAACCTGGAACTTAATGATTGGCTAGGCTGGCTGGGTTACCAATAAGCTCTCAGGGATCCTTCAGTTACAGATGTGTCCCCCTTTACATCAAGCTTTTATATCCGTGCTAGGGATCCAAACTCAGGTCCTCCTGTTTGCTCACACATACTTTAATAACTGCCATCTCCTCAGCCCCTAGAATATATATCATTTTGATGACAAAACTGGATTAAAGAACTTCTAACTCTTGGCACAGTGAAGGATTGTGAAAAGAGAACAATGCAGTTGAACTGAAATTAGTTGCCTACCTGTATGTATACTGTCATTTATTCTCTGTGAATGGTTGGTTTGGAGAATTTTACAAGGCTTTCTCCTCAGCTGCTACAGTAGTGTTAATCAAACACATAGCAGCCAAGTAGAGTCTCAGAGACACGGTGGCTGGTTGCTGTAGTGTTGCTGTTTATTTTGCTGTGGTCACTTGTCTTCAATAGTGCAGAATATGCTTATGTGTAGAAGAGATAAAGTTCTGAGAAAAGAGATTATGGTAACCCAAGATTGAAAGACATTCTAGACTATCTGACTCTGTTGTCTGGATTCTTGCCTGCTTGAGCTTGCCTAAGAGTAAATTAACGTAGAAAGGACCTTATTGGGTATGCAGAGAAGAACTGAGCAATGTCTCCCTGTAGACTTCATTCTTTTACTTTGGTGGCTATGCTGCAGCTCTTGTCCTCCTACTTCTCATTGGATAAGCTTCTGTTGTCTTGGTGGTGGTGCACACCTGTAATCCTAGGCCAGTTTGGGAGGTTTATTGACAAAAGTTTCTGTTACCACCTCTTCCCTTATGAAAGGCAGCACTGATCAAGATTTGCAGGAGTCCAGGCAGTGGTGGCGCATGCCTTTAATCCCAGCACTTGGGACGCTGAGGCAGGTGGATCTCTATGAATTCGAGGCCAGCCTGGTCTACAAAGTCAGTTCCAGAACAGCGAGGGCTACACAGAGGAACCCTGTCTTGGAAAAAAAAAAAAAAAAAAAAAAAAGATGTGGCGTATTGCTCATTTCATGTTTAGATATTTGGGTGGTTTTACAAATTTATTATTCCACATGAGATTTGTGCTCTTGCTCTTTTTTCTACTTCATGTGATTTAGAAATACCCTACCTTTCTTTGGTTCCTGTAACACTCTCAGATGACTAATATTTTCCATTTATACTGTACATGGACATACTGATTTTGTTCTTTATTTTCTTCCCTAGGGTCATCTAGTAGCAGGCACCCAAACCAGGCAACCCCAAAGAAAAGTGGTTTAAAAAATGGCCAAATGAAAAATAAGGATGATGAATGTTTTGGAGATGATATCGAGGAGATCCCAGATACAGATTTTGACTTTGAGGGGAACCTGGCCCTTTTTGACAAGGCAGCTGTATTTGAGGAGATTGACACTTATGAGAGGAGAAGTGGCACCCGTTCCCGGGGTGTCCCCAATGAACGCCCTGCTAGGTATCGCCATGATGAAAACATCTTGGAATCGGAGCCTATTGTCTACCGTAGGATCACAGTACCACACGGTGTGAGCAAGGAGTTTTGCACAGGTGAGTTGAGATGAGTCCACCATGGAGTACTCTTCCTCTTGAATATGCTTAAGACAGAAAAACACAATTGTTTGAAAGTCAGCATCTTGAATCAGAAATTAGTGAGTTGGCAGTTGATGCAGTGCTGTTGTCTGTTGGGGATGGTGGCTAACTTGTCAGGGAACTATGATGGAGAGGCAGTTTCAGTCTTGTCCCTTTATGTCCTGTGTCTGGCAGGTTCCATGTTAATTTACAGTCTGGTTTTCCTGATAACTGTTTGTATACTTCACCAGAAATGTAGCTCTGTTTACTAGTTATTGGCTGATCCAAGAAGAACTGTAGATGGATAAAATCCATGTGCTAAAATTGGAGTCCTAGAAATTACATTTGTTTGTCCTGCTGCCTTTATTTCTCAATATCTTGGTCATTTGAGAGTTTGGCTGGCTAAAATTCTACCTAACACCACTGTAGCTGGGTGGTGGTGATGCATGCCTTTAAAACTCAGTTGAGAGGAAGAGGCAGGTGGATCTCTGTGAGTTCAAGGCCAGCCTCGTCTACAGAGCTGTTACACAGAGAAACCCTGTCTCAACACTCCCCCATTCCCCATCCCCCATCCCCCTAACCCCCTGCCCCCCCTCCCAAATAAAAAGTCACTGTATTATAGTATAGTTCTTTTACCTTGGTGATTTTCTTTTAGGTTGATTTACTTTTTAATTTTATATATGTGGGTGTTTTGCTTACATATAGTCTATACATGTGTGCAGTGACTGGAGCCTAGAAGGACAGCCAGTACTCTACTCAGTTAGTTTTAAGGTTTGTTTTGTTTTAGACAGGGTGTCACTATGTAGCCCTGGCTAGCCTGACCTACCAACTGCCTATTCCCTGCTGTAGCTCTCTGGGCTATCGTCCTTGAGACTCTGCAGAGGTGGTTGGATTGTGAAGTATGTGGTTTCCTGGAATTATTTAGACCACATGAATTCCTAAGCTTGGGAAGATTATGGTCTGTCTTGTACTTAAGTGGCTAAAAAGGTAAGAGTCCAGGGTGAGAATGAGGAGAACATTTCCTAAAGAGACTAAAACAAAGGTGGTAATTTCTCTTAGTTAGGGATTCTATTGCTATGAAGAGATCATGGCAGTTGTTATAAAGGAAAACATTTAATTGGAGCTGGCTTACAGTTTCCTAGGTTTAGTCCATTATCATCTTAGTGGGAAGCATGGCATCATGCAGACAGACATGGTACTGAAGAAGGAGCTGAGAGATCTACATCTGGATCCATAGGCAGTAGGCAGAGAATGTTTCACTAAGTGTGGCTTGAGCATAATGAGACCTCAAAACCCACTCCCTAGTGACAAACCTACTGCAGCAAGTCCATACCTCCCACTGCCTTTGAAAGCCTTGAAATCAGGCTGGGTGGTAGCATTGGAGCACAACTTTACTCACAGTATTTGGGAGGTGGGGAGATCTCCAGGTTCGATTATCTATCTCATAATTTTTCCTATTAGACACTACACCTCTTTTGTTTTCATATATCTTTTATTTTTAATGACAGGAATAGAAAGTTCTGTCCTCTTGAAATTATTTTCCTAAACTGGTAGTCAACAAATATCCTACAGGCCACAGGTGCTGGTTCTTGATCAAGAATGCAGGGATAGCAGCTTGTGTTGTATAGCAATAAGTGGCATTCTACTAGAGCATGGCAGTAAGGGGACAAGAAGCCCAGCAGCCTCTCACCACCTGGTTTTTCTTGTTTTCCCTAACTGTGGTTAGAAATAAAGCCCTTTTGTTGTACTAGAAATAGAGCAACAACTGTCTCACCAAGCAGCTCCTTATACAAGGTGTGATTTTCATTTCTTCTCCAGATTCAAAGCTCAGTGCTCAAGCAGGTTTTTACTGAGCAGTATTCAAATAATGAAGAGTTAGTCTCTCTTCAGTTCCACATCTTAGCATCAGAGTAAGGCAGTGTGTCCAGAATATTTGGAGAAAATCTGGTAAGGTGCTCAAATTTTACAATATTCTAAAACGCATACTTAGGATCATGTAGGTCTCACAGACACTGTGTTTAGACTGGGAAGATTGCTCAGTCAGTAGAGTGCTTACTGTGCAAGCATGGGAATCTAATCTGAGTTTGGCTATACAGAACCATATAAAAAACTGGGAGTGGGGGACTTGAGAGATGGCTCAGTTGTTGAGAGCACTAGCTCTTCTGCTAAAGGTCCTGAGTGCAATTCCTAGCAACAACATAGTGGCTCCCAACCATCTGTAATGAGATCTGGTGCTCTCTTTGGCCTGCAGGCATACATGTATGCATAATTAATAAATAAATTTTAAAAAAACAAACCCCCCCCCAAAAAAAAAACAGGATTGGCAGCACATGCCTGTAATCTAAGTACTGGGGAAGTAGAGAAAGGAAGATAGATCCCTGGAGCTTTCTATCAGGGTCTATACTAGACTTGGTCTTCAAAAGTAAGATAGAGAATGAGGGTGACACCCAGTGTTAACCTCTGGCCTCATTATGCACCCCCCACATGTGGGTTCCGGCCAGCCTGGTCTATAAAGTGAGTTTCAGGACAGCCAAGTACACAGAGAAACCCTGTCTTGAAAAAAACAAACAACAAAAGAAAAAGGATGTAGTAGGAACTAGGGTCTAGCTTAGCAGTCAAGACCTTGAGTTATGTGCTCAAGGCCCTGGGCTCAATCCTCACTCAGTATGGAGATAGGAGTGGGGAATACTAGGAGATGGAAAGATCCCCGGTGTGAGGCTGTGGATAGTAATGTGCTAGGTGTTGAAAGGCAGGCAAACTTATGATGGGGTTGAGAGATTTAGTAAGGAACAGAACAGCAGCTTGTGGGCAGGATTTTCTGGCCTGAGAAGAGGAGGATGTTTATCAATAAACTAGGCAGGTATTGATGACTAGTGTGAGTAAAAAGCTTGGAAGATTGTTTACTAGCTGGTTTGGTTGAGGGTGAGATTTGTAGAGGTACTAGAAGGCAATAAACATAGATTTGGACCAGAGCATAGAGGGCCTTGTACATCTTTGTTAGCCTTGTCTACACATGGAGAATGAAGGATTTTTATTTAATTAGAAAAAAAATTGTAGCCAGGTGGTAGTAGCACATGCCTTTAGTCACAGTATTTAGAAGGCAGAGACGGTGGATCTCTGTGAGTTCAAAGCCAGCCTGGTCTATAGAGTTAGTTCCAGGACAGGTTCCAAAGCTACTGAGAAACCCTGTCTTGAAAAATAAACAAATAGTAACACACACAAATGTATTGGTGTTGTATATGTGCTACAGTTCACATGAGGGGTCAGAGGATAACTTGCAGGTGGCAATTCTTTCCTTCAACCATGTGGGGCCCTGGTATGTCAGTCTTGGTAGCAAGTGCCTTTACCCTTTGTGCTATCTCACCAGCCCAACTGAAGGGTTTTAGATTAGAACATTGTATGATCCCAATCTTTCCTCCTGGTCCTATGGTAAAATTTAGCACAAAGTGAGTGGGACAGAAGACACTGAGGCAGGATCAGTTTAACACTCACAATGAAACTAATGTACCAGGATTTTGGACCATCAAGTGTAAACACAAAGATGGGATAGACATGACAGGAGAATTTGATATGGGATGATTGAAAACAGGCAAACTATTGAATAAGCCAGAGGATTAAAAGGCATTGGATGTATAGTTTAGAAAGAATAGGAGTCTAGCTGTAGTTAGGTTGCTTAACTTTACAGAGAGCTATGTTTGGTTTTGTGATTTGAGTCCTCTCCCCCCTCCCCATTTTTTTCTGCAATGCTTTGTGGTTGAGCCTGGTAAAGGTAAAGTTGCCACTCTGAAGGAAAGAGAGGGTAATTGTGAGTTTCAGTGAGAAGGAAGATAATGAGTCTGTGCCCTTATCTGTAGAGTTGGGTGATAATTGTCAAATAAAGTAGACTGCAAAGCAGCTTGCACAATTCCAAGTTCCTAGTGGGTACTCAGTAAATATTTGAGTTTAAATGTAGTTGCAAAGTCTACTTCAAGTAAGATTATTTCAAAGCATCAATATATACAAAATATACTAAGTACCAGACATTAGATATTGGATACTCAGTCACCTCAGGACCTTTAGAGTGCTGGGCAGCCAAATATGTAAATATGCAAATGGGATGCTTAGCTGTGGCTGAAATGGGCGATGGCATCTGATTCAGGAGCAGTATTATAGTCAGCAGCATAATAGGTAATGCTACATCCAAATACTGTTCAAAGTATTTGATTTTATGGCATTTCTGTAAGATTGTACTATTGAGTTCATTATCTTTATCATCTCTGTTGGTGATGTTTAGGTGACTTGATCAAGAATGACTTGACAGTCATTCGAATTCTTTTCCCCCCAGGGTCCTGACATTCTTTTCTATTCATGAACCATTCCATTTGGGGAAATTTAACTTTTAAGAAAAAAGTTAAGTGTGTGTGTGTGTGTGTGTGTGTGTGTGTGTGTGTGTGTGTGTGTGTGTGTGTATTTCAGTAATAAGCATGTAAGTGCCAAATGTCCTCAGAGTCTATAAGAGGGAATTGGATCCCCTGGAGTTAGAAGCTGTGAGCAGAAGTTGTGAGCCTCTTGTCACGGGTGCTGGAAACTAAGCCCCAATCCACTGTAAGATCAGTACATGCTCTTAACTGTTGAGCATCTCAGATCGGGAGATTTTATTAACCTCTGCCATTTATTTTCTACCATATGACCCTCTTTTTAAGATTTATTTATTATGTATATAGTGTTCTGTCTATGTGTATGACTGCACGCCAGAAGAGGGCACCAGATCTCATCATAGATGGTTTGTGAGCCACCATGTGGTTGCTAGGAATTGAACTCAGGACCTCTGGAAGAGCAGCCAGTGCTCTTAACCTCCGAGCCATCTCTCCAGCCCTATATGGCCCTCTTCTAAAAGGGCAGGTGGGGCCATTGGGCACGAGAGGTGGAGGCACTAACTCTTTGCACCTGTCTTCTCAGCTTTACTGAAGAATTATTCTCTACCTCTACTCTGTCTGCTGAAATTAAGAAAGCAGCAAAAACCACACCAAAGTGTTTATTGTCCTGCAGAGGATCCAGTCCCAAATTTGAGTTAAGCTCTCTGGTTTTAGCTCCTGTACTATCCCCTCAGATTCATTTCTCCTGACCTCTGATCTGCAGGTTCTACTTTGACCTCTGGTCTGAGTTAGTTTATTTCCTGTCTTATGTTTCTTTTCTACCCTGGCAAACTGTGTCTTTGAGTCTTGATGGAGCATCTTCTCCCCTTGGGGCAGGTTTGATTCATAACTCCTACCTGGCCAGTTGTCTTCCATAGTTGGCATTCCATTCTGCCTCTGAGCTCTAGTCACTTTTTTCTGTTTCTTGTTACTAAGAGTCTTTCAAGAATCTTCTAGCATTTCCAAGACTAACAGTATGCTTATCTCAAGAATAAGTAGTTAGTCCCAGGACTTGGGAGGCTGTGGAAGGAGACTGCATTAGGTTCCAGGTCAACTTAAGCTTCACAGTGGATTCTAGGACAGCCTGAACTGCAGAGTGAAACCTTGTCTCAAACAAACCACATCATGAGGAAGTCTGTTATGCTTGAATGTGTATGCTCAGGAGAATTTCAAAAGAAAATCTGGATTTTGAAAAAGCTCCTGAAGAATGTACACTGAGGAAGGTGGAGGCCTTTCTCAGCAGCTGTTATGCCTCGAGGCAACTGCTTCTTGCTTAGAATTGAATGTCAGAAGCAGTGGCACTGATTCTCATCTCATGACCTCTTAGACCATGGACTGAACCCACTAAGGTGAATTCCTACCTTAGTCTCCGCATGAGCCTCAAGACTCAGCACCCTCCCACCATAGGCTAAAACAGTTGCTATAGAGAGCACAATCCAAGAGAGTTGAATTCAATGTCTTTTGACTAGAACAATCCTGTGCCAAGGTGTTCATTTCCTCTTGAGCAGAAGTAATGAACCTAGTTTCTGAAATCAGATCTCTGCAAGCAGACTGCCTTGATGGCCATTTGATTGATTTGGGGAACCTCAGGTCTAGCAGCTCTCTATTTCCAGAGTACAAAAATGTTACCAACGTTGGAAGCCTTCAGGGTTTCTGGGTCTGTACATTAAGGCAGCTTGTGGTTATTGTTCACCTGGGAAGGGACTCATGCAGCTTGCTAGCACAATTTTAAGAGTTTGAAACCAAACTAAGGGCTGGAGGAACTGATGTGTCCCCAGTTTGAACACGGGCCTGATCCCTACCAATATGACTGCATTGCTAATCTTTGTTTTCTTGTTCGTTCAGTGCCATGGTTGCTCATCCAGTGTGAAAAAAAATGTTTGATTTTAGAGTAACTACCATCTTAAAGGTAACACATCAAAGCCAAGTTGTTCTTGCTCAAACGCACCCTGACTCCTCATCATTCCCAGTTATTCGATTGGCAGTAGCCATTCTTTAGGTGTTTAGCATGAAACTTTGGAGTCATCTTTCCAGCTTCTTTTCTGCAGAGAACTCAGCACTACCTTTTCTCATGGAATAGCAAGCAGTGCTGGTGTCTTCTGTAGCAGCCCCAAGAAAGTGTTTTCTTTACTCACAGAATGTTCATTCTGGTTCCGAACTTGTTTCTTCTTTTAAATTTCCCTTGAAATTTTCATGACCCTTTAGTTTCTTGTGCTACCTCGTAAATCCCCAGATAGCCCTTGAACCATCAGTTCTGTCTGGCCTACATATATTACATATACAAGGCTTTGAATTGTTCGTATAATATTCTTTATTTGAAGTTTGGGGGGCCATCTTTTGTTCTTTGTTTTGTTTTTTTGAGACAGGATTTCACTGTGTATCTTCAGTTTGCCTAGAACTCTCCAGCTTCCTGCCTCAGTCTCCTAAAGCTGAGATTACAGGCCTGTCCCACCATGCCTGGTCTCCAGTACTTATTATTATTATTTGAATATAGCATGATGGTACATACCTTCAATGTGTGTGGGGTTGGTGCTTCCACAGTAAGCATGGAGTGTGAGAGGATCACCTTACAGAGTTCTAACAACCTTTATGTGGGTTCCAGGGACTAAACTCTGCTTATCAGGCTTTTGTGTCAAGTGCTTTTTACCCTCTGAGCCGTCCCACCCCTCTACAAAGTGATTTCCAGGACAGCCAGAGCTGTTACACAGAAAAACTCTGTCTTGAAAAACAAACAAAAATTACTGGTCTGATGCTTGATTTCCTGAGTTTGATCCCCAAAACCCACATAATGGTAAGAAAGAACTGACTCCCACAAGTTTTCTTCATAATTGCATGTGTGCACAAAGAAGTAAGTAAATATAATAAAATGTTTTAAAGTAAAAATTGAGAGAAACTAATGCTATGAGAGGGAAGCTAAAAGTGTAAAGTATTTAGGAACTGTAGAAGCCCCCAGTGTATCTGAGGTCTGATAGAGGTAGGGTGTGTGTGTGTGTGTGTGTGTGTGTGTGTGTGTGTGGTAAAGGTTGTGAGATAGATGCAGCCAAAACAGAAGGCTTTGTGTGCCTTCTATAATGTTTGCTGTTGTATATCTGTAGGTTTCTCTTAATAGTCCCTTGATGCTACATTGCATTTTGTGGTAGATTTAATATAGATCTGCAGGGGCTGCCTATTCATTGCTAGTCTGAAGGTGCTATTTTGCAAGTGGTTTTGAGTCATAAAAAGAATATAATGCTACCTCCTCCCTAAGCCCCACTTTGGGACTGCCACAGAGTAGACTCAGTTCACAGATCTAGAGAAATCCCATGCCCTTCAGTGGAACTGTACTCTTTGTTCATGAGACATAGGGCACCGAGCTTTCCTACTAAAGGGCCACATTTGTGTGAAGATTGCGTTACATTGAGAGGCTCTTTGTTGTAACAGTCTAGTTAAGCAGGAGAAAGGCTGGATCGATGAGAGGGGAAGCTTGAGTGTGGTGCTGCCGGATTGGGGCATGGAGAATATGAGGATATGTGTGTTTATAAGGAGAGAAAGCCCTGAAGTGGTGTAGGTTGGGATGGGGAATGCGTAAGTGATAGTGTGAGAAGGGACAGGCATATGCAGTGCTGGGCCACTGGGTCCTATGAAAGAGGCAGTGCAGCCCTGCACTGTGGAAATAAGTAATGCAAGGAGGAGCCTCCTTTCCCGGCTTGTGCGTCTGTGCTTGAGATGTTTTCCTTGATTTCTAGAGCTTAATGGAAGCCTTATGAGTGCTCTGCTTGTCACAAACTGCATAGTTATGTCCCCTTTTCTTATTTCAGCACAGCTGTAAAATACATACTGATACTCAGAGAAACCCAGCAACTGATTTGACTGCCTTGATTCTCAAACAATAAAGATCCACCTTCCAACCCAAACATAATTAGGCTTGGCCCTTGTTCAGACTGCCACCGTTATTGTTTGCAGTATACACGCTATGTTCTTGCTTCCTTTCCTTTGGAGCTTATTTTATTCCCATGACTGTTTCTGATAACCCAGTCCAGCTTCTTGAACTTTATTTGTAAATGTTTGAAAGGAATGTTTTGTGATTCTTACGTGTTCCTTTTGGAGAAGCAAACAGAGCAGGTTCTAGTAAAGTCCCGAGCCTATGACTGCAGGCAAAGAGGATTCTAATCTCTCTTACTCTAGGTTATAGAAATATGCCAACCCATCAACAGTATATCCTTTCCTCTCTTCATGGACCAGGGGAGATGGTAGGAGATGCAGTTTCCAGCTGTAGGAACTCCTGACCAGTTTGTTTCCCTTGGCATGGAGTTTCACTCATACTCTTCAAGGCTATGAGGGTAGAATGGGCTGAAAAATGGCTCTACTTGTTCCCAAAGAGCTTCCTGTCTGGGAATTCAAAACAAGAGCCAGGCTTGGAAAGCTTGATTTATAGGGTAGCAGGCTACCCCATTAAAAACCCAGCAGTACTAGTTCAGGTAAACAGGTGAAGGAATGCAGACTGAAGGAGCACTCTCTTTTGCATGACTTTGCAGGTAAAGAGATTTTTGAAGTAGACAGGTGTGTGACTAGTCTTGACTGACAGGTTTGGAGTAGGACAGCTCAGGAGTCTTGAAAATTCAGCCAGCCTTTTCACTGCTCTCAGGGCTTCCTAGTTAGTTCTGATAATATGTAACTGTCTAAAGCAGGCCATTAAAAAATGGCTGTTTTAATTAGCTTTTGACATGTAAGGTCAGGCTGCACCCTCAGTCTTCGTACTTGGGACACCAATGAAGGGGTAGAAAAAGACACTCAGCGTTTTTAATGGTGCAGTTGGTCCCCTCAGCCCTCAACAGAAATGGGAATTGGGCAGGTAGAAGCATTCAACTGATAATTATTTTGACAAATGTTGGGCTTTTTATTTTGCCTTTCTTATATTAAACTGTCTTATTCCGCCTTCACTTGAGAAGATGCAGGTCTGAATGCTGTAGAATTGGGCTGTAGAATTGGGCTTTCTGCTTGGTTCCTATTGCTAAAACATACAGTATCCCTTGTGTCTGGCTTGGGTAATCTACACAGCCTGGACTGGAGGCATGATAGAAATAAAAAAAACTTCTCACTGGATGTGGTGGCACACCACACCACCTTTAATCCTAGCACTCAGGAGGCAGAGGCAGGTGGATCTGTGAGTTTGAAGTCTGCATGGCCTACAGAGTGAGTTCCATGACAGCCAGGACCACATAGACCACCTTGTCTCAAAAGGAAAAGAAAAATTCTCTAGTAATGACCAGGGGGTAGGCAAGTCTTTCTAGATGGAATGCTGGAGCAGTGGGATGATGATAAATCTCCAACAAGACTCCTGGGTATTTTGTTTTGTTGAGACAGGGTTTCTCTGTGTAGCTTTGGAGCCTGTCCTGGAACTCCCTCTGTAGACCAGGCTGGCCTTGAACTCACAGAGATCAGCCTGCCTCTGCCTCCAGAGTGCTTGGACTAAAGGCGTGCGCCACCAATGCCCGGCTTGAAGACTTCTGTTTTTAGACAAGATCATGAATGGCGTGATGTTTGGGTCTATACATTTGACCAATTGGTGAGACCTTACCTTCCACAGAGATGCAACAACCTAACAAGCTCAGGAAACCATGGCTACTGATGTTAAAAAACAAAAACAAAAAACAAACAAACAAAAAAAAAAAAACAAAGGAAAGAGTAATCTCCCTACTTGGAGTTCATAGTCCAGTATAATAACAAAATTAGTTATGAAGTAGCAATGAAGATAATTTTGATTGGGGGTCACCACAACTATATTAAAGGGTTGTAGCACTAGCAAAGTTGAGACCCACTGCTCTGGATCAATACAAAGCAGGGAGAAACTTGCCCTCCCTCCTTAGCAATTTGGCCACTATGCATAAGTGCCACAGCAATCCATCAGTTCTCAATACTGAATAAACAGTGTGGTTGTGCTCACTTGTAATTCTAGTATTTAGGAGGTGGAAACAGTAGTATTTGGAGTTCAAAGTCATCCTTGGTTACATAGTAAGTTTAAGCCTGGGTACATGAGAGACACTGTCTCCAAAAAAAACAAACAAAAAAGCTGCCATTTGCTGAGTATACATAGAATGTCCACATTCTAAACCTGGTTCTTATAGTAATTTTCTCTTGCTCATTGCCTCTTTTAACCACAGACTCTGGCCTGGTGGTCCCAAGTGTTTCCTATGAGCTACATAAAAAGCTGTTATCTGTGGCTGAGAAGCATGGGCTGACCTTAGAGCGGAGACTTGAGATGACTGGTGTGTGTGCCAGTCAGATGGCATTGACTCTCCTCGGTGGACCCAACAGGTTAGTGGCTCTAGACAGACATGTTGAATGTGGGGTGATGATGTCTTGCCTGGTCAGCCCACAACACCTACGTGCACACAGGCAATCACTGCTCATCTCACGGGAGCCTCCCTTATGTGCCAGATGTTTTTGCTTGCCTTTCTCTTACTCATCTCCTGGAAGTTCTTACTCTTCCTTCTTGACAGCAGCTGTCTGAGCTTTTGAGCCCTGCCAGTTGACAGGCCTGACTTTGAAAAGGCTGCATAGATCTGGCCTTTGATCTATGTGTAGATGTGCTTCCTTGATGTGTAGGAAGCACATCAGTTTTGAGTGCCATACCTTCTAGAAACACCCCGAGAACCTAGCAGAGGAACCTAGCAGGATCCTGCCTGCCCAAGATCAATGTTAGGAACAGAACATGGTCTTACCAGTAAGTGTGAGACCTTATGCTTGACGATGAGCATACCAGTTACAACACACTGTTGTACCCAAATTCTGAGCCCCAAAATTACCAAAAGACCTGTTCCAATGCAAAAGCAAGAGTCTTTGTCTTTAATAATTTAACAAGTTAATTGCATTAACATGGTTCCTCCATCCATTCTACACATCAGGTGGAGAAGGACTTGAAGGGACCGCAAGGCAGGGAATTTATTGGGTAGAGCAAGGGGAGTGTCTAGGGGTCCGCAACAGTTTCAGGATTGGTGCACTTCTGGGCTTGGGCGACCTGTCCTGTGGCCTTCCCAGGGTGGTTGCTATGCTCTGTCCACCACTGTTACTGTAAAGACCCACCAGAGCCTGCCAGTTAACTTCTGATTGGTCCTAGCCACATGGAGGGTATCTGATCTCATAGTGACAAAGAGGTTGGGCAGGGTCAGGAAGCTCAGCACATTTTGCTGAGTCAGAGGCCTACACCTTGCTGGATCTTTTCTGCAGCCTGTCATGGCTGCCAAAGCAGGGGGCTGAGTGAGGGTCTGGTCCTTTCACCGTGATTTAAGAGGAGCAGATCCTGACTCAGAGCTTGAAGACTCACCCAGGTAACACTGCTGGTGTACTGGGAGCCAGATTTCCACTCTGCAGAGGTGCTGTGGGTGCTAGACATCAATCTACTTTTCATGCTGGTGAATGCTTGTGATGGCATGAGGAAGGGCCCACTGGAGAAGCAGACCCTGTGAGTCAGATGCCTGCACTCTGCAGTATCAAAAGGGAGAAGTACGTTTCCTCTAGAGCAGTGGTTCTCAACCTTTCTAGTGCTGCGGCCCTTCAGTTCCTCGTGTTGTGACCCCCAACCATAAAATCATTTTCATTGCTATTTTGTAACTGTTATTTTGGTACTTTTATGCATTGTATTGTAAATATCTGATATATGACCCCTTTGACAGGGTTGATTAACCCCAAAGAGGTCACAATCCACATGTTGAGAACCACTGCTCTCAAGGCAGAGATAATGGGGTAGTGACTAGCTGGGTGTCTGTGTAGAGAGTTCTTCCAAGTGTGTTTGGGAAGGGAAGTGCTGAAAATCCTTTTTGTCTTGACAATACCTGTAATATTCCTCCCTGTGGAGGATGGTAGTTGGCACTGCCCCACCCCTAAGTCTTGCAGTTTATCTCTCCTCAGCCTTTCTGCCTGTGATGTGGGCCCCCTCCAGGGCTGATCTAAACCTCCTTAGCATTGGCTCTCAGAAACAGGCAAGATAGCTTTGACTAGCAGGAAAACAAGTGACTGCTTTCTCTAAGACAGCCCCTTCCCCGGTGCCTAATCTCAGTTGAGAATGCCTGTGTGTTGGGAATTGCTTCTCATCCATTTGCTCACACAGCTCCCTAGGAAGTACTAGGAGTTATCCACTGTGTTGTCCTCATCAGATTATTGTCACCTCAGGAGTAAACATAGAGGACAAATAGGGATTGAGAAAAGGAGAACAACTAGCATGAGTCAGAGTAATCCCCCAGAGGTGAGAGCCTTGATCTAAAACTCAAAGAAAAAGTTGCTCAGAGTTTGAAAAGTGAAGGGCTATTTGGCCAGAGATCATAGTTTGAGCATGGGCAGGAGAGACCCTTACAACCTCAGGAAAGAATGAGGGACCAAGTAATCTCAGGGGCCTGGGGGTCAGAGATAGAGCAGTTCTGCCACATGGCATTTGGGACCTGGCAGTTCACAAGAAGGTGTTCTTGGGTCAGAACATAGTTCTGGCAAACAAGGCTGTGTGCTCCTTGTTCTGGTTGAACTCCTAGTGGGAAAAACAAGCAATGAGGGCCATGCCACAGGCCTATTAGACTTGTAGTGGGCTTGGGTTTCTCTGGGGCCTAGGACTTGGTCAGCAGTAGAGAGTGGGATGCCCCTAAGAGCAACAATTACCTGCTTATGTGATGGGGACTTAAAGGGATTGGCCAGTCTGTGTCCAGTAACTGCTTCTTCTCTTTGTGTTCTAGGTTGAATCCTAAGAATGTCCACCAGAGGCCTACAGTAGCCTTGCTATGTGGGCCCCATGTGAAGGGGGCTCAGGGTATCAGTTGTGGGAGGCACCTAGCCAACCATGATGTGCAAGTCATCCTCTTCCTGCCCAACTTTGTCAAGATGCTAGAGTCTATTACCAATGAGCTGTCTCTCTTCAGCAAGACCCAAGGTCAACAGGTGTCTAGCCTAAGAGGTGAGCATCAGCATGGGAATGTTGTTCAAGAATAGAATATTTAATTTCTGTGCAAAGACCTGGGTTCACAAAAAAAGTGCCCTGTAAGTATTGGCCAAGCTTCCTGTTTCCTTGGTAGCATGCTAGTCTGGTGGTGCCATCTGGCGGTGCCAAGTAAGAAGACCTCACATGAGTAGAATTTTCTGCAGGTGTCGTGATCAACTAGTTTCCACCACATATCTATGTCTGACCTAGAACTTACTCTGTAGATCAGGCTACCCTTAAACCCATATACTCAAACCTGCTTCTTTTCTAGCTCAGTTCCTAGACAAGTACCCTGGGCTTTGAGTGGTGACTAGGGTAGAGAAGGGTTTTAAGATGCTCTTATGAGAATTAGGGGTAGCAGATAGTTGAGACCCTACCTATGCTGGAGGTGGTGGAAAGTGGTTAGCTTCTGAATAATTTATGAACTTAATGTCAGCTTACTGAAAAGAAGCAAAAAAAAAAAAAAAAAAAAAAAGGATAGGAAGGACACCAGTGAACAGCTCAGAAGGGCTGAGGCAGAGAGATGTCAGCTTCAAAGCCAGCTTTGGCAACACAGTTTTTAAAAAGGGGGTTGTCAGAGAAATGGCTCTGTGGTTAAAAGCAATTGCTCTACTTGCTGAGGGCCTGGATTCAATTCATAGCACCCACATAGCTGCTCAAAACCCCAGGTCACTCCAGTTGTAGGACACCTGACACCCTCTTTTGGCCTCCACACATGTTGTTCACATTTATACAGACACATAAAATGATAGATCTGAGAGAAAGAATGGTCTAAATTTTTTGGCCCAAGTAACTAACTGCCTCCAAAGTGGGAGTTAACAGACACCTCAAGTTAGATGTTTGTTGAGTGTTCAGAGGTTAGGACCTATGCCACTTCAACGGGAAATTTTGTGACTGAAATAAAAGGAAGTATCCAGCCTGGAGTTTCAGGTATTGAGGGGGTACGGAAGTTGAAATTAGCCAGGAAAAGGAAAGAAAGGCAGCGGACTGAGTTCTTTGTTTCTGAAGTCAAGGAGATGGGCAGGAACAGTTGGGGAGGGAGAAGGAGGTGCAGTGGCCTATATGCAGCTGAAAGCCAGCTGGAGGAAAGAGCTCCAAGTTAATTCAGGAAGACTGAGGGTTAGATTTAGTAGCATGCAGCCTGAGATACACAATTTTGGTGTAGGAATGTCTGACTGAGGTGAGAATGGGGTAAGATTTGGAGCAAAGATGGTCAAAGAGGAAAAGACCTTGCTCTACCACATGACAAGTCAGGAAGATCCTAGACCAGAACCACAGGCTCCTGTGTACACAGTCTTAATCTCTTGAGCCATTCATGGTCTACAGGAATTCTATACTGATGCATTTTAAGTAGGGATGCTGTGAATCTCTTATTGAGGAATGTTATTAACTATAGGCTGAGTTCTAGGATGAATGCTAGGAACGGATCTCTGATGCAGTGCCAAGTTCTGCCAGTCCTTTTTGCTATCTAAAAGGCTTCCTTCCTATGGCAGATGCTTTAGGAGGCTGCCCTGGGGATAATGACCCTGCAGTTTAGCTTCCTCTCTGCTCCGGTCAGGTTGATTTCTTAGGTGAATCTAAGATTTGTACACATCTTAAGACTTCTTGTTTAAAAAAAAAAGAAGACTTCTTGTTCTTGCACTTTCACAGGCTATAGCCTAATGAAGAGCAGAGGTGTTGTGATATCTTGTTTACACTCTAACACATAAAGCTTGCCTAAAGATCAGAGGGTGGAGCTAGCCACTAGTTAACCATAGGGGTCTGGAGGTCTAGACAAACAGACTGGAAGTGAGGTGGTTGGGTGGGGAAAGGAATATAGGTGGGAGGAGACAGGAGCTTGAGAGTCTCTTTTCAGTCTGAGGATTTCCTAGAAGAAAGAGCTCTAGTGGCTGGCTGCTCTGCTTCTCTGACCTTTCAACTTTCATCCCCTAATCTATCTGACTCCAGGCTTTTATTAAGACCTACTAGAACTCATGCAGAGGAAACTTCCTTCCTTCCTTCTTTTTTTTTTTTTTTAACTGTTACATTTTTTAACTTTTTTTGCTGTTACATTTTACTTTTAAGTTTGTTGGTGTGCACGTGCTATGGCATGTGTATGAAGGTTCAGAGGAGTCACTTCTCTCCTTCCACCATGTGGGTCCTAGGGATCAAACTTAGGTCATCTGGCTTGGCAGTAAGTGCCTTTACCAACCATTGAGCCATCTCACTGGCTGGCTGTTAAAGAAGCCCTTTTAGGTGCTGGGAGAACACAGATCGTTTTTTCCCTGTTCCTAAGTTTAGGCTGAGTAGAAGACCCATTTACATGAGGAATTCCCAGAGAAGGGCATACTGACTAGAGGGGGATGCTCAGGGCTGATTCTGCTTTCTCAGAACTTGTAACATCATCAGGGTTAGTAAGATATAAAATCCTGTCAGGAGGTAAGGGCCTTTGCCCTTGAGAAGGCTGGCTTTTGGAAGGGCATTATAGTGGTACTATATAGAAAACCAGATGTTCATAGAGCCACCTAAGCCCTGGCTGCTGTCTGCTCCAGGAATTTTCAGATGTTTTCTTTCCATCTACAGATCTCCCTACTAGCCCTGTGGACCTGGTTATCAACTGCCTGGATTGCCCGGAGAATGCCTTCCTGCGGGATCAGCCCTGGTACAAGGCAGCTGTGGCTTGGGCCAACCAGAACCGGGCACCAGTGCTCAGCATAGACCCTCCTGTGCATGAAGTTGAGCAGGGCATCGATGCCAAATGGTCCTTGGCATTAGGCCTGCCTCTGCCACTGGGGGAGCACGCTGGCCGAGTCTATTTGTGTGACATTGGCATTCCCCAGCAGGTCTTCCAGGAGGTTGGCATCAACTACCATTCACCCTTTGGCTGCAAGTTTGTCATTCCCCTGCACTCTGCATAGACGGACTCTAGGTAGCTGGACCCTGTATTCCCCTGCACTACTCCTGCCGCCATACCCGACAACGGACGCCTTAAGGATGTGAAGCTTTGTGGACCTTGTAGATTATTTTTTGGATTGTTTCTTTTGTGAGAGGACAAAACATACTTAAAACTTACCTGCCACCTTTCCTTAATCAGGGAAGGCTTTTCCACTGGCATGCATGTCAGGGTAGACCAGTGGCTCCAGGCATCTTTCTATCCTACCATGCCTCCATTCAAGTGGGGCTTTGTTTACAGACATAGGCAGCTCTAAGACTGTTTCAGGTTTACAGCCACTGGGCATGGGCTGGCACCTTGTGGGGTGGGCCAGGGCCTATTGGGGTCTCTACCCACCCTATGTCAGAAGGCCTTGTCTTTCCCATGTTTCCTGTGGCCCTGCAGCTAGCCAGCTCACCCTTACTCTAATCATGTAGATCAGGCTGCATGGCAGCTATTCAGGAGGCAGACCTTATGTCCTGAGAGTGCGGTCTCTACCTTCCCCCAGTGCCACCCAAGTTTGTTTGGACGCTTTGGACCCTCCTGAGATGTTCAGTTTCAGTTTGATGGAACTTTTCCTGGGGAGTATATTGGGATGGTGACTGTAGTGAGATTCTGGGCTGGCTACTTTGCTGTTATCTTTAGCAGAGGTTTTGTGCCTGTGAGGCTACAGTGCCCATTCTAGTTAGGGGACAGATATTAAGGGTGCAGCTTTTCAGTACAGGGAGACCCTGGGGGAGTCTGGTGCTGAGCCAGAAGAGGCTCCTTGGTGCTTCTGTCCTAGGCCATCACTTCCTACCTCCTCCTTGCCCATAAATAATATTGGTTGTTTCCCCTTCTGCCTCTGCAGCTAACCTAGGATAGGTTACATGTCCCCCTCCCTCAGGCCATGGCCTCACAGTAGTTCTTATGTCTGGGCTTTATAAACCTTTATAGTTGCCCTCCCTAGGTGTGCAGACTTGGGACTAGTGGCCTGTCTCAAACATGCCAAAAATGAGCCCAGTTCTGGATGACCTTGCTGGTGGGGCTCAGTCATGGGAACATCGTGATGCTCAGATCCTAGGGCATTATCTTCAGGATTGTCCTGGACTTGGGTCCTACAGGCTAGTAGGATAGGACCTTGCCTGGAGCCTTAGCAGGGACCTGATTTGTACTTTGAAGCTCTCCGCCTGCAGGGTTCTTTCTGCTGTGTCCATCACTGGATGAGGGTTATAGGTGGACAGGCAGATGGGCTTACTAAAACGTTTGGGTATTGGGTAAAAGCCCTAGTATAGATTTCAGGCTTGCTTTTTTTTAAATAGGAACATGGCCGCAAACAGATGATAGCCTTTCCTTTCTTTAGTTATCTCCAGCTGCAGGAAAGAGGCCAGAGGACTATGAGCCTCAGCTGCACACTTTGTGATTTTCAAGCCAGGCTTCCTGAACACAGGGTTACAATTGGGACAGCAAAGAGCCACTACAGGTTAATAGACACATATACAATGAGGTAACTCTGGTCCTAAAGATGGCTAGCACAGGAAGTTCTGGTGACCCTGGCAGTGGTAAGACTATAAGAAGCCTCTTCCTCTTCTCCCTGCTCTTGGCCTGAGGCCTGGACCCCTGCTTGAGTTATTGAAAATGTTGTTACTCCTACCTGTAGCTCTTCTTGGGAAGGTCCTGCCTAGTGGCTGGCTTCAGTCATATGGTCAAATCTGTCAGTATCTCATGCAGCTCTTGGGAAACCTAAAGCCAGCACTACAATAAAGTGTCAAGAGTTCTGTACTGTCTAAACTGCTTTGTAGAGTGATGAACTGTTTCCTCAATCCTTAAGAGCCTACCCTCACCATGATTGTTGGGTGTGTACATAGTGGCATTCCTAATTAGTGACATGATGGCTTGGGACTGTAAGATGCAAAAGAGTTTTCTAGGTCTGGCAAGTCTGCCACCTCATCCCTATCCTGGTGCTAAAATTGCTCTGCTTAACCCTAGAGCAGTGGTTCTCAACCTTTCAAATGTTGACCCTTTAATATAGTTCATGTTGTGTTGAGCCCCAACCATAAAATTATTTTTGTTGTTTTCCAATGGCCTGTGACCTCTGAAAGGGTCATTGGATCCAGGTTGAGAACTGCTGTCCTAGAAGATGTTCCAGCTTCTGGCTTATTCATTGGCTTGCTTTTCTGTGTCTGGCCCAATCGACACTTAGCTTTCCACAAGCTGAGCTGCTAAGAAAGACTTTATTAATAAGGTCAGTCAAAGAAGGGAGAAGGCAAGGAGCCTGGAGATGGACACACTGGTACCAGGGGGTTACAAACAGTAAGAAACACTTTATTATAACTTTACAACATATAAATAGCTTGGGTCCAATCTGTGCTTTCTGGCAGCTGGGCATCACATCCCCCCGTCCCTTGCAGGCTCCTGCCTTCCTTCACATTGCACTGTTCATCGGTGGCTCTGGCTCTGAGGCCAGTGGGAGAGGCTGGAGAAAGGGGGCAAGCAGCCCAGTCCAGCTCTCCATCTCCTCGTGTGCTGGCCTGCACCTGTCATCTGCTGGGGTTACGGCTGCTGTGGAAGGACCGCTCCTCGGGGGTCAGGCCAGCAAAGAAGGGATGCAGCAAGGCTTCTGCGAGTGTGATGCGCTGAGCAGGGTCGAACTCTAACATCCTCCTCATCAGGTCAAACAGCTGCACATGCTCCAGGGAGTCCTGGAGCATGTAACTCTGCTCAAGGACACAAGGTGCCTCAGTGTGACGGCAGGGTTGTGGGAAGCCACCGCAGTCCCCTTGCCTCTGGGATGCCTTGCTGGGATGGGTTGAGGAGGCAATGATGCCTCCTTAGAGGGCAACTTCTGCCCTCCAGAACAGACCAGCTCCTTTCCTTTCATGCTCAGAACTTTAGGCTACCGGGTGGGATCTTGCTGGGTTGGTGCTTCTACCCCACATGCAAAGTTCTGATGGGTGGGTAGAAATCACCTCTGTGAAAAGCACTTGTCCAGGTACCAAATAACCGTTGACAGGCCTCCTTCCTGGCCACATCTAGGTCTTCCCTCCCCCTTGCCTCAGTCCTGCCTAGTTCTTCTCAAAATTCAGAAAAGAGAGAGGGACAGGAAGCGACAGTCTGACAGCTGGCTCTTCTGGTGTGTTTCCCCATTATATTCTCAGCCCCCTGTGGAAAGGGGCAGGGCTAAGGGCCCCTCGGGCAGCTTGCAGAAAGCCTTACTGCCAGTACCCAGCAGGCTTGAGTGCTGCCTCACAGAGAACTGGGATGGTCAAGCAGCTGTTGGCTGCCCGTCCTGTCTCTGTTGCTTGTTTGCCCAATGCCTGGGGTCTCCTTGGCATGAGCTGAGCTGGGGGAGCCAGAAACTGACCTTCAGAGGTTTGCAGTTCTCCTTCACATACCGCCCATCAGAGCTGTTCTCATCCCAAACCAGGCCCCCTTTGTAGAAATATTTCTGCTTCCTGGAAAGTCAAGAATGAGGAGAAAGGGGAATCAAAGAGTGCAAGCCCTCAGGGTCTGGGCTCGGGGGGAGGTGGGAAAAAGTTCCTATCAAGTTTCCAGGTAGCAACAGGGCCAGAACTGAGGCATGGGCCTGACCTTGCAAAGGGTAGTAGGGGCAACAGATTTTACCAGACTGGTTGGAGAGACATACAGTAAAGGCTATTAGGAACTTAGAGAACTTGGCAAAGGCTGTGTCTCTGGTCCCAGCTGACGCAGAACCATGGAGCCTTCTTACCTGGTACGGTGGATCATGTGTGATGGGATGGGCCCCAGGATCTTCTCCATCATAACCAAGTGCTCTCTGTTTTCATGGGTCTGCAGAGGACCAGGGACACAGCAACGAGAAATTAGGCCCAACCTCTGCCCACTTTGGGAGAATAAAGGGTGAAGAAAGATAGGCAAAGAGCTCTCCATGCTTCAGGAGAGAAAAACTGTCTCAACCCAATCTGGTAACAGCCCAGAGGCCTGGAACCAGGGCCAGGTTCATGTTCTTTGGCCCCACAGGTGGACCTGGCTGACTGCATACCAGGTTGGTTCTTCATGCCACAGGATGCTCATGATAAGCTTTTGCCCAGACAGAATCTGTTTATACCCAGTCTTGTCCTTGATGAAATCCTCCCTACCTGGTTTAGACTCTTCAACTAATTCCTTCTCCTGAGCAATTATAACCCACCCCTAAGAGTCTAGATTCTCATGGTAACTGGTAGGATAGAAGGTATCAATTCCTTAACCACACAGAGCTTCCTGACCATGTACCCTGCAACCCACCAAGTCAGTACTATACCTGGAAGAGTGTAAAGCCACGGTAGTACTCGAAGAGAATGCAGCCAATACTCCAGACATCACAGGGCTGTGCCCAGCCCAGCTCTGTAAGCCAAGATGGTAAAATATGAGACCCAGCACCTCACATTCCTAGGAAGCTGCCACTCTGGCTGGCACAGCTCTTGCCCAAGCCCCACTAACAGCTGCTTCTGACTAAAACCAAGTCTACCTGAGTGTCTCAGGTATTGTTCAATACTGGGTGGCAGACTGAAGTGTACTGTCAAGTGGGTATCCTCACTTTGAGATGGTCTTGTGTAGCCCAAGGCTGGCCTTAAACTCATCTTTTCTGACTCTACCTTCCAAGGACTTGGGATTACAGGTGTATGCCACCACATCCAGCTATTCCTTTTGACAACCGCCCAGTATAAACAATATTGGAGGCTATGAAGCCACTCACCAAGAATCACCTCAGGTGGGCGATAGTGACGGGTAGCCACAATGGTAGTGTGATGTTCGTGGTCAAATGTGGCACTGCCAAAGTCTGCCACGCGGATGCTGGTGTTCTTCACTGACTTCTCCTCGCAGCTCTGAAGGCAAGGCAGGCCATCTAGGTCAGTCTGCCCAGGTAGGTCACCTACCTTGGAGCAGGGCCACACTGTTGCCCACCCAGTCAGTGTTCTACCTTGTGTTCATTGTAGAGGGTTTCAAACTCAGAATTCACAAACAAGATGTTCTCTGGCTTCAAGTCTGTGTGGGTCAGCTGGTTCTCATGTAGAACTAGGGGAGGGAGAAGCATGTATTGAGAACCCAGGCTTGCCATCAGCTCTTGGCCAGAGCTGTTCACACCACACACAACCCCAGCAGGGAGCTGGCACTAACCCTTTGTAGCTTCTTTCTTTCATTCATTCCTTTGTTTGGGTTTGGTTTTTTGAGACATGGTTTCTCTGTGTAGCCTTCTTTAGCTGTCCTGGAACTAACTCTGTAGACCAGGCTGGCCTCGAACTCACAGAGAAATGCCTGTCTCTGCCTCCCAAGTGCTGGGATTAAAGGCGTATGCCACCACCACCTGGTCCTTCCTAGCTTTAAGAGCTCTGAAGTCCTCACAAGCCTCAGAGGCAGGGAGGGAAGGAATGCTTTCATCAAACAGCCCCTCTACCACTCTCTAGAGACAGCCTTACCATCTCACTAAAGCTGCAGTATTAGTCCTTTTCCTCAGCACTAGCTATTAACAGGGTTCACTGCACCAAAGGTATGATTGCTGATCACATGCCTATGAGCATCCCTGAGCAGGAAAGCCTTCTGCCAGTTTCACTGGCACTTTCAACTACTCATAATCTTTCAACTTCGATGTTCCATTTGGCCTGGAAGATCTCACAACTCCATGACCCCATCTGAACCATACTTCCAGCAAGTTCCCTCTCCACCACTGAGTCAACACATTCTAAACCTCTGCAGAACTGTGCCCCTTACTTGGTTCTTTTTCCCTGTCACCTACTCAGGCCCTGTACATCTTCTCAGCTCTAGGCCTTTCACTTGTCACTTTCCAAGTTGCCTTTTCTATATTACTTAAGTCCTAGTGCACTGAGCGTTGGTTCTATCAAAGCTGGTCTTCAAGGCTAGGCAACTTCTAGAGTATGTTCCTGTTTTCTTCCTAAGAACCCAGGAAAAAGCCTGGCACACGTAGTCCCTGCATCCTTGCACTGAAGACAGACTTTACAGAACCATCAACAGTGTGCTAGAAGAACTGGAGGGTGGCAAGAACACTAGGTGATTTTATTTTGATGGGCACTTACATCTAAGGGCATGGCAGAGCTGGTAAGCCATGTGCCGGACATGTGGTAGGGGGTAAGGCTGGAAGTTGTTCTCCTTCAGGAACTCAAAGGTATTCTTGCCCAGGAGCTCAAAGGCGATGCACATATGACCATGGAAGTTGAACCAGTCAGACATCAGGACACACAGGCTAGAGGAAAAGGATAGGTGGGGTTCAAGCTCTACCTCACCTGACTCCCAGGGTAAGGCCACTGTTTTGCATACCAAGATATAAAGCAAACCTCAGAGCCAGAGTACATGAACTCTGGGTGAGAACTGTACTTTCTATTGTGTGGAGGGATTACATTTTAGGCCCAGCTCACCCATGGCTAGGATGGTGAGCAGCCCTGCCACACAAGTTACCGAGGGGGAGATAGAAGTGCACCAGTACAGACAGGCCCCCAGGTACTACTGAGCTTCTTGAGGGCCGGGGCAGGTACATCCCCTCTGCTGAGTGTAGCACAGTGAAGTGCTTGCAGAGATTCACTGGCATCTATCAGCCAAAGAAAAGCTCTCTTTATGTGTCCAAACAAGAGTCACAAAGCGAGATAGGGTAGAGCCTCAAGTCCAATGGCTCTTTCCAGAAAGACCCAGCACACTCCCCTGGCAGTGTTTTGAGAAAGCAGTACCAAACTCCTGTGGGACACTGAGAAGTCCCTAGGGTCCAGGCTGCTGTAACTAGAGGATGCTACCCCACTGAGTGAACCCCTCCCAAACCTTGCAGACACTCACAACTTATTCTCTTTGTCCTTCTCCTTGATTTTCTTGAGAACATTAATTTCTAGTCGGGCAGCCTCCCGGTACTTGCCCACATTACGGATGATCTTCAGGGCAACCTGTGATTTCCCTCTGTAGACCAAGAAAGTAGTAAAGGCTCCCGTCAGCCAAGAGCCTAGCTTTCTCTCCTTTTCTGAAACCCAGTAACTCAATAACACTACTACATAAACCAGATCCTGATACAGCGTTTATACTTGAGGTGCAGCCTGTTGAAAGTAATACCAGACTTCCAATTACCATACAAAATCCCCTGGAACCTATATGAATGTTCTTGGTTTCCATGCTGTCATACGCCTTTCGGCTCTCAGAAATTTCTGGCTCCCCAGAAGAATCCAGGCAGAAGAGTTGAGGCCAATTCTGACTAACTCCAGCCCCTGGAAGCTTATTTGATAACCTATCCCTGTAGGTCAAACTGTCCTACCAAGAGCTCAAGCACATACTTTCTTGACCTGGGCAATAGTGAAGCTTAACTTCTTCACTGGAAACCTAGGCCACTCCCTATAGTACACTCTAATCCAGGTCCTTTCCCCCAACTATCTAACTGCCTCAGCATTTACCACCAGCTATCAGTATCCCATGAGAGTTCCCACTATTGTTGTCCACCCTTCATACACTACCCCCACTCTAGCAGGCCATTTGCAAGCTGTGAGCAGACAAGAAAACATGCCAGGCTGGGCTGCCAAGACTTATCAATGAGTGCTAGTATTCAGGTACCAGTGCAGACCTGAAATGAGGTGGCCCTGACCTACCATGGTGTACCCTCTGGTGCCTCTGGTACCATCAAGAGCTGGCCTTGATGCTGGAAACAAGTTCATAGACCCATAGGCAAAGACAACTTCTTCAGAATGCCCTGCTTTGCTAGTCCTCATCCATTTTTCTGGTTTCTTGGGCAGGTGCAGGCCAAGGAGAGGCCATCACTTCAGATTTCTGAAACAGCCCCCACTCCACCCCCAGTGGTCTTATCTTTAATACAGGTATAACTCATTCTGAAAGAAACCCCTGCCAGGACTGCTGGCAGAGTTGAATTCCACCTCCACTGGCCTACACTGACTCCCTCTGAATCCTTTAAATGTTCCCAAGGTCACTTATGTCTGACCTTTAGTGACTTCAGGCTTTTTTCCCACCCCCAACTACTCAAAGAGGGAACAGCCCATACTCTGTAGCTATCTTCCTGTGCCAGAGGTCTTGGATCTGTCTTGTCTACATCTAGTCACAGGACAGTATGTATGTGCCCCTATACTCATTCTTGGGTTATGGTGGATGAACAGGTATTTGAATGGAAACTGGGAGCAGAAGGAAGCTTCTCCATCACATTAGACTTCATCTCATGGATGAAAAAATTTGACTTTTGGTCCAATGGTTCTTTTTAATCAGCCTACTTGATGTGGGAGAACCATGAACAGCAGGCCCAGCTCAGTCATCCATGGCTGAGGTGTAACTTGGGCAACCCCAGAGGATGTTCATGTTTCATCTCTGAAGCAGTGACAGGCATGGCTCAAACGAGGACACCAGCACTCTTTTACTAATGCACTAAAGCAATGAGAGGTTATTAGACAGGAACACAGTTGATTCCCAGAGGGTTGCTCTCACCTACAGCTATAAGGAAAGAAAGCAAGGATCCTAGTCTGGCAGATGATAGGGGATAAGTTTTACACTATTAGGATTGGAGGGAGACATTTGGCCTCAGCAGAATGACACAGACAGGCACTGCCTCCCCAATCTGGACACACTCAACATGGACTATTCAAGACCCTAGCCACACTGGGATGGGCACCAGCTGTTGGATGAGAAGGCGGGAGTCTCATTTCCCTCAGCTGGAACCTCTCAGGTAGAAACTAGGGGGTGGGGAGTGGGGAGAAAGGCAGTATGAGGGCCAGCAGCATTCTTAACCTCTTGGCCCAGGGGGAGAAGGAGTAAGGTCCCCCTACCCTGGTCTTATTTTTAACATGGGTGCTAACTCATTCCAAAAGAAACCCCTGCCAGGGCTGTTGGCAGAGCTGAATTCCACCTCTACTGGCCTGCACTGACTACCTTTGAATTCCTTAAAGGTTCCCAGAACCTTGTTGTCTGTCCTTTTCTCTGCCCAAGAAACCAGAAAAAAAGGATGATGCCTGGCCAAAAACCTCTAAAAGCTCATGGGATGCACATACAGGCCATATAAGCCAGGCCTTTGATCTTGCCCTGTTATCAGTGCTACAGCTCAGAAACGGCAGAGGTAACCAGAAGTTCTTGGGTAGGGATGTCACATGCCTGTCAAATCCCAAGAATTTCTCCCTTACTTCATGAGATCAGCTAAACCCAACACTTACATACAGCAGTGGTGCTACCCATCAAAAAGAACTGCACCCTCATGAACCCCAAAGTAGCTCTTCCAAGGATGCTCACACCTAGAGTTGGCTATGCTGTTCTAGCATGCTCACCTGGCATGGTCCAAGCACTCCACCACCTTGCCAAAGGTGCCTTCGCCCAGGTTCCCCACGATCTCATCTGTGAGAGAGAAGAAGCTAGGCATGAGAGTCTGCAGGGTTGGAGTCTGGCAGCTCCTGTAAGTTCAACAGCATTCAAACCCTCAAAAACAACAAAGGTTCTTTGCTCACTGCTACACTCTTAAAAAACGGAAGTTGCTAGTGTCTGTGTCATTCAGGCAATTACTGGTGGCCCCACTAAGGCGCCACGCGCACTAGAGGCCCCTCCACGCAGGAGAGGTCTCATCTAACAAGGGGGATAGAAAGTAGAGAGGTAAAGTTTTACGAAAGGTGGCTGTACATCGCTCTTGGAGCCAATCGCCGATCCGGCACACCAGGTGGCCCTCCTTGTCATCTTCCACACTCCGGCTGCTGCGCTTACTGCTCTGTTGGCTTCTCTGCATGCACCGCCCCCCGAAACGCCATCCGACCAATCGCATGGTAGGCGGTTCCGATTGACAGATTGAGGTGTCAGTCAAAGGCAGAGGTGGAGACGGTGAGGAGCCGGTGGGTTGGTTGGTTGGATTTTCCAGATCCCAGCATTTCATAAGGCACACAGCATATATAACGATAGGGATATTGCAAGGGACACGTCAAGACACAAACTGACTTCAAAACAGAAAAGCAAAAACAGCTACAGGTATGTAAGAAAACTCGGACATTATCTCTAAGAAGAGTGCCACAAATGCTCAGAAAGATGTCCAGCCTCTGACACAGAGGGGCCAGGCCCCAAGGACAGCTACAGCCCTGACTCCCTTTTCTGTGTTTCCCCCGCCCTGACCCTCCCATGACTTTGGCCAGAGCTGACGACGCAATGAGAACAAACGGCGCAAAAAGACGGCTGGCCCAAACTGGTCCAACCTTCTGGAATGGTCAGAGGGCTATCCTGGCTTTAGCTGCAGCAATATGCTCAGCCTGTCCTTGCCTGCCTCTGCTCGCCCACATAACCTTACAACATGCTCAACAGCTGCCACATAAAACCATACTACCTGCCCCCACATGACATCCTTGGCCAGACTTAACCAACTACCAGAAACAGCCTTCTGCCAGCAGCTCTCCTGCCACCAGTCTCTAGCAGGAAATGAGCCTGGCTGAGATCCTCCAGGACAGCCGACCTTCAGGCTCCAAGCCAGCTCCTGACCTGGCCTTAGGACCTGTGTCACTCACAAACCAATCCCATCCCATAACAACAGAGGGCACCAAAATAAGCAGAGCGACAGACTTATACTGCCATCCTGTGGCAGCATGTGGTAGCATGTGTCTGAAGCCACAGGCCATGCTGGACTCAACCTTCAACCCATGCCACTCAAGTCACAGAGCACTGAGCAGAAAAGATACCTCCAATGAACCCATCACTACTATTCAGAGGCCTCTTGGCCAGCAGGAGGACAACATGGGGAGAACAGATAGGGAGCAGAGAAGAGAGCACATAACCTCAGAAATACACAAGTGACTTTTCTTTTCCAGGGGATTGAGTACAGTGTGGGCTCTTGGTCTGTTCACCCCACCACCCTAGACTGCTGGCCAACCTGTTTTTAAGTGGTTTGCAACAAGATGAGGCCTGGGGCCCCATCACACAGAGAGCTGCCTTTCCTTACTACAAGTACCCCACCTATCAAGGAACAAGGCAGAAGAGAGCCGGGCTGGAAGTCAGATTGGAAGCTCCCCATCTGAGCTGTGTCTGACAGGGCAAAGTGATGTGCTCTTACAGACCATCAATTTAGAGACGGCTCAACACAGAAATTCAAGATCTGTATCAAAAAAGAGAAAAGGGCTAGGAAGTCAGGCAGTGGTACCTAGCACTCAGGAAGTAGAGGTAAAAGAATCACAGTTTTAGGCCAACTTGGAATACATAACAAGATTTTCAAAAACAAAGAGGAAACGTGGGGACTGGGTGTGACATATCTCAGTGGTAGAGCACTTGCCTAGTATGTATGGGTTCTGGGTCAGAGTCCCAGCATTTAAGAGGAAAAAAATGTGACTGGTAAAGCGTCCCTTTTTATTGGGTAATGCAGACTCTGGTCCTCTGGGAAAGCGGGGGTTTGAAAGTGAGGCGACAGAGGTGGTCAAGTCCACACTCAAAGCACTTAGCTATGTGCAGGGAGATGAAGGGGACAAGACCCGATATGAAAAAGACCAGGCCATATAAACCTCAAATCGCAACCAGCAATCTTAGTATGATCCCTGAGAAGTGTGTCCCAGGCATGTGTACCATGTAGCTTATGTTTGGAACAGTGGGTAGACACAGACAGGCTGGAAACCAGCCAGCGCCGGAGCCAGAGCCCCTACAGTTGCCACTGGCAAGGGGCCAGAAGATGGAAGACATAACATCCTTGCTTAGCCCTGTACCAAACACACACACGCACACAAATGTGTGCACACACAATGGTGTGTGTGCACAGGGCTGCCAGTACTCACCCAGACCAGCCAGCCTGAGAGAAGGCTAGAAAGAGATGAGGCTTTTAGGCCTCTGTTAGCACACTCTGGCCACCACTCACCGAGGAGGCGCTGCTACAAGACCTGGTACGGCGTTTGTGACAGTGGTGGGCATGCTTTCGGGTACGGTATGGCCCCCTCTCTCGTGACCGTCTCCGATGTCGAGAACGTGAAGACCCATAGCAGTCCTCTCCAAAGGATGGGCTCCGCTCTTCACACCTATATGTATCACTGTCGCGGTGTTCCCGGTATCTCCGCTGGTAGGGTAGGCGGTCATGGCTGCCAAGAGGGGGTGAGGACATGAGTCAAGAAGGGCCCTACCAGCAAGGTTCCTGCCAGCAGGCAAGAAGCCCTTGGCAGGGCCCCTGCAAAGGCTCTTAAGGACGGCCTGTCAGAACTGAAATATCCAAGATGAGGGAAGTAAACAGAGGAAGAGAAGGTGCAAAGGTACCAAGCTTACTCTCCAGAGCTTTGGGTAATGACAGTGTCCCCTCCAGTGCCCCAAGGAGTAAGGAAGCAAAAACAGGAAGGTGAGCACAGGGAAAGGCCTCCAACAGTGACAGTGACTAGCCTGGTACAACTGTTACTTTGGTCTGAGGACTCAGATAGGACTTGGGACCAGTCTTTCTAAGGCTAGGATAATGTTCCTACTTTCCACCAAGGAAGGATCACAGGTGGGGTACTGGCCTAGAAAATACAGAGGGAGAAGAAGGACCACTTTGTGACAAAGAAAGAAAGGGTGACAAGGAAGGTAGCTTCTGCTGAGGCCAGGAAATGGAAGTAAGGATAGGCAAGGAGTCCAAAGAGGTCATGGCAGGGATCCACAAGCAGCTGGGCAGAAGCAATCATCTAAAGGAACCTAAAGCCACCAGAGCCTCCAGGCCATCTGCTCATCTAGCTGAGGAAACAAGTGTTTCCTTCCTTCCAAACCAGATCCCACTCACCTTCTGGACCGTGATCTCCTTGGGGGAGGCTCCCTTCGGGATGGGTATCGTAGTCGACCTTCATGCTCCCGACTGTAAGACCGCCTCCTCTTCCAGCGGTAGCTCAGGTATGGGTCTGGCTCTGGAGAACGGTATCGCTTACAGTGATGCATCTAGGCCACAAGAAAGAGAAAGCCCTGCTCAACACACAGTTCACTGCTTCCAGCCACAGGGCTGCCTGGTGCAGCCAGGTGCTCCTGAAGAAGAGGCCCATTGTTCTATTTAGGGGCAGTCCCCTGCCCCCAGGGTTTATGAAGTAAAGAAGAACTCTGAGGTCACAGTGACAGAACAGCAGACAATGGGTGACTCCATCCTTTTGCCAGTGAATAAACAAACAGGTGCCTCCCCAGCATGGCCTAGGGGCCCGAACACTTGAACTGGAAGAGTTAAGGCCAAGATACAGAAGTAGATCTCTTAGGGGGGATACCTAAGCACTACCACAGAGATGCTAGGACAGGGGGAAATAAGACCTTTGCTCAATGTCTTCCTGCCTATGGAGTCCTATAACCTAAATGTTCTAGGAGCCTGAAACTAAGAAACTAGCCACATGGAGCCAATGTACTGGTTTCAGACACTGAAAGCTGCCTTGCTAATGCACTAAACTGGACTCAACTCAAAGAAGTTGCGAGGAAACACAGTACAAATGAGAACACTAACCCTCGAGCAAAGACACAGTGTCTCATCAACATTCCCCACCTCTACTAGGGTCTAACCAAGTGGGCATGGGCCCAGAGGGGCTGCCCGGTCCTTGCTGGCCCATCCAGTCTCAGCCCAGAAAGGTGCCACAATCCTCAGAGACTTTAAGCTGAATGCCTGAGGCGCATTTCAGAGGAGCTCAGACCAACTACAGTCCCATACCAGGTGTTTCACCTTTGACCAACAGCATCATTGATGTCCCATCTAGCTCCTCCTGATCAGCACTGCTTCCTGCGCCTAGAAGAGATGGCTGCAGATTTACACTTGGAAGCAGAAATAGGCTTTCTATTCACTATCCCTAGCCACTAAGGACTTATATCCAATACAAGAGCCTCCCAAGCTAGATCAGCAACCAGTTGAGGAAGGTGGATACATGAGGCTGGTACCATTTTCACCCATATCCTGCCCCTTCAAGTTTTCTCCACCAGATGGCCAGGCAAGAGACCTCTGCTTGTTTGCTTTCCAAGCCAGCAAATACTCATACCCAATCTCTAGTCTTGCACAGTCCCAGGCTTGCCTGGTCCAACACCTCTTAAACAAATCCATCAAGGTTGCCTCATCTCACCAGCATAATCCAAAAAAGAAAACAGCTACTTGTGTATGAGCAGGACAGGGAGGCCAATTCATCTAAACCTCCAGGAGCCTCTGAGGACCCTAAGAAAGGCACTGCCTTCTATCTTCCCACTAGCAACCCTCTATTTGAAAAGTCTGGGCTACCCAGAAATCCTCGGAGATGAACACTACATAAAATCAGTACATTTGTTGTTTTCACAATCATCTGAATAATCTTTGTTTTTTCCCAGGTATCTTATGGCAGGTGCTCAAGCTATGGCCTGAAAGCAGTATCTCATGTGTAATTGACCCAAAAGACATCTTACTGGCCAGGGCACATATCTTCCCACAAGGCAAGTGTGGTCTTGCCTGCCCATCCTCAACAGACAGAAAAAGCACCCTATCTGGAGGATGTGGCGATGTGGTCAAAGTTTTCCTTCTGGGCCTTAGAAAACTTTTATGACCACATGGCTACTTGAGTGGAAAGTCACAGCTTTGAGTCCAGTGACAACCTAATTCACGGCATTATCCTTTCACTGTTCAGCTTCTTCTTGAAGCAAGGAGACAATAATCTCTTAAAGGATCTACAAGAATTAAAAATGTCTGCCCTATAAAGTCAAAAGCCTAGGACAGGTTTGGGCCATAAGAAGTACTAAAGACAGCCTTTCATTAACCCTGAGAAGGTTCTCGGTAACACTCAGGATTATAATGAATGACTTAATTTATAATCCTTTCCAAGGGATCCGGTAGGAAGTTTTGGCAGAAAACCCTGAACTCAATCCCAGTGCTGCCACTTACTGGCCCCATGGCCTTATTTATACAAGTCACTTTAGACCTCAGTTACCATGCCTGGAAAATGAAGATAACACCTGGCAAAGAAAGCCAAGTATGACGGCCATGAAGTACCACCTATAGGGTAGTAATGGAGATCACCTCCTTTGCAACTCATCCCGGACAGGTGAAATATGGGAAATACCAGGTGTCCCACGTCATCATCCCAGCCAGGGCTTTCTGGGCCCATTTCTCATAATCCCTCTGATTTCCTGAGACTCAGCAGAGAGGCTTTTTACAACTTAAGAGCCACAATTATGCTTTGGGAAGTTCTGCTCTGCACGATGAAGAAAAAAAAAAAAGCAATGTGACCAACGAAACCAAGCTAAGGATGCCAGCTTTTCTCTGAGCAGGCCTAGCTGGCTTCTCATTTGCTGTTCCTGGCTAGAGAACCGGGCTTACAAGAAGAGCAGCCAGCCAGGTCAGTGGCTACCCTCCCGGATTCCTGCCACCCAAGCGACCCATGGTTATTTTTGGCTGGCAGTGCCCCACCACTGCAACCTCAAACCTGCCACCTCGCAAGCTGCGGCTGCCACCGGGCAAAACGCTCCTCCTTTTCAAGGGCACGGAGGAGGGAAGATGGAAGGCCGCCAACTCCGCCTTGAGGGGGGCCAGACTCAAGCAATTCCCACCCAAGCATCAGGGCACCCGCACCCGGAACTAAAGCATAGAGGTTCCCGGCCGGACCGAGGAGCAGCCTGGACATTTGTACTCCCGGCTTGGTCTGCCCCACTCTCCGGGATGGAGCGGTTCCATCGTTAACAAACACCGAGGGGGCCGGAGGCCCGCACTCGAGTCCCTTCCTTTCTCCTGGATCCCGGGGATCTCAGAGCCCCGTTCCCCGTAACCGCCGAGGGAAGACCCGGCGGCCAGAGGGAAGGCCAGCCTAGGCCAGAATCAAACTCCAGGCGGCGCGCGACGGAGGTCTGCGGGCTAAACCTCGAGCCCGGGGCAGGGAAAGCCTTTCCAGGTTAGCCTAGGTCGGACGCGACCCCAGCCGGCTGGCCCGCGCGGGGCCCAATGTGGAACGTCCCAGCCGCCTCGGAGGCCGCTAGGGCTCCGCCTCCGACACCGCGGGATCCAGAAAAGGGGTCTACAGTGACCGCCCTCCGGGAGAGAAGCGGCGGGTCAGGGGTGAGAGGTCGGGACCGCGGCCTGACGTGGGCCGAAGAGGGAAAAAGGTACAGGCTGAGACCCGACCAGGAGCTGAGATACCCGTACCAGCTTGCCAGTCCCCACCGACTCACCCAAGCCGCCCGGCTGTGGGCTCGGGCCCACACTCACCGTCTCCCAGGCTCCGGCTGCGGCTAGGCCCCACTCCCCACTCCGAGCGCCTCTTCCGCTTCCGGCTCCGGCCTCCGCCCGTGGCAGCACCGCCCCTTCGCGTGACGCAGCCGTCGGCGGCCCGGGCTCGACCCGGCCCAGAGGCCTGGCCGCTCTAGCCCCCAACTCGCAGGCTCTGGGGGACCGGCCTGCCCCTCTGGGGTCCGGGCCGCAGCGGTGGAGGTCTCTTCCGGGAGGTCCCGGGAGCATCCTTGGGCCGCGACCCGCCCCTCGCCGTGCTGTAGTGCACGTAGGCCCCCGAGGCCGCATCGGTGCGCGACCGCCACTGAGGCCGGTGCCCAGCTCTGGGCCGAAAGGAGGAACCCACCGGACTGCCAGGCTGGGTCCACTCCGCCGCCGCGGCCCGGCCGTGCTCGCCAACCTCTTTCTGTGCGCGGAGAGGACTGGCATTGTTCTCCCGGGGCCCGGGAGGGCGCTAGAGACGAAAGCGGTCGGTGCGCCCGGGCAGAGGAAGGCGGGCGCGACTCCGCTTGCGCGCTAGAAGCAAACGACACATTCTACTCTCGGCTTGTGCGGGTTTTTTGAAAGTCTTGGCGCCACGCCCCAGCTCTCTCGAGCTTGCGGAACAGTCTCCGGGAAGATCCCCGTGAGCCTCGGCGGTGAGGTCTGAGAAGAGGACGTCCCCTTTTCTTGAACACCTCAGCGCGTCTCGCTGCCAATCAACACGGTTGCTGGGCTAGGAAATCCGCGCCACACAAAGCCCCGCTCGGTGCAACGCTCCAGCTCTGCCAGTCGAATTACTCGGCCATCCTTTTTGCTGCGGCCTCTGGCGTGACCCCTCCCATCTACTGTCCCACGCTTTGTCGTGGTAGGATCATGAGGTTCTATTTTTCCAGAAAAGAAAACAGGTCGCGATCCTTTGGGAAGGCCTCGCTTTGACAGCGTCTCCGCCTCCGCGCGTCGCGCAGCCAAGCGGGGGGTGCGGCACCTAATTGCCCCACGCCACTCGAGGCTTGTGAGGCTGGAGCAGCCAGCCAGGGCGGGGCATGACTTCCCTCGCTGACTCAGCGGGGACAGCCAGGGTTTACCATGTGCCCTGCTCCCCATGCTGGATGAGATGGGCGCCCACCAGGCCCTGTCGCCACTGAGCCTCCCTCTCAAGCTGAAAGTGTCTCTCTCTAGAGCCTCTGTCTCTGATGTAGATGGCCTGACATCTTCATCACCACCAAAGTAAACAGTGGCCAAGTTTAAAAAAAAAAAAAAAATACTGGGTGATTATGATTGCTAAGGTAACCTCAAACTGGTCTCATAGTCCCCTTCCAACCACACAGACATTCAACAGCAGCTTCGGCTGCTGCGTCCCCTAAGTCGTCCCCAGGAGCCAAAGATACTGAAAATTCCAGGTGTTAGAAGATGCAGTTCCCACCCGAGCCTCAGGGCCACACTGACAGAATTTCATACGTTCACAGGTTTCTGTGGTGTCATTGCCTCCCACCAATATCACTCATTCACGTTTCCTCAGCTGTGGGAAACCATTATTCTCCGATTTAATGACAACATTCTCAAAAAGCTTCTGTCTACTGCCCTATCCGGGCATCAGGAATGGGGTATTGTCCTGCCTGCTCCTAACATGGAAAATCCAGGCCACCTGCCCGAAGCTCCTCACCCCCACCCCGACTCCAGAAAGCACCCCTCCAGACTTAAACAGGTGCTGTCTCCTAGCCGGGTCCACTCCCGAGGCTGCAGCTTGGCCTTTCTCCTTGAGGGTCTCCCGTTAGAGCCCCATTTTCTTGTTTCTCTTCACAAAAGAACTCTCTATCAGAAGGAAAGAATTGGTCCTGGAGTCAAGTTGGGTTGACTCACGTCTCCCTATATAAATACACTCATCTCTCCAGTACTCTGCTGAGAGGGAACTCAGGCCAGGCTCCTCAGAGGAGCCTTGCTGCTCACCCACTGCCCTTTGCCTGTAAGCCTTTCTGTGTGATTCCCCAGCACCAAGGAGATGTCCCTGTGCTTTATTCAACCACCCATAGCTCCTCTTGTTTCTCCCCACTTTTTTTTAGCCCCTAGGTTCTTGAGCCCCAGTTCTCTCTATGTAGCAGCCCTTGCATCCCCCACTGCCTGGAATGAATTGATGCACATTTGAGCCTCAGCCCCAAGGTCACCTCCCTGGAAAGCATCCTGAGAGAGGTCAGATTCCCCTGTGGTGCCACCCTCCCTTGGTTCCCTACACCCAACAGCCTGGTTTGGAAGGCCATGAACCTCTTAAAACAAGTTCAGCACAACCCTGCTCCTCAGAGAGGAAAATGGGCAGCCTAGCTGTAGAGGCCTCTCTTCTACTGGGACCCAGTTAAGAGTGGAGTTGTGGGTGCTGTGCCAGGGTATGAGATTCATCCTCATGGTCTGTTTTAGAGTGGCCTTGAGTGGTGCTGATGTAGGAAGACAACCAAGAAGGGCTGTGGGAATAGGCCTAGAGTGGAGGGAGTCAACAGGCTTAGAGGGGGAGGGGCCGCTGGAAGGTTGTACCAACCTGAGAGGGACAAAGTTCTAGGAATGTAGGGTGTGTTAGAGCCATGAAAGGTGGGGTGGGAGAGGGGTCTGGTCACCATCTGTTCAATGGAGATGTCCTTTAGGCCCTTACAAACCTGGAGTTGTAGACCTTGGAATGAGAGGGCCACAGAGTCCTCCTACAGGATTCCTGCTAGTGGATGAAATCCCAGGAGGACTTGATCCAGTCCTTGTAGGTGAAGAAGCCAGTGGTGAGGAAAGGTGGTTACCAGCTGAACTAGCCATGAGTGGTGGACTGAATCTAGAGAAGTACCAGAGCAGAGGTGAAGGCTTCTGGCTCCCCCTATCATAATGTAGTAGCTTGCAAATGTCCACCTGAGCCTACACTTTCCAGATTCAGTACTTGGAGGAAGCTCACCATGCAGTGGCAGAGTTGGGGGAAGTGGACTCCAGCCAGACAACTCTGCAGTTCTAGACTTCCTGAGACTGCCAGCATGACCAGAGACACAGATCAACTGTTTTCAGCTTCAGTTTCCCTTCTAACCAGGTTCTTGAGAGAATCAAACAGTCTTGTTGGTTGAGGAAGGTTACCCATAGCTCAAGGAAGCCTAGAACTGAAAACTAGATGGGTTGAGGCTGATGTTTATGTGAAGTGTGAACCAAATCATCGAGGGACCCTGGACCAGGGGTGTGGGGTGGGATGGATCCCTGTTCTGATTCTCAGCTCAGACAGGACTTCTCCATAGTCCTGCAGGGACTCATTGCATAGTGTCTGTGGACCACATACCCAGTCCTGCCAGCTGTCCCTGGGACTCCTGCCACCTGCGGCCACTTTTCTGTGACCACCCAGTGAGCCCCACTGAAGGGCGCAGGTAAGTACCAGCCTCCTGGAATCCAGGATACAGCAAGGACCCTCTCTTCCTGGCAGAATCCCAGAGTAGGACAAGAGGCAGTCAAAGGGGCTTCAGGTCAGACTGGCAGAGAATGGGTGGCAGTGGACCAAGCTGGACTAGCCACCTGTGAGTGGTGCCAGAGGCCCTGTTGGAGTAAGCCCAAATTCTGCAGAAGTATGAGCACAAACAGGTAAAGCCAGGCCTGCTGTGAGCCAATGCTCACAGAAAATGAGACTCCCATCTTCTCCCTAGGTCCTCCTTGCCCACCTGCAGCACCAACGAAGTCTTTTGTTTGTTTTTTGAGACAGGGTTTCTCTGTGTAGCCTTGGCTGTCCTGGAACTCTCTCTGTAGACCAGGCTGGCCTTGAACTCATATAGAGCCACTTGCCTCTGCCTCCCGAGTGCTGGGATTAAAGGTGTGTGCCACCAACGCCCAGCCCAAGGAAGTCTTCTAAACTGACAAGATCCCCTTACCAGAATGAAAGCTCTGGAGTGCTTGGAGCTTCTGCCCATACCTGGATTCATGTGCTAAGAATGAGGGCATCTGGAGAAGAGAGGGGAATGGAATAGCTAGCAGGGAGACCCTGTTGAGCAGCCCTCTCTCATGGTTGTCCCTGGAGCTCTGCTTGTATTTGGGAGGCATGCACTGGGTGAAGCTAGGGGTACTCACTGGCTGGAGACAGAAGAGTTACATAACCAGACAAAGTGGCTATCATTGTCACCAGAGAAAGGGAGGTGACTTTGTAGGCTGAGGCTTCCTGGTAAGGTTATACCATCCCTGCTCTATGCAAGGATATGGATAGAGCCACTTTGATTGCCAAGATGTCAGAGTATTTAATGATTCTGTGTCTCAGCCTATTGATGACCCTCATGGGTCCACTGCTCTCCACCTGGGCTGGGTGACCCTCAGGGCACAGATGACAACCATTTCCTTAGCCTCCCTGCTCTCTAGCATTGCACAACAGAGTCCCCAGTCCTCTTATTGCTGCCCTGAGCTCTGGAGTCATTTTCAGCTACAAGGAATAAGTGGTGTGTGTATAGGACCAGGTGTGGGTGGACAGTGCATGTCTGAAGCTCTGCAGTAAGAGATAACAGCTGAGCAGCCTACCTTTCACCCCCACCCTGAGCTATGAGCCACACTCCCTTGTGTATAAGCCATCAGCTGGGTCCCTGGCTAGGAATCTGCTTTATCAGAGGCTGCAGATTACCCCGCCTGTGGGGCAGGGAGGATGAGCCAGCACTCCTCAGCTGCTCTGCAAGTCTGCTGCCTTCAGCATTCTTTCCAGAAGGTGGAATGTTTTCTGGCCTACCAGAGCAGGAGGCACCTGCTGCAGGGAACCCAGGGACAACAGGAGCAAAGAGATGGAGGCCAGAAAATAAGTGAGGGTGGAGACTGAGAGGGAATGGGAGTGGTAGAGGACAGACAGCTCCTACTGCTGACACTGGAGGGACAGGCTTTTGGCCCAGAATCTAGCCTAAAGACCCCCAGGGTAAGGACGATACCAGAGCCCCTCCCAACTGGATGTATGGCAAAGCTCTGCCCGGGCTCTGTTACAGTTTCAACTATGCCCTGTACTTTGTTCCCTGGTCTTCCGTCTTGAACTGAAGGAAGGAGTGTAATAAGCAGGCTTTTAGCCAGACAGAGGGACCCCCTTCATAACCTCTCACCATTTAGGTTTAGGAGGTGTAAACTTTGTTGGAGTATGTGTGGCCTTGTTAGAGGAAGTGTGTCACTGGGAGGGACTTTGAGGTTTCAAGAACTCATATTAGGCCTAGGCTATGCTATCATTCTCTCATTCCATGCCCGACTCTCTCCTTCTACAGCACCATGCCTGCCTGCTGCAGCGCTCTCTGCCACCATGATAATGGACCAAGCCTCTCAAACTGTCATAAGAGTTGCCTTGGTGGTCATGGTATCTCTTTCAGCAATAGACTAAGAAAGTGTTCCCAAGAAAGAGTGGCTCAAGGGTTCAGGAAGGAGGGGACTGCATGGGTGAACCCTTCAGGGCTAGCCTGGGCCCCACAACTCCAGCAGAGGCTGAGCCTCTACTCTGATGTTTTGGGTTCTTCTTAGTAAACAAGGGACTCAGAAGAGCCCCAGAAGGGCCCTCTTGGAGCAGTTGCAGAAACTGCAGGGAGAGCTGACCACGTTAGAGGTCCATGCACAGGCCCTCAAGAAGAAGTCATGTGTTGCAGGCAGCTCTGGAGGAGATCTGTAACCAGGACACCTGGTAGGTGGTTGCTTGGGCACACTCCTAAATTGTGCAAGTTAGGCTGGTAGGAGCTCCCTGTTCTCACAGAGTGAGATGACTCCATTGGCAAGAGCTCGGGTCTGGTTGGTAAGAAGGGTCAGAACCAAGTCACATGGCCAGAGTCCAACTCCTTTCTTGTGTATCTGTGTTCCTGTTGGTCACATCCAGGATCTTGGAGAAAATTTTAGTTTTAAGAAGTCTTATCTCAGGCCGGGAGGTGGTGGCACACGCCTTTAGTTCCAGCACTCAGAAGGCAGAGGCAGATGGATCATTGTGAGTTCGAGACCAGCCTGGTCTACAAGAACTAGTTCCAGGACAGTCTCCTAACCACAGAGAAACCCTGTCTCGAAAAACAAAGAACAAACAAAACAAAAAAGTCTTATCTCAGTTATGCATGATAGCATACTCCTATAATCCTAGCACTTAGAAGGTGGAGGCAGAAGGGTCCGGAGTTCAGGGTTATACTCAACTCTACAATAAATTTGGGGCCAGTCTGGGCTCCAAGAAACCTTGTCTCCAAGAAGTGAGGAGGTGGGAAGTTCCAGGAGGCACCAGTGTCCTTCAGGAGGGAGCTGGAGGTGCAGGAATCACCTCCCAGGTTGCCTCACAAGGAGGGAGCTGGCTACTAGAGGGCAGTATTTATGGCTCTACTTCAGAGACTCCAGAGTCAGGGTTTCCATTCTCTTCCCAACTACAAGCCAACTAGGCTCTTCCTCCTAGCTTTATCCTATGTCTCCTTCCTTCTCTACCTTCCCTTTATCGTGCCTCATCCATTCAGCATACATTTGGTGAGCATCTACTAAACACCTGGGCCTCTACCATGTGTAGAACCCATGTTAGAACAGCCTGTTCCTTGTCCCCCAAAGTGCATGACTTGAAGGCATACATGACAAGAAACAAGCAATTACAATTTAGTGTGCCAGTGAGGAGAGAGCTCAACCTGGAGAAGGGCAATAGATAGCAATGTCCTCTCCAAAGAGGGGATTCTGAAGCTCTGATCCCTCCCTGTGAGCTGACCAGGCATTTTCCAGAGGAAAGCTGGAAGGCACAACAGGAGGAGCAAGCAGCATGTACAAAGGCCCAGAGAAGAGGAGATGGGGTGGGAGCTTGTAAATGAAGCCCGGCCCAGGCTAGGTTATGAAACAGTTCCTGAAGACGCACGAATGACCAAATATCTGTTGTTCAAGATAGGGAACTAAGGACATCGTGAGGATACCTGTACTGGCTGATTTTGTGTGTCAACTTGACACAAGCTAGAGTCATCAGAGAGGAAGGAGACTCTGAGGAAATGCCTCCATGAGATCCAGCTGTAAGGCATTTGCTCAATTAGTGATAATGAGGGAGGAGTCAGTACATTGTGGGTGGTGTCATCCCTGGATTGCTGGTTCTGGGTTCTCTAAGAAAGCAGGCTGAGCAAGCCAGTGAGCAGCATCTTCCATGGCCTCTGCATCAGCTCCTGCCTCCAGGATCCTGCCCTGCTTGAGTTCCTGTCCTGATTTCCTTTGGTGATGGAAATGTAAGCCAAATAAACCCTTTCCTCCCCAACTTGCTTTTTGGTCATGGTGTTTCATCAAAATAATAGAAGCCTTAACTAAGACATCACCCAAGTCCAATTTAGGGAAAGCGGCGAGTTTACTGGGATTCCTTTCAGGTCTATTCGTGAGGGGAGATTCTCAAGAGCAGAAATGACTCAAAGGCAGCTATGTCACTGAAACCCACCCCAGCCCTGGTGATAGCTCTTAAAGCTGGACACTTGGATCTCATTGTTCAAAGGTAGCTCAACCAACAGTCTGGGGACTGCCTCTTCCAAGCAGTGCCAGTCTGATGGTGTTCTTCAACAGTCCTTACTGCATATATAAGCTTGGGGAAACAAGCACATTTGGGCCCTAGCACATTTGTCTCAGGGACTTCCTGAAGCTTTTTGAACTGTTTACTTCCTGAGTCTTAATGAAGGTCTCTCCAAGGTGTGTGTGTGTGTGTGTGTGAGAGAGAGAGAGAGAGAGAGAGAGAGAGAGAGAGAGGGAGGGAGGGAGGGAGGGAGGGAGGGAGGGGAGGGGGAGGGAGGAAGGGAGGGAGGGAGGGAGGGAGGGAGGGAGAGAGAGAGAGAGAGAGAGAGAGAGAGAGAGAGAGAGAGAGAGAGAGAGAGAGAGAGAGACTGACTTTTCAAAACAGGGCTTCTCTTTGTAGCCTTGGCTGTCCTAGAACTCACTCTATAGACCAGGCTGGCTCAAACTCACCTTCCAAGTGCTAGGATTAAAGGCATGTGCCAGCACTACCCAGCAAGCTGGGATGTTTTATCTCCTGGGAAACTGCTACATAACAGCTGGTGAGATGGCTCAGGAGGGAACAGCTCTTGGACAAGCCTGGCAACCTGAGTTCACCTCTGGAACCCATGTTGAGGTGGGAAGGGAGAACTGACTTCATAAAGTTGTCCTCTGGCCTCCACAGGTGCACATGCACACACAACTAAAAAATAGTATTTGGCTGGGTGGTGGTGGCGCACACCTTTAGTCCCAGCACTCGGGAGGCAGAAGCAGGCGGATCTCTGTGAGTTCAAGATCAGCCTAATCTACAAAAGCTAGTTCCAGGACAGCCTCTAAAAACACAGAGAAACCCTGTCTTGGGGAAAAAAAAATCTGTCCCAGATGACAAGCAGAGTTGGTGAGGGGGTTACTGTGAGATGTGGGATAGGAACCAGTTCAAGGGCTCAGGTGCCTTAAGCCCAAACATCCCTCCCCACCCCCAACTCCAGTACCAATCCAGTTGCTGGCAGTCTTTCCCCTTTGGTCTCTTAGAGCAAATGCAGGCGTGCGCAGGCTTACACTGGGGTGTGCACAGGCTTACACTGATGTGGTCATGCACACTCCCACAGACACATCACATATGAACTTCCTTCCAATAGTGTGCACACAGAGCAGGACACAGATACAGTGCCGTAAGGTAGGGATGGGGTCCACACAGAGACACAGGCCTCTACTTAGGCTGATCTGCTGATGTGGCTGGAAGCGATGGGATAGGCAGCTGGCTCAGGACCACCTGTGAACTGTCCCAGTTCTGAGCCTGTCAAAAGGGCATGGCATAGAATGTGGACAGCAGGTCACAGAACCCTATGGCATGTGAATCACAGACCCTGGACCAAGCTTACCGTAGTATTCTCCTACCAGGCAGACTTGGCCAGATGAAATAGCAGTTGGCCAAGGGCTGGCTGCCATCCATGCCATGCCGTCTGATTGGCAAAGGCCCAGCACTGAGGACCCCAAATTTTCCAACAAGTTTTGCCTTTCAATTTCACTCTTGTCTATCCTTAATCCCAGGAATTCATGATCCTTACTGTGTCTAAAGCAGAGATGAAGAGTATGAATGCTGGTCTGAAATCCTGGCTCCATATTACCTGTGTGACCTGGGGCAAGTCACTTGTATTTCTTGTATTTCTCAGGGCCTCAGCTGTAAAAATGGACAATCACACGTGTAGCTAATTATTACATGCTGCAAGAATGGCCATGCAAGAAGAGAAAGTTCCCTTTGAAGTCATAATCATCTGGGGCCCAGAGAGCTGCCACGTGGGGTTCTGATTCTTGTTCCCCCATTTTAGTTTGCTACTGAGCCACAGCTGAGCACCTCAGTCTCAGGCTAACACAGTTCTGCAGGCTGGAATTTCAGTGGGGGATCCTGCTGCTGGGTCAATGCTGTGGGTTCCTAGCAGTGGGCTCTGCTGGATCCTGAAGTCTTTGCCATTCCTGTCACCTGGGTCCCTTATATCCATGGCTCTCATGCCATCCCTGCATCTGAATTTATCTTCCCCCTTATGTAAAGATCACAGTCACATGGAGTTAGGACCTAGTTCAGGGGCCTCCTTTTAACCTGGTTATCATCTCCAAATACGGTCATATTTTTGAGGTGCAAGAGACTACAAGAACTCTTTTTAGGGGACACAGCTCAGCCCACAACACCCCCACCTTGCTTTTTGCTACTTTCTTGTTGGGTGGGTGTGACTTAGGATCTCGGGAACCAGCTATTCTTTTACTCATCTCCTTACATGACCCCAGGAAGATCACAGCTGCAAGAGGTCCCAGTGTTCAGAGGAGGGTGGTGGAGGGCAGGCAATGCTAGGCTGCAGAGTGGTGCTGTTTGCAGTGGGGCCCTGCCCTACTGCAAGGGGGATATGTGGACTTGAGATGGGGGTGCAGTTTGCCCCCTCACAGGCTTTCCCTGGCCAGCAATAGAAGCAGGACACAGGATCTGGGGAAAGAAAGCAATCAGATGGCTGCAAGTATTTAAAGGACCTAGGAACATCAGGTGGATAAACCCACATGAAATCAGGACCCTTAGTGAACACTTCTGGAGGAGCCCGGAGTTCTTGAAAAACAGTGGGAGGTACAGGCTCTGCCAGTCACTAGCACCCTTTTGCTTATGGGGCCTCAGCTCTTCTTTCTGTATAATGGGTCCCAAACTCTCTGTCCAGACACCTGTAGTTATTGGTATTCAGACTCAAGAGAATAGAGCTTCAGGGGCTATTCTATTCCAAAAGTAGACTCCAAACATAGGCAGAAGTATGGTAACTATGTGTGTGAGGATTTGGCCACTGCTGGGGTCAGCTGCTAAGATCCAGAACTGGTCCCCTGGTCAGTGTAGCCTGAACTCACAACCAAGGACAGACGGGGACATGAGAACATGACATGAGAATTCAGCCCAGGTACTCCAGTGTCCTTAACACCTGCCTTGTCCCAGAGGTAGAACTCTGCAGAGGACCCAGATCAGTTCCTGGAGTCCAGCAGAAGGTGGACCCCAGTTTGGCTTCTCTTTGGGGATCACTCAGGTGGCCTCCCTGACTCCATAGAGTAGGGCCTATGTCTCATAGAGTGGGCCTCTGGCTGTGGTTGGACCTAGTGATGGTCAGAATGGCGTGGAGAAAAGGGAACAGGTCACACCTCAGTAGCTGCTCCTTGTCCCAGGACCCAGAAGGCGCTGAGGCCTGTAGAGGAGCTAGAGTCTGCAAGCTAGACTGCATGGACAGAGCTCAGGGAGGCAGGCTCCAACCGAGGCCAGGGACAGAGAAAAGGGGGCCAGGCTGTGGTGGGCTGCCACAATCACTTTCACAGATGCAAGTTGGCCCAAGGTAGTATGAACACTCTCCCAAACACCAGGCTTGGGACCTTCCTAGTACAGGATACAGCCGTGGTCTCCCTCTGTACTGTGGATGGAGTCCTCAAGGCCACACTGAGCCCTTGTTGCCAGGAGCTAGAGAAGCTGAACCTCACAACAACACCGTCTGTTGGTAGGGTCCAGGCTAGAGGCAAGACAGGTTGGCAAGGTGTGCAAAGTGATTAGGGATAATGGAATCTCCTCATGGGACCATACATCCTTTCCAGACACAGAGCCAGGCTGCTCTGTCCTCTTACCTCCTCGGGAGCCCTGGTCAGCCCAGCCTACTTCGAGGGGGTAGGTGGACTTGGCATAGGGACTCCCTGGGGGAACAAGCTCTATGCTATGGTAGGTAGCTACAGTCACAGGTCTCTGGCAAAACCTTGTCCTTGTCCCTTGTCTGTCATGGGACCTAAAATGCCTGCGCTGATATAACTGCTAAGGTTCCTGAATGTTGGTGGATGAGGCCATTTGCATGCCCCTTTCCTGGTTATAAGAGTTGGGAACAGACTGACCAGTGTGTGGGGGGTGCCAAGATCCTCATATGGCTTCATGTGCTTGCCACCAATGACCCTGTGTCCTACTAGGAAAGCCCTGAGTACTAGCTTTAGATAACTCAGTGACTATTGATGCCTCGAACAGCTATATAATCCTCCTTTTGGGCAGGAAGACTGCTAGAAGAGTTGGTAACTTGCTCCAACCCACACAACCCAAAAGCAGCTAAACCCTTGGTCTCGTAGCCTGTCTCAGAAAGGTGTTTGCTCTCAGCCAGTTGGTAAGAGCATCCTCAATAGCCACAGGCAATATCAGTTTGGGATTTGCATCTCCCTCAGCTTCTCTGGCTGTGTTGGCTAGTTTATGTCAACGTGGCACAATATATAATTATCAGAAAGAAGGGAACCACAAGGGAGGAATGTGGTGATATATTATTTATAATTCTTTAAAAGTTTTCCTGAAAATCAGAAAAGCAAATCAGTCAGCCACTAGCTCTTACCTCCACCTCAGCTCAGACCAAAGGGTGGTCCTCAATGCGACTAGAGACTAATCAATGCCTTCCTATCCTCAATGTGGCTGGAGAATGAATGACAGCTCTGATATCCTGTTCCTGTCTTAAATACCTCTCATGAATGCTGGGATTAGGGACGTGTGATCCCAAGTACTGAGATCATTTTCATGGGAGCCATTTTTATTTAGGACTGGATCAATGAGGTACAGCTCAGTGTGGCCTTGAACTAACAGAGATCTGTCTATCTCTTAATCCTGAGTCCTAGGATTAAAGGTGTGTTCCTGGCTTGGGCCGGCCTGTGGCTGACTTTGCTTTTTGCATCTTCAGGCAAACTTTAATAAATCATAAATAATATATCACCATAGAGGAAATGTCTTCATAAGATTGGGGTATAGGAGCCGGGAGTTGGTGCACATGCCTTTAGTCTCAGCACTCGGAAGGCAGAGGCAGGCAGATCTCTGTGAGTTCAAGGCCAACTACAGAGCTAGTTCCAGGACAGGCTCTGAAGCAATACAGAGAAACCCTGTCTTGAAAAACAAAACAAAACAAAACAAAACAAAAATAAAAAAGACTGGGGTGCAGGCAAGCATGTAGAACATTTTCTTAAATAGTGATCGATGGGTGGTGCTACCCCTGGGCTGTTGGTCCTGCATTATGTAAGACAGCAGGTCATGAGCAAGCCTTGAGGAACAATGCATCAGCTTCTGGCTCCATGGCACCTGTTGCATCACTGCTGAGTTTTCTGAGACCCCAGCCCAACTTTTACAATCGATCCAGGAGCAACTCTACAGAGGCACTGTGGACCCTTCCTGAATTGCTGGATGTACACTGTCAATTGCACTACTTCCCTTCATGGACAGAGCTGGATTTTGATGACAGCAGATTGCCTCTCAGGAAATGGATTTGATGAAAAGATTTCAAGGAGGTTTGGTCAAGGAGGTTTCACAAATGGAGAAGGCATCAAGTTTTTCCTTTGGGGGTGCTCTTTAGCAAGAGAAGGGTATCATCCATAGACAAAACATCCCTAGGTCTGAGACCTTCTAGAGGTCAATGTGGGGCCAGCTGTGTCTGGACTTCTCCACATACCTGAGAGGCCCAGAATAAACTTCTCTCCTCTTTGCTATTCTGGTCTATGTTGCATCCAACTAACTCCCTCCCTCGCAGTCAACTCACCCCCATCCCCAAGTTTCTCGCTTTCTCACAACCTCAACTCCTGTTTGTCTCAGTGGCTCCAATGTGGGGAAGGCCACTAGTTTGTTAAAACTGCCCACCCCTCACCATCTTGGCCTCTGGTCTTTTGGGATGGGGCCTCATTTTGTAGCCTGGGCTGGCCTCAAATGATGCTCCTGTACCAGCTCTTCAACCACTGACACTACAGACATATGCTCCTATGCCTGGCTCCTTGTCCTTCATCTATCTTAGCCACTGTCTGGGTTGGTACTTCAATATCCCCAAGCTCAGCAACAACACTTTACCCTTTCTATTCTGGCCATTCTTTACAAGTTCCTTCTCTCCAGTTCTGATTCCAACCCTGATGGGGTGATTAGGCGCCCCATCCATGCTCTGTTTCCACTGGCTCTGGGGAAGTCCAACAGAGGAAAGGTGGCCAGCTAAGGACAGCAGCAAAGGCTTTCCCTTCAGGATGCTAGAGCCACTAGGTAGGTGGTCCCAGGATAGGCACAGCAGGGTACAGCAGAGACCTGTTGACAAACATCCCTGAATCCTCTGCCTCCCCCACTCAGGTCCCTTTCCCTTCTCAAAAGGGCAACCACTTTGGAGTCCAATCCTAGCTCTTTGGCTCCGCAGGCACATTTCTGCTCAGGATTTTCATGTGTACAATGAGTAGCCAGTGCCTTAAAGACTGCACCCCATGAGCAATGGACACAGTGCTAGGCACAGTGGTTACCGATGATCCATGCCTGCTCACTGTGTGGCCTAGTTGTTCAACCTCTCCGTTTCTTCATCTGTAAAGTGAGTAAACATGACTAGTCTTACCTCATAAACAGGTAGAGGACTATATTAGTTACCTTTCTATTGCTAGGAAGAGACATCATGGCCAAGGCAACTATGCTCATCATAGTAGGGAACATATCAGCAAGCAGGCAGGCATGGTGCTGGAGCAGTAGCTGAGGGCTTACACCTGATGCACAAGGAGTTAGAAAAAAGAGAGCTAACTGGGATAGTGTGGACTTTTCAAAACCTCAAAGCCCACCCCCAGTGATACACCTCTCCATCCCTTAATCCTTCCCAAACATTTCCACCAACTGGGGATCAAATATTTAAAATTGTGGGCTTACGGGGCCATTCTCATTCATGTCACCACAGAAATTAAAGAAGTTAATACATGTAACAGCCCATACCAGGTTTGATGGTTGCCATCAGAGCTCATCTCTACGGCACACACCCAAAAGTGAATTTTCACAGCCCTGGTTTCCAAGACTATCAGACTATCTCCTCTTCTGAAACACACTTGTTTGTGTCTCCTACCTCCTTTTTCTTGAGACTCAGTTCCATGTAGCCCAAGAAGCCTCTGACTCCTTATGTAACAGTGCTTTCCTTGACCTTCCGATAGTCCTGTCTTCGCTTCACAAATGCTGGGGAGCCTGAGTCGCTACACCCAGATTTCCTGCCCTTTTTTTGGCTTTTTTTCTTAGTAATGAATAAGCATTCAACAGTCCATCTTAGTACTTCTCCTTTGCAAATATCTTTCTCCAGCTTGTCCTTTCTTATTTTTGGAAACAGGGTCTCATTATATAGTGGCTGGCCTGGAACTTGCTATGTAGACTAGATTCAGGCTAGATTCAGTTTCACAGATATCTGCCTGCTTTCTCAGTACTGGGATTAAATGTATGTGCCTCCACATCCGGCTTTAAGATTTTTTTTTTTTCTGTGTATGAGTATTTTGCTTGCATATATGCATGTGTGCCTCCTGTATGCCTGGTGTCCTTGGAGGCCAGAAGAGGGCACTGGATCCCCTAGAACTGGAATTACAAATGGTGTGAGCTACCCTGCAGAGGTTAGGAATCAAATCCAGGTCTCCTGAGAGAGCAGAAGGTACTTCTTCTAACACCTAAGCCATCTCTCTAGCTGTTTGTCTTCTGGTTTTATGGTTTGGAGAACTCTCTCTCTCTCTCTCGTGTGTGTGTGTGTGTGTGTGTGTGTGTGTGTGTGTGTGTGTGTGTGTGTGTGCGCGCGCACACACACACATGCATGCACAAATGACTGGGGTATTAAGTTTGGAATTTTCTGCCTTTTCTGAAGCCTATTATCCTTGTTTTCTCTGACATCCTGCAACAGAAGGAACTGCAGTGGCTTGGTGTGGTCCTCAGATTCTTCACCCTGAGTGAGAAGAAGCCTCAACTCTTTTATCTCCATCTGTTGTAGTTTGAATGAGAATGCTCCCCATTATATATTTGCATGCTTAGTCCCCAGCTGATGAACTTTTTGGATGATGGACTGGGAGGTGTGTTCTTGTGGAGTAGGTGTGTCACCAGTGGGGTGGCTTTAAGGTTTCAAAAGCCCACACCAGGCTGTCTGTCTCTGTCTCTCTCTGCCCATGGATCAGGATGTGTCAAGCTCTCAGCTACTGTTCCAGCACCGTGCCTGTCTGCTTCCTACCATAATAATGGGCCAACCCTCTGGAATTGCAAGCAATACCAGAATTAAATGCTTTCTCTTATAGGTTGTCTGGGTATGGTATCTCTACACAGCAATAGAACAGTAATAAAGACAGCCTCCAACATCCTTGACCCATTGTCACTCTTTACCTCTCAGACTCCCAGCCAGAAGCTGGCTTATTCTTCATGTGTCACAGAAAGCTCTAGATGTGACACACGTGACTGGTGACCAGTGATTAAAATGCTGGTCATTTTCCCCCTTCAAACAGGGTTTCATGTAGTCCAGATAGGCCTGGAACTCCCTAGGTAGCTGTGATGATTAATCTTGGTTGTCAATTTGACTATATCGGGAATTGACTAAAACCCAAGCATCTGGGCACATCCGTGAGGGATTTTTCTTGTTGGACCCACCCTAAATCTGGGCTACATCTCCTGGTGGCAGTCCACATAAAAGAACACGAAAGAAGGAAGCTTTGTTTTTTGCCTGCTTGTCCTCACTGTCACTGGCAAGTTCATCTATTCTGTTCCCGAGCCATTCCTTCACTGGTGCTAAATCTACTTCCTCAGGGTTCCAACACGGACTGAAGCCAGACAGCTCTGTAGGACATCCCTGAGACTCCAGTACCAGTCCTATGGACTGAACAACTTTTGGATCCTTGACCACTGTTGGACTACTCCAGCGGTTCTCAATCCTCTTAACGCTGTGACCCTTCTATATACAGATCCTCATGTTGTGCTGACCCACAACCATGAAAGTGTTTTCGTTGCTTCTTCATAACTGTAATTTTGCTAGTTATGAATTGTAATGTAAATACCCGTGTTTTCCAATGGTCCTAGGCAACCCCTGTGAAAGAGTCTTTTGACCCCCAAAGTGGTCTTGACCCACAAGTTAAGAACTATTGAACTACTCAGATCACACTTCATAAGCCACTCTAATAACTTCCATATTCATACATACATACAACATACATGCATACATATTCATTCCATCAGTTTTGTTCCCTTAGCCAACAAAGACTTTGCTCCATCATTTTTGTTATTGTGCCTATTCTCATACACCATTATAGCCCTAGCAAGCATAGAACTCACTATATCTCAGCTAGGTAGTAGTGGCACATGCCTTTATTCCCAACACTTGGGAGGCAGAGGCAGATGGATCTCTGTGAGTTCAAGGCCAGCCTGGTCTATAACCAGTGAGTTCCAGCACAGCCAGGACTGCTACAGAGAAAACCTGTCTCAAAACAAAAACAAACAAAAACAACAACAACAACAATCACCCCCCCTCCCCAAAGCACAGTGTGTCATAAATAGACGGCCTCTGCTTCTTAAATGCTGGGGTTAAGGTATGCCACTTTTAAAGATGACTGATACATCTTCTTTAAAAAAAAATTAAAAACTGACTGGATGGTGGTGCCCCAAGCCTTTAATCTCAGCACTGAGGAGGCAGAGGCAGAGGCAGAGGCAAGTAGATCTCTGAGTCCTAAGCCAGCCTGATCTATAGAGTGAGTTTCAGGACAGCCTGAGCTACAAGGAGAGACCCTGATTTGAAAAATAAATAACTTTTATATGGGGTTTGTGGGCATATGTGCCACAGCACATGTGCAAAGGGCAGAGGACAACTTTGGGGTCAGCACTCTTCTGCTAGATCAAACTAGGTATCAGCTGTGGAGCAGGAGCTTTTACCTGCCAGGTCCTCCAGGCGCTGGGGTACAGAGGTATAAATCATTACGCCAGGCCTTCTCCCCTTCTAGGACAGTTTGTATGGAGGTCAGAGGACCAAGTTGCAGGAGTCAGTTTCCCCTTGTACCATGTGGGTCGCTGAGGTCTAACTCAGATCATCAGGCTTAGAAGCAAGCACCTTACCGGCTGAGCCACCTTACTGGTGGTTTTCATTTTACCAGGGTAGAGGATCTGGCTAAGTATCTCATGATGGCTTGAAACCCAAGATCCCTGTGTATAGTGTGACAGTACAGAAGTATACTGCTGTCACACTGGCTAGTGAGACTCATGTCTCTGCTCATGGACAGATGAGCTGCTTGCATGGGAGGTGGCATTACCAGCCCATGCAGTCCTTGCCCCTAGGTCACCCTTCCAAGTCCATGCCCTGGTTAGAACACATTCTCTAAAATTAAGAAGATGATGACACACAAGTCCCTCAGCCGAGGCCCTCCTAGGTAGGGCCCAGACACATCTCTTTAGAACCAGACCCAGTGAGAGCTCACTCAGCAAGGGTCTGTTAAGCCACGGAGGTGGCTCCCCGGCCAATCAGATACTAATACATCACTGCTGTCAGTTTTGCTGACTGGTAATGCCAGGAGATTCTGATGGCACTGCAGAGAAATAGGGGTCCAGCCCTTCAGGGAAGCAGACAGTGAAGGGGAGAAGGTTCAGGAGGAGCTGGGGACCGGAGGCACAGTTCATGAAGTCCTTTTTCACTCTGAAGGATCTTGTCAAGTGCAAATCAGTGAAAGAAACCCAGACCTACTCATGTGAAGAGGTAGAGCTTTATTGAAATATAAACATTCAAGAACATGTAAGACAGAAAATAACCACAACATATACAGACACTTGCTGTGAGAGGACGCCTGAGGTATTTATTCACGGCCTAAGCTACCATGTGCTATCACATTTTTTTTTTCTGGTTAGAATACATACAAGACATGGAAAGGGGGATGCTGTCCCACCACATGACTTTCAGGACTATGCCTGCAGGGGGAGCTCCACTTGAGCCACAGCCCTAATGCTGGGCACACAGGCACCCCAGCCCTTGCATTTTCTGACTAGGAGCCTGCTACTGGCTTGAGGGCAGTGAGGGGCATGGAGAGGGACAGGTGGACAAGCTGCCTGGGGAAAGAGAAAGAGGATTCCATGACCAAAAAGACCTGCACTGTTCCTGTCCCTGGATAGGAAGGGTCTATTCCTTCATGACTAAATCCTGAGACACACTGGCCAAATAGGGTTCTCACAACACCAGACCCCAGATGTCCTCTACCCAACCCTGCCTGGTGGGCAAGGCTTCTGAGACCAGAAGAGAGTCAGACCCCAGTCTAAGAGCTGTGTGTGTGTGTGTGAGTTACTATGTGTGTCCTGGCACAGGGAGAGAAGCCGGAAGTCAGCAGTGTGGCGCCTGCCAGGCTGAGGTATACTTGTGCACATGCTTTCAGTTTCCCTTTCTTGTCCTAGTCAGGACTGCTGGGCCATGCTGTGGTCTCTACCACAACCCATGTAGTCCCGGTGGGTGATGCTTTAGGTAACAGAGTAGAACACACTGGATAAGAGCGGAGCCCTGTGTAAAGACCACCCTTACTCTACCACAGTGGCCTGTTCCAGCTACATGCTAGGAGGAGACAGAGCTCTCTTAGCATCCTCTTGTCCCTGGGGCTCAGCCTCAGGCAGGGCCCACAGACATTTGCCTATGACCCAAGGTGAGGGCTCCAAGGGCAAAAAGATACCCTGCCCTACTCTGTCAGCTGGGGTAGGGGCAGAAAGAACCAGTGTGGTTTCAGGATCCACCAGCAAGCATGGGCCCCTCCATCCCATCCTCCTGCTGTGGTGATCCCTGAGTCACCCTTGCCTGCTCCACCTCCTGGCCAGAGCATGGGCAGGTTGGAGGGAGGCTGGCTGCAAACAGCACCTGGCTGGGGTGATCTGCTTTCATTTCTTTGGTGCTACAACAGCAACAACAATAAAAATTAAAAAAAAAAATTAAAGTCAGCAAAACACATAAAAAAGATTACAGAGATGCAAATACTTCCTGAAGAATCAAATAGCAACAATTACAAATCTGAGGTATTTCAGTGAGCCTGACATCAGCATGTCTGGGGCTGCTGGTAGGGCTGAAATAGCCCCAAGAGACGACGGTAGGGGTCAGGGACAAGTGGTATCTTGGGAGAGCTGGACAACATGGGCAGGCAGGGAGCTGAGGTTTAGAGATTAGAACGGAGTCTTGTTGGGGAAGTACCAGGGCCCGGAGACCATGAGCTCTTCCTCCTTTTCATGTGTAGAGGCCTTGAACCTAAAGCCTGCCCTCACACATTTATTTCTTAGAATAACAAAGGAGGTACACCAGGGCCCTGAGGAGTGAAGTTAAGATTTGGATTGAGCGGCCCATGCCCAAAGAATCAAGCAGTAAGCAGCAAGGAGGACTGGGAAGGCCCACCCCCATCCCATGCTCTGTAGACAAGAGCAAGGAAGACAAGTTCCCAACTCCTAGAGCCCCAAATGGGATTTAAACACTGGGGGACTGGGCAGACTAAGAGACCGGTGACCCTGGGGTGAAGGCAGAAGGCAGCAGAAAGGAAATAAATTAAGGGGAAGGGAAATGGAAAGCCTCCAGCCCCATGTCGCCTTACAGATTGTCGATACACTGCTCTGGGATGGGAGGTGGTTGGAAATCCTCAGGAAGCTGGATGCCCAGATGTCCCACCCAGTGCTCCAGGACAATCCCTGATTGGACAACGCTGCTCTGTCCTGCCCCCCCCCCCCCCGCCCCGTCTCTTCTTGTTCCCCAGAGTACAGCAGAACCTGAATGGAGCCTGGACAAATGGACACTTCCAAATTCAACATGTGGCCAGATGGTGTCTGATGTGGGCTCCATGAGATGAGGTAAATTTTGTGCATCGATCTCCCTTACTCTCTGCAGGAGAGTAGAAAGTGGGTGCTGGGTGCTGCTCATCAGAGGGACCAGCTGGTAGAGGGCTCTGCACTGGGGGTGCCCCGGGATGAGGTAGGACTTGGTGAGCAGTGAGAGCTGCCGCTGCCGCTGCCGGCACTGCCAATGCTCTGGGGAGCAGAGCCTGCAATGAGGTGGACCACTGGTTTCTGGGCAAACAGCACACCTGGGGTGGGAGGAGAAGCAGTATGGGCTCAGGAAGAGAGACTGTAGCTCAGTTCAATTAAACAAGGCATGACTGCTGGCTTAACCCTGTGTGCTCCATTCTCCTACCATGCCAGATGTCAGTAGAAGCTCAGACAATTGTCCTGCTCATCAAGGACATGCTACTGAAGGACAGGCATGTAATCACATCTTTGTTAGAATGACATAAATGTAGCCAGGCATTGGTGGTGCACGCCTTTAGTCCCACCTCTTGGGAGTCAGAGGCAGGCAGATATCTGAGTTTGAGGCCAGCCTGGTCTACAGAGCTAGTTCCAGGACAGGCTCCAAAGCAATAGAGAAGCCCTGTCTTGAAAAACAAAACAAACAAAACAAAACAAAAAACAAACAAACAGAATGACATAAAAGTTCTAAGACTGCTATAGCTCTGCTAGGGACACCATAAGGGTTGTGAACAGAGGAACATAAGTGCAGTCCAGAAAAAGTTTGGTGGAAAGTGTGTGTCAAAATTGCTTGAAAGGGAAAAAGCACCAAGCCAAAGAAATGGTGGCCAGGGAACCGGGAACCCAAGACACAGCAGGAAGACAGAGTACCCCATTGGGGCTGGTAGAGGTGTAAATGCTTTAGATAACAGGTAGAGTAAGGGGTTAAGGAGATTGGAGGGGTCTTGTATAGCTATAGGAACTTATTTTGGAGACCCTGAAAGTTTTAAGCAGAAGGACATGAAAACATCTGGAATTCAGGATGCTCTCTGGGAGGTCAGAAGATGAGGATGCTCAAGTCCTAGGAGACCTGAAGAGGAACTGGCCTAGCAGTGGCAGCAAGCACAGGAGTGAGCAGCAGCAGGTTGAAGGCCTTGAGTCTCAGAACCACCCTTAGGTTCCTGGACACCACATCCCGACTGGGAAAGGCTGGGACAGACAGCGTCAGGACAGATGAGTAGCCCATTGTCAGAGTGTTGGGAGCCTCAACTTCTGACCCTTCCTATTCTGAGAACAAAGGAGAAAGTCCCCCACTTCTTCCTCCTAGGAAGATGACAAGAGGGAGTTGAGATCTAGCCACAACTTTCAGTTTCTGTTCTCTTCAGGACTCAACCCAAGCCACATCATGAGCACAGGGCACCAAGACAACACAAGAGACTGGCAAGCCACAGTGGCATGGCTGTTCTAGGAACCCATCCTTCCCTGGCTGCTCTAAGATGCTGTGGCTGGTGGCCAGGGGCTATCCCTAGGGTAATATGCTGGTTAAAATGCAAAGTTTAACTGGTTTGTGTGTGGATGTCACCAGGTAGCTGACACACTTCATGCCCTGGTAAAATCAGACAGAATTCACCAGCCTGAGCTTGTACGTCCCCCAAACAAATGGGGGTTGGGATTTATTACCTATGTAAACTCTATGTTGAGCACTTCTGAAATTTACAGATGCAAACCCAACTACCCACCAAAATACTGGTAGGCAATTAGGTTAGGGAGATCCAACTGAAAAGTGGCAATGTCCCCAGGGGCCAAGGCTGCTTCTGCAGCACTCAGATTCACTGCTGATATATTTTATTTATTTTTGATGGGGTCTCATCTGTAGTATAGTTTAGCTTTGAGCTCATGATGTGACAACCTTAGCCTCCTGAGTGCTGGAACTACAGATATGTTTTGCTGCACTTAGCTATGCTGGTGTCATGTAAAAAAGACAGGGAATGGAATTGGAGTGATGGATCAGCAGTTAAGAGCAGTAACTGCTGTCCCAGGGGACTTGGGTTGGATTCCCAGCACCCACATGCAGAAATACAAGCAGATAGATGAAACATTCATGCACACAAAATAATAATAATAATAATAATAATAATGATAATAATAATAAAAGAAATGGAGCTGGGCATGGTAGTTCAAGTCTTTAATCCTAGCACTCAGGAGGCAGAAGCAGGAGGATCTCTGAGTTAGAAGCCAGCCTCGTCTACAGAGTAAGTTCCAGGGACAGCCAGGGCTACACAGAGAAAACCTGTCTCAACATGCCCTGTACCCCCAACCCCAACCCTACCCCCCACTCCCAAAAAAAGACCATTTAATGAGTCTTTTGCAGTCAGGGAAAGGAGATTTCTCTGGAAGACTGTGCATGGTAAATGGTGACCTAGCTTATAATATATACTAAAATGTGTGAGGAGGGAGGGCTGTCGACAAACTCTCATACTAAATGACATCTTCAACTAACCAGCCATTGACTGGAAGGGTCATCTTATCAATCTGTCAGGATCTCTGTATCTTAGGACAGACATACACACAGACACACACTCCCCACAGCTTCAGGGTCCTACCTGTATAGGTAGTGCCATCAATATCCACAGACATATTGATGCTCCCAATGCTGCTTGTTGTCAAGTTCAGTGCTGCAGCTGAAGTTTCTGCTCTGTCTTCTGTAGAATCAAGAGAGACAGTGGACCTGGTCACTCTTCCTGCTGTCCTCTGATGCTGCTTATTTAAGCTGGTCTGTAGTCACTTTCTACAATCTCTGTCTCTACTACCTCTCATCATAGGTCTGGCAAAAGAGTCAGGCTCACCAACTTCCTGCCAAGTTATTCCTGAACTCTTAGAGTGAAAGGACAACAGGTCAACACTAATTGAGCATCCACTATATATATCAACCCCAGAAATCAGCCTTTGCCTCCTCCTGTCCCTGGTACATCTGAACGTGAGGATTTCTGGAGAAGGATATTTTGCCTCCATCACCTAGCTCTCCCTGCCCTGTGGGGCAGCTGGCACACAGGGCTTCTGCCAAGCTCACTGACCTCTGCCTTCTCCTTCCACAGAGTCAAACACTGCTCTATGTGAGTTGCCTTTTCCACTGGCCTCTAAGTGGTTCCTTCTGCCCACCATCCAGGAGGGCTGCCTGGGCATCTCAACAGTTCCTTTCATAACTGCCTCCCTTCCCAGTATACAACTGCCCCTATTTGCTTTGACAGAGAGCTAAAGCAACAATGACATAAAAAGGCTTGAATAGGAGAGCAGGAAGAAGAATGAGGGAATGTGTGTTTTAGGAAGAAGTGGAAAACTAGAAAAATGAGGAGGGGAAGGGGGAAAATATCAAACATTCTGTTAAACTTGCATTGCCTGCTTCTTTTCTTATTCCTGAAGCCACTGGGGGCTCCACTGTTTCTCAGGAATGACAGACCTGACCGTTGCCTACATCTGGTAAGGTGGATGGGATGGATATAATTTACACAGTGCCACAGGCTGGGGGAGTACAGCATCTGTTCCTCTGTGAATAACCACTTCCATTCTTGTTAGAGAACAAGGACTTCACTGATTGAAGCACCTCTGATCTAGAAAACATCGGGGTGGTGAGATCATGGCAGGCTCTCTTCTAGCCTCTAGAGTCTTCTAGGGCAGTGAAGGCAAGGGAAGGCTAGTTGAAGAGGATATAACTAGAATCACCCAGCCTCAGGGCCTTGGATGGAGCAGGGGTGTGGCAGGCATCATGAAGGAAAGATGGAGTTACACACTAATGCTTACCCCTGCCATTGATTCTGATCTTCATGGGGAGCTGACGTGCCATGCTGAAGAGGTTTCGCTGGAAGGCCTGCTGCACCAGGCGCTGCTCCTCCTCCGACAACCTTGATGCCTTCTTCTCAGGGGGCTCCCCTGATTCTAGACGATCTCGTAAATGCTCCAGTGTACCTGACCGGTTGCCAGTCTGCTGGCCTGCCAAAGTCCCAGGCACAGCCAGGCGATTTGGCACAGGCACTGTTGTCACTGGGACTCCATCACCTGTGAAACAACACAGCTAGAATAGTCCACAATGACTTATCCCTCTACCTCAGTGCCCATCCTAGACAAAGGGAAACTGGGCTTCTTTTCTCTATCCCTTCACTCCTCCAAAGGCCCTGCTCACCTTTCCTGAGTGTAGATGCTGGGGATATCCGAGGGCTACTAGCATTGGTACCACTGTTGGAGCCAAGCCCAAGGATGGAGAATCGGATCTTGGGGGGTGATAGAAGGGCAGGGGTCCCAGCAGTGGCAGCACTAGCAGCAGCGGCAGCAGCAGCGGCTGCTGCAGCAGCAGTGGCAGGAGAATAGCCAAAGAGGGAGGAGCTATAGCTGGGCCTCCGACCTTCCCGACGGTTGCCATCAATGGCTGCCTGTAGTTCAGCTGGGGAACTCAAGGCTTTCTTCTCACACTCATAGGCATATAGATACTTCATGTACCTGCAGGAGAAAAGAATAATCTAAAACACAGTACCAGAGACCATCTAGTTTAAGTTGATGTGTCTTTGGAAGCAGCCTTGATCAGGGAAGAGCTAGGGTTTGATAAGTACAGCAGAAATTAGAAGAAAGTCTGGGCTCACTGGACACATTTTTTCAGGCTTCTCTAGCACTACTCAGGTATATATACTGCTTGAATCTGAAGCATTGGACATAAAGGGAACCTTGAGGACTTAGCTAACATCTTTTCCACTGGCCTCTATACCTTTGAAATGCCCCTAGATGCCTGTGTTTTGTAGTGCCTTCTTGGTTCCTTATGATTCAGTAAGGCTGGTCAAACAGGAGCAATTCTTCTCATTGGGTGAGACCCAGGAGGACTGTCTTCCTTTGTGTGTGTCATCTGTCCCAAGGAGCTGACATTCTAATTACAGCTATTTTTACTAGAACAGTCCTGTGGATAAACCTTTCTTTCTTACACTTACTTATTTTGTGTGCATGTATTATGGGCATGGGTGAATGCATGGCATGGTGCGGGTATGAAGTCAGAGAACAACTGTGGTGGTCCTCTTCTTCTACAGTGAGGGGTGTGTCTCAGGGGCTGAGCACAGGTAGCAAGCTGTGACAGTGAGCAGGTACCCACCGAGCCCTCTTTCTGGCCCCCAACCTGCCCACCTTTCTTTTTCTATCTTTTTTCTTCAAGACAGGGTTTCTCTGTGTAACAGCATTGGCTGTCCTGGAACTTGCTCTGTAGACCAGCCTGGCCTTGAATTCACAGAGATCTGCCTGCCTCTGCCTCCTGAGTGCTGGAACTAAATGTGTGCACCACCACAGCTGCCCATCCCTTACCATCTTTCAATAAGGCCAGGGAATGATATTTGACAGATATGCCAACTGTTCATTCATGGAGCAACTAGAACATTACAAAAGAATACTTTCCACTTTGGTTTTCTACATGGCTACTCTCAGATTTACTGTTTCTGTCAACCCTTGTTAACTAGTCAATCAGTGACAAAACTGGTCAGCAACCAATGAGGCTGGACTGACCTGAGGCTGAATATAGGGTAAGAGGAGCCACATGAGTGGTCATATTCTGGAAAGAGTGTAGAATGCAGGGACAAGAAGCCCAAGTTTGAATTTCAGGCCTATTGGCCCAGTATGGCACTGGCTAAATTGATTAGCCCAGGGCTTAGGTTTTATAATCTACAAAAATGTGGAGTTATCTATTTGCCAAGACTGATTATGAAGTTTAAATCACACAGAATAATAAAATATTGGCACACAATAGCCATGATGAGGGCAGCTTTTCAGATCTGAGGGAGGAATTTGACTCCTTTCTTCCCTTCCTCGACTTAAGGGCTAACCATCCTGATATGTGCTCAGCCTTCTTAGCCCCGGCCACTCACTGGGTTCTGAGGGTGAAGGCAGCACTGGTGATGGACGTGGGCAGGTTCAGGCCTTTGGTGATCTCCCTCCATATTTTCTTGTTGATGATCTCCACCAAGCCTCCCTTTTCTGTGACCAGTTTATAAAGCATATACAGGTCCAGGATCTGCTTGGCCATTATGGGAATCCGGTTGATAGGGGTGCCTGTGATTGTCCAACAAGAGAGAGAGCTGTGTCAGTCAAGCTGAGTAAGAAGGTATCAAATCTGCACACTCACCACTAGCATGCTCTGTGCAGACTGCCTGCCTTCTCTCCTGAGACAGGATAGAGAAACATATTTTCTTTTTCTCTTATGACTAGCCAAGTCAAAGTAGCTACTGGACATAAAGGTCTCCCAGGGAATAAAAAAGCCACTCAACAATTCTTTCCCCACTCACTAATCACTCCACCCCCTCCCTGGCCTCTGAAAGCGGGAGGGTCAGAGCAGCTTCCGCCCACTGGCCCAGAGGGGAAGTGAGAGGGAGCCAGGGACTTGATTAGGAAACCTGGCACTGGGCAGGAAGGGCTACTAATGAGCACCGGGGGACAGGAGTGAGGGAGGGGCCCAGGTCCTTTCACAGGAGGCTGGGATGCTCGTCAGGAGGCGTGATGGATGACTGTCATTTGGCAGCCTCGGGATTAATGATCTGGAGGTCAGAGGGGAGAATTCCACAGGGAAGGGTCAGCATCCGGGGCAGTGAATGAGACTTGTTGCCTTTTGATGGCAAACTCCTCTTACTGTACATGGGCTGCTGCTCCTGCCCCACCCCTTCCCTGCCCCCATCTTACTGAGTTGCCTCATAATGGAAAGCCAGCCTGAACAGAGGCTGCTCCTTTTTCCCTCAGCTGAATATCAGCCTCACCATTTTTTTTTTTTTTTTTTTTTTTTTGGAAGTAGGGTTTAACTAAGTTGACCAGCTGGTTTCAATGTAAAACCCTCCTGGTTCAGTCTCCCAAGTGCTGGCCTCATGAGATGTGACAACACATCCACATCAGCTATTTCATAGGATAACCCAAACAGGAGAATAGAATGAGGGGCTTCCCCTGCTTAAAAAAAAAATATCTTATACATGTGCTAGAAAGGTAGCTCAGCAGTTAAGAGCATTGGCTGTTCTTCCAAAGGCCCTGGGTTTGATTCCCAACATCCACTCGGAGACTCACAACTACCTATAATTCTAGTCCCAGAGGATTTGATGCCCTCTTTTGGCCTCTGTGAGAACTGCATGCACATGGTACATGGAAACATACAGCAAAACACCCCCACAAATCCAATAATAAAATTCATGGGCATGGTGGCACATACCTATAATCTTAGCACCTAGGAAGGAGAAATGAAGATCTCTGTGATCTTTGAGTTCAAGGCCAGCATGGTCTACAAAGAGAGTCCCAGTCCATTCAGAGTTACATGGTAAGTCTGTCTCAAAATAAATACATAAAATAAAAATGCACACTGACCTCATCTTCACCTCCTTACCTGGGCTCTCTTGCCCTCTCTCTGCCCCTTTTGCCTCAACCACAGTTCTTACAAGTTAGGCAGGAACCTCTGGATTCCTGGCTGTTCTCATCACCCACTTTCAGGTCACTGGGAGGCTCCACTACCTCCTTCTCTGAGGTACCTCTCAAAAGTACCTTTCCTTTTTAGCCTGGGCCACCAACCTCGGTCAGGTCAATGGTTCACCTGCAGCAGCCTGGATTCTTAATCACTGAGCCATCTCTATAGCTCCTCACTTGATTATTTAAAAGCCTACAAAGCCTCGTGGCTTATCCCACTTTATACGACTAGGTCATGTGATCCACACTCACCAATGCCCTACAAAATATGGCCTATTTTCAGCAAATCCCAGTAACTGCTATTGCTCCAGTCAGCTGAGCCTTCTCAACATCCTCTCGACAAGCCCACTTTTGCCTCTACTACCCATCCTCAGGTCTGATATAACTTATCTTGCTCAAGTCTCCATCTGTCTTTCAGCAGCCACTGAAGATTTTTTAAAATGTGTATTAGTGTTTTGCTTGTGTGTGTCTGTGTGAGGGTGTCTGAGCCCCGGAACTGGAGTTACAGACAGTTGTAAGCTGCCATGTAGGTGTTGGGAATTTAACTTGGGTCCTCTGGAAGAGCAGCTGGTGCTCTTAACAGCTGAGCTATCTCTCCAGCCCTGGGAGAACTTTCTAACTACTCCAGTTCACACAGATTCTTTCCCTTTCATGATTTCTGTGATACCCTTTCAAATTCAGCAAACTGCTCTTATTTCATATCTATTCAAATGTTTCCCCGGGATTGCTAGCTTTATAAAAGCAGGGACTATTTTTCCTTCATACTCTAATATTATTGTGGCTAAATCAGCATATTAGGCAGATTAAACAATGTTTCTTTTGGTACTTGGCTATAATCCCAGCACTTGGGAGACAGAGGCAGGAGGATCTGAACTTCATTTTCTACTACATAGGCCAGCCTGGGACAACATGAGACCCACTCAATGAGACCCATCACTAGCTTTGAATGTGTAATGGTGGCGGGTCTGAACAGGCTCGCTCCTCTCAGGTCCTGCCCTAATCATTTGGATCATAGCCATTATTGAAGACTTGAGGAACAGAAGCTCAGAATGAGAAAGGTCTTTGCTCTGGCTCTTGGTTAGAAAGACTAGCAGGAGAAGACTGGATGCAGAGGTATGGCGCTGGCAAGGCAAAGCTACTGCTATTCTATCAGTGGGACGAGCAGGGCGGGAAAGTGCAGAGAGAAGATGGCTGGGTATGGAATACAAGGGTCACCTGTAGCTGAACACTTAGCCAGCATAGCAGGGTTTATCATCTCATGATGCACTGTTCTTCAGAAGGTTTGTGGAGAGCCAGATACAGTTCAGATCACCATGTCTGAAGAGCCCTATTTTCTTCTGAATTACTTTAACATTAATATAACTTCCAACAGAAATAATGTGTCCTACTTTTTTGAAAAAGGTATCATTTATCTGGAGACAAGCCAGGTGTGCAAAAATGAAGGTGTCAGGCTATTTATGCAGTGTGTTCTCTCTACCTCATTGTTGACTTTTTTGAAACAGGTTTTCTTGGGGTAACCCTGGTTATCCTAAACCTGCTCTATAAACCAGACTGGCCTCAAACTCACAGAGACCTACCTGCCTGCCTCTGATGGGGTTAAAGGTACGTGCCACCAACTCCTGGCTTATCCTGTTTTCTAACTGAAAATGAGGTGCGGCTACAAGTCACTACATACTCTACTGTAGTTCATAATGCCATTGCTGGCAATTCCTCAAAAAGGATTTTCATGTTCATCTGAAGTAATCACTAGGCTAGGCTAGGTTCTGGCCACTGGATGTTTGTGAAGGGAAACACTATTGCAGAACGCTAAGGTATTAGGCTGGGAACTGTTTAGGGAAGAAAACAGACCTGGGAAGGTAAAAAAGGACAGAGCAGTGTTTGAACTCAAAGCTATACCTTCTTCACCAGGAACTTCATCTAGCTCCCCTACAGGGAGAACAGACAGCCCTGGCAACTATCTTCTCACACCAGAGACCGCAGCTATATGCACCAAAAGCCAGAGTTCTGCTTCCCTTCACTCCATGAATTCACACTGCCTAGGCACCCTGGTTCCAGGGGAGGTTCCTGGTATTGAATCCACAAGAGGGCTGGTACTTTCCGTTTGGTTTGAGGCTAGCCTTCTGTTACTGTTAACAAGGCTCCCAGAGCAGGCTGACTCACGCCTTTAATCCCAGCACTTGGGAGGCAGAGGCAGGCAGATCTCTGTGAGTTCAAGATCAGCCTGGCCTCCAAGAGTTAGTTCCAGGACAGGCTCCAAAGCCACAAAGAAACCCTGTCTCGAAAAAAACAAACAACAAACAAACACAGAAAAAAACCAAACCGACAAACAAAAAAACCACAGTATGCGTTTCTTACATTATCTAGGTAAACCAGACACAAAAACCTGCCTTGCCTTTGATTTTCCTGACAAATAGGAGAACCAACTGGAATCCTCAGGCCGGTCTCTCGGCAGTTTGCTTTGCACTGAGTGGGCTGGGACCTGGCAGCCGTTTCCCTTGTCCAAAGGAGATGCTACTATGAAGATAGAGGGAAGTCTGTTAGGGGGGACTGTGTCAATATCAGTTGTGTGTATACATGGAGATAGCAGATTCAGTGAAATTGTCTTGGTTAGGATCTCTGTTGCACATAGGGAAGGAAAAGGTTCATTTGGTTTATGTATCCTAAACCACAGTCTACTGAGAGAAGTCAAGGCAACTTAAACATGGCAGGAACCTGGAGACAGGAGCTGACACAGGGGCCATGGAGGAGTGCTGCTTTCTGTCTCAGCCTACTTTCTTATAGAACCCAGGAGCACCGGCCCAGGAGTGTGTTCTACAGTGGGCTGGACCCTCTTCCACCAATCACTAATTAAGAAAATGCCCTACAGGCTTGCCTACAGCCTGATCTTATGGAGGTATTTTCTCAATTGAGGCTCTCTCCTCTCTGATGACTCTAGCTTGTGTCAAGTTGACATAAACTAGCCAGGACAGAAATGAAGAGTGTGGTTTCGATGACTTTCAGTCTTAAAGGCTTAAGAAAGTATAAGTCAAAAATTAAAATAAGAATTGGTACTTGTGATTATTACTTAAAGTGAGGGCTTGGTTTTAGGAGCCTGCCTGAATTAGGGACTAATGCTGCCAAATGACTTCGAAATGGTTAATTAGGACTCTTCTCTTTTGAAGCACTACTATGAGACTTAAGATCTGGTCTAGGAGGTTCATGTCCACGAGCAATGGCTGCTTCCCCAGATTTTCAGAGATGGGGAAAGGGTCTCTGGCTGCTCTCTAGGCTGTGTTAGATCCTTCTCTATACTAGTAGTCTTTGCTTCAGAGGGGCATGCAAAAGCAACTGCAGAGCTGTAGCAAAGAGGCCAATACCCATGGAAAAGAACTCTGTGGGTCAGCTGTGTTGGTCCTGCAGGAGAGGATCTCCACTGCGATGGGGGAGGGGGTGTGTGGGGGGGGAGCACTTGACAGGGAAGCCTGCAGACTGTCAGTCACTGCTATCAAAGCAAGAGCTAGGATTGAGGGTAATTAATCATGCTCACTCTGACAGGAATCCAGGGCCTTATCTGTACCCCAAGAAATGCCACTGGTCTCTAGTTCCCTCCTCAATACAGGAGACTGACAGTTGCAACAAAGAGGGCCCTTATCAGATTTCAGGCAGGGAGCCTAAGGCAGCTCCAGGGACGGATGTAAAGGCTTTTATGAGGGCTAGGGACCCAAGCAAAGCCTGAGACTCCTGGGGCTTTAACCCTTGCTGGTTGGAATGCTGCTGGACAGAGTACTAACAGGCTAGACCTGTTATCAGGAGCTTCCTCTGCAGAGATGGCTGGGCAGAAGCCGCACCCTGGCCTGGCACCTTCTGCATCACTCAGGTGATAAAGATGTAGCTAGAGTAGGGGAAAAGGCAAAAAAAGACAGGTGCCTCTGGCTCTCAACACAAAGATGGGAGTCTAAGAGAATGCTGAGGGGAGGGCCCTTCATTACCATCACAGAGAATGCCCTGTTCCAATGAGAATCAGCAACAATCTGGGCAAAGAGACTAAAAAGGTGCCTTTCTGCCTACTGGTCAGGGGTGAGGGTCCAGGACATAGGGTGTGGCCCTGCCAGGGATCCTTGCTGCTTTTTTCCTGGCTTTGAAAAAGGTCATTAATCGCACCCATAGCCTGGCTGTCAAAAGAGCCAACCACAGAGTCTAGTGGGGTTAAAAATCCATGTTAGATCTGGAATGTGTACAGACAGGCAGGCAAGCTGGCATCTCCTCCATTCCTCTGTATATTAATCCTTGGCCTGCATCTCAGGAACAAGAAGAGAAATAACTGGTGATTTCTTCCTCTGAGTAGTGTATAAAGAACATATCTCCAATGGGGGCTTGGGTAGCAGTGTCCAGCAGTCTGCAGCAGTTTGTGCCATGGTGTTCCACAAGGAAAGGCAAAAGCAAGGACATGCCAATTTCCATTATTAGAATGACCAATATACTTGAGCCTTCTGCTTCCAAATGCCCACAGCATGGATCTGTAATTTATACACGGTGTAGTACACTAATCTGAGTAGATAAAGGATTTTACACAAGCACCCATGGACTAAACCCTTGAGTCAGAACATGAAACATTCTCAGTTTCCCTCAAAGCTCTTCCCTCTTAATATCATTCACCCTCCCACCTCCTAGTGCTGGAGGTGTCCATCATTCTGATGTGCATTTTCTTGAACTTTATACAAATGGGATCGTACATAGTATGTCAGAATTGTCCTGAGTGTTCCAGCAGCAGTTCACTCGTATGGTTGTGTGGTATCACATTATCTGACTGAGACAAGACTTATTTCTTACATTTACATGACCATCAGAAATGACTAAGATTCTGGGAAGCTAATTTTAAATGAGCCTTTTTTGATAGTCTAGCTTTGGTTTGCTTTAGGTGATGTTACATTCTGCTGTGGTTAATAATAAAGTCATGGTTATGACCATACCATCCCTTATTTGACTGCAGAGTGACAGCTCAGAATGCACAAATCCCTGAGTTCAAAGGTTAACAAGGAGTTTGAAGGAGATAGGCTATGGTCCTTCTGTTTGTTTGTTAGTGGATCACATCTTGCCAAAGTTCAGAGGAGAGGGATAGTAGCCAGGCTGGGACATATATAGCTCTCTGCTTCTTCTGCCATCTTACGGATCCTCACCTTGTCCTAACGATTTAAGTGAACCAAAACCTCAACTCAGGTTTTTCCTTAGGCCAACCCTTAAAATGCTGACTCACACTACAACAGAGGGTGCAGAATACTATAAATAACTTAATTTTACCATTCACCAATGCAAGATTTAAGAGGAAAGAAGGTGAATTTAATGAAAGTGAGGAACTCAAATTAATTGTACCACTGAAAAACCAGACTCCCTTTCCCATTATTATGGATAGCTAGGGAAGTATAGGGTATTAAATGACAATTAGAGATGGAAGGGGGGAAAAAAGCGTACTTAGCAATAGCAGCTAGATTACCTGGGGGAGAGAAAAGGCTCTAATTCAAAGACTAACCCTGATTATCACAGATTTGCATTTGAGGCTCTCACTTGTGGATAAACTTTGAAGATAAAGCTTCCAAACCCATTTCATCTGACAGACAACATCTTAGTCTATTAGAAAGGGTGTCCAGGGCATAGAGCATTTATGGCAAAATACCAGCGCACGGGAGAAACCACTTCCACCAAAAGGCAGTCTATGTCAGGAACATTTCCTTGCCTGAGATGGATAGATAAGTACACAACAGAAGGAAAAACACTCAAGTTGTACTTTGAGGCAGACCAAGTTCTTTTCCCACAGTAAATTCTTTGTATATGTACATCAAAAACAGATCTAACAATCCACTGGGGACAGAACTGGCATGAGGGCAGATCTCTGAGTAAGGTCTTGACAAAAAAGTTTTCTTTGTGACCATGCAGTTACTTACCCTTACATGTAAGAGTGGGGGTGAGGGTATAGAGACAGAAAGGGTAACTTGCTAGAGGGTATTCTGGGTGTTTCTTCTGACACTTCTTCTGGGTGTCTGCCTCTTCCTGCCTCAGCAAATAGCAGATTGCTGAGCTGTCACATTGTCCTTCTAAGAGACACAACTGACCTAGAGATGAGGATTACCCTTACATGCAACATTCTCCTCTGTGTTAAGCAAATCCTAGACAGCAGTCAGTGAAGTGCTGGGTACCCTATGCTACAGGAGGGACAAGGCTTGCCGAGTCTCTACAAGTAAGCCATGGGGTTGCTGGGGTTAGGGAGAGTCTCTCAAAACACTGCAACAAGAGCACTGGGCTAGGACTTAGGACACCAAATGCTAAGTCTGCTCTCTGGATTTGGGTAAATTCCCTAAACTTGGGGCTGATTCTTTATGGTTACGATTTAACTTTTGCCCTTTCTATCCCACAGGGCTTGAGATCGAAAATGTTCTGCAAGGTGTATGGAATAATAATAAAAGTAGCTGTAAAATCACACCACCTACCATCACCACCACCAGAGCCCACACTTGTGTTTTTCCTCTTAGGGAAAGAGCTTTTCTTTCCTCCTACTGAAGTGAAAATGCAATTACCTATACATGGCCTTTGCTTATCAGACTTACAAATTAGCCCCCCTCCCCTTGGGCATTGGAAAACTAAATGGGCTTATAATGAGAGACCAGAAACTACCCACAGTGAGTTAAATTAACAATTTTATTTACTGTTTGGCTTTATTTTTGGCAACACACACACACACACACACACACACACACACACACACACACACACACACACGAGCTCTGAAATCTAAGCTTCATTCTGAGAACAACGTTCTGCTTGGAAAAGAGACTAGTAACACAACATAATGTGTGTAATTCAACATGGCTTCAGTCCACAAAAGAAGAATGTGTTATTTAGCAAAAGGGAAGAAACAATTGGTCTTAGAGAATCTTGGGGTATTCTCATAGAATTATTTTGATAAGAGAACTGCCAACAGAGCTTCTCTTCTTGTTTCTCCCCGAGGGTCGTAGTGACCTGTAGGAGCTTAGCAGATCAGCCATGGAAGAACACAGAAGCTTCCAGACTAAGTGAACCATCAACATGTTACAGATAAGGAAGGCATGGCCAATGAGAGGCATTGCTTGAGATCGTGGAGAAGGGTGGATGTTTGCCTGGCTTTGCACAATCCACAGCCTTTTCCGTCTCCAAGGGCCTCATTTCCTTAGGCCAGCAGGAGCTCAACCCACTGTGATCCTCTCCTGACAGACTGACCTATTGGGAGGGGAGGGGCCACCAGGGTGTAAGCTGGGCGCTAGAAACTAAAGGCCAAAGGCTGAAAGGCCCATCTGCTGCAGTCAATTCACCCAAATGTGTTAACAGGGGGAGACAGTACAAAGCAGCAGTTACAACCTGTGCCCCTTCCCACACACTGGCTGTTTTTATCACCTGCAGCTGCAGTCATTTGGGGCAGCCTGCTGTGTGTTGCCTCCTTCAAATCCCTGTCCACTTCCTCTGAGGTGCTTGCTATATGGAAGCTGCCCAGCCCAGCTCCTAGCCCAGAGGAGCACCACCAGGACTTTAAAACTCAGGTTTGTACAATAGGTCCAGTGGAGCTGACTGCTGCCAAGACCCCAGCTCAGGAAACCTACACTTCGAACACCCTTCATATTCCACTCATTTAAGAATAATAAATAAGAAGAGACAACCTGCTTCCCAGCTCATGGGAACCCCACCACTCTAACCTAGACTAGTAGCTTAACAGTGTTCCAGGAAGGAGGTCACAGGTCTGTTTCAGAGACTGTCTCTGTACTTCATTGCAGTGTGGGCTTCTGGAGTTTCAGACACACTGCCTGACAAAAGCAGACCCTAAAATGAGGTAAGATGATTTCCATGGAGGTTTGTTCCTACTACTCTTTCTAGCAACATGGCAGTGGCTCTTTCTAGAGGGTAATTTTTTTTTCCCAAGGCCATTTATAATATATAGAGGCGTTTCTTGGAGACAGGATTTCTTGTAGCCCAGGCTGGCTTCCAAAACACCATGTATCGAGGCTGGCCTTGAACTCCAATGCTCCTACTTCTCTCCTCCAAGTGGAGAGATTATAGGTATATATGCCCTACATCTCCTAGAGACATTTCTAGCTATCACGAAGGAGCACTGCTATTGAAATTTACTGGTAGAGGCCAAAGATACTGCTCATATTCTACAGTGTACAAGTCTACTTCCACAAGAGGGGATAATCCAGTCCCTAAAGTCAACAGCTGCTAAGGCAAAGAAAATCTGCATTAGAGTAACTAATAAGCAAAAGATTCAGTTATCTTTACTTTTTTGGCGATGCCAGCAAATGGTAAAATATCTGGCAAAAGTGCTGAAATCAGGCCCAAAGAGCTATAGACTGACATCACCAACAGCTGCCATCACTCAAAAGCATGCTGGATGACCAGCTGGCGGCCCAAGGATAGCAAGGCCACGAAGATTGCTCCCTGCCACTGACTTAAACTACAGTACTGCTATGGAAATGAAGCAGATCGACACCAGGCTCCAGTCAGCTCAGCCACCTGCAGGGCAAGCTGAGTCAGGAGAACCAACAAGATGCTCAGACAGCAAACACCCTAAAGCACTGCCTGCCTGGCTCCAGAGATAGAAGTATGACAAAGTGACTTGTACTCCAGGATCCACAAGCCTAAAGCAAACATGAAGGAGTAAACAATTACCAATCTTCACCCATGACTAGGCTGATCTAGTTTACATTTTCTTTTTAAAACCCTTCTGGGAAGAGAGAAAAACAATAAAACAGAAAAATAAAGTCATGGAGTGCCACTGCTGATTCAAATCTATATTGTTATGGCAGCCCCTCTGAGACAGGATCAGGGCCTGGCTTTGCCCCAGCTGGGCTTGTGGAGCTTGTAAATAATTAAAAGGTAATTGGAAGGCGAACCCAAAGTATTAAGTGGATTTTTCTCTCAGGGCTCCGGGAGTTTCCCTGTGCTTGTCACATTATCTTTCAGGGCTGTAGTTTTGTTTTTTACTCACACATATCAGCTCCAGATAACTGTTGGAGGAGTAAACTAATTAGGGCTGCATACATGGCTCTGATAGTCTTGGAGACAGAGGAACAAAGCCTCTAACCTTTCTACTGTCTTTTAAAGCAAACCAGCAGTGAGCACTCACTACACCGAAGGCACAGGCTTTAGAAAAGAGAAGCAAAAAGGGAGAATGGGGGAGTAAGGAAAGGAAGCGGGAAGAGGGAGAAAACAGGAGTGTGTATTCAAGAATATTTAGCTGCTTAGCCTAGAACAAAATAAAAATAATTCCCAGATTTTAATTAAGTTACTGACAGACCTTAAGGCATGTGTGATAGGATAGTAGCAAGGCTCTAGGGAAGGGGCTGGTGGTGGCTATATTTTGAAGGTGATGAACATGGAGCTACAAGGGTTTTCTTACAGAGTGGCTGAAGTCCTGGCCATGCTTCCTGAGGCCTGACCTAGCTGGTGAACCCATTGCTGTGACAGGATATAAAGCCAGGAAGTTGAGTCATTGGGCTTAAGAGTCAGTCACGACATGGTCCAGAGTGAAGTTAGCTATAGGAGGTAGTGTAGAGGGAGAGGAGGACAAAGAACTGAGAAGTAGATTATAAATGGATGTCTACACACACAACAGTTAACTTGCAGGAATATTCCAACTATGTCAAAGAGATCCAACAAGTAATGTTGGCCCTTCCTTTTCATGGAACATTTCACACTCTCCAGAACAACCAGAAGGGTTCCTATACTTTCACTTACCTTTCTCAGTCTACGTGGGAATAACTACACTAACAGTACATGCCACATGCTTATCTAAATGAAATGTGAGGCAACTATAAAGCTATAATAAAAACATATTTGAATTTGAAATGTCTCCAGAGACTAGTTAATTAGAAGAGACTAAATAAAGCAGGGCTAAATCTATCTTTTGCTAAAGTCCTCTCTGCTCCCTTCAATTTGGCTGTCAATTATTTAAATAACCTTTGGACATGGAGGAGTGAAGGAGGATGGGCAATGTAACACTGCAGTCACTCAGTAAGCACTTAGTTGGAAGAATGAGAGGCAATACACTTACCCCTCTTCTGCATAAAGACAAAGAGGTCATCCAGAAATTCTTTCCTTTCAGGATCACTGTCCAGTTCATACAGCTGCAGGCCAGACCCCAAGAAAAAACCACAATGAAACATCCCATCTCACTGCAGGTGTCACCCCAGAGCTACTACAGACATCTAAGTAACTACAAATTTGATTCCTCTGCCACTCATATTTGTATATTTAGGGAAAGATACAGCCCACTGCAGAACTGCTTCTATCTATATCACAAAGACATTACAGACCTTGGCAAAATCTCGAGAGATCTCTCTTCCCCGGCCTCCATCAGCATCATCGCTCCAGGCCAAAGCACCATTCTGAAGGGGACAAAATACAACATTGAAAGGGGAATGGGAACTTTCATTCAGGGAAAGATGACAACCCTCAGCATTCCTGATCTCCTGGCTTACACTAGAAAAGCCTATTTAGGACCCTCTACTACTTTTCCAGGGACTTGCTCCTTTGCTTTTGATGATGGTTTCAAAATATGGTGTGGAGCTGGGTTGGAGGGTGGGTTTCAAAAGAACCATCCCCTTTCATTGGCAAAGATGGATGTCACTCATGCTTGATAATGCTGAGGATGACACAAAAGCCCAGTCTCAAGAACCCCCATTCCATTGGATTTTCCACAAAATGCCATTATGAGACATAGCACTGAGCAGTGGGTGCAAAGATGCTTAGCTCAGTTCCCAACATTGCAGTGAACTGAAGGGCCAAGCCAGTGGGTCAAAGAGTGACAAGTTTTAGTCTCAACTCAGTCTACCTACGAGAATGCCTGAGTGGCTGCAGGCCACCATAGCCTGAGACTATGCCTGAGGTACAGATTAGGCACAAAAGTTAATTTTCACTAGGAAATTTAAAAAGAAAACAAACAAAATTCAAGCTTTGGTTAGATCAAAACAATGCCATTCAGTGGAGTAGGAGGGAAGAGGAAGGAACCTGTGTTTATGTTCTTTATTTCAGCTGGGTAACTTACTCCTTACGCAGCTGCCTCTTTACCTCTTCCATAGGCAACTCATTCTTTACCCAGTTACATCAAGAACCCCAGAAGCAGGCTGTCTACTGCTAGTTCAGAATTTCAGTCTTTTGGAATTATGTCATCTCTATCAGAAGGAACGTTCCTTGATAGAAAATCAATCTTACTTTCTTCTTTGTACCCTAGCATAATATCACACTGCCTGGTACATAATCAATTTGCTATTTGAACTAAAAAATCTCTTCCAAATACACAAACACATATACCATAGAGACAGGCCAGCCACCTCTGTGCCAGTGGCAAGTATGAAGTCTCCCAGTGTAGTTTTCAGATACCTTGAGCTGTGGCACACTTTCCTCTCTCCCCTCTCCTGGACCACAGGCACATGTAGGGACACCACCCTGCTAGCAGGAGTGTGTGAGTGCTGAAGAAGGCATAAGGGGTTAGGAGCAGAGATGTCTCGATAGAACACTCTTTCAACTGCACAGGAATCTTGTTCTAAAACCATGAAATGACAGCCTGGGCAAATTCTATTCTGTACCCATATGCACACCCTACATACACCCTTGTGCCTGAAAGCAAGAGGCCATTATTTAGCTATATCTTAAGAAAGGCAAAGAAAGTTGCTTTCCCTACTCAAAAGTTGACTCTGAGATGGAAACCCACTTCTCCATAGCAGCAAAAGCCCACAGTGAGATTAAGTCTGCCAGAGAAGCGACACCTTGTCAGTTGAAACGAAACAGGCTACAACAAATTGTTTTCTCACTTATCTAGTGAAAGATGTGTGTTAAAAGTGCTGTGTCAGGGATTGGACTGTGCATATACCAGGTTCAGAGGCAGACACTAGTGTCCTTCAAGCCAATCACCAAGCAGAAACAACATTCTTTTTTTTTTTTTTTTCCTGTTGTTGTTAAATTCAACCCCACATTGTAATTATAGTAACCAGAAATCTAGTATCATCCGGTGGCAACTAGCACAATGAATAATCAAGATGAATTATGCCTGTTAGGTCAGCAAAACCAGACAGTTACATTTGAACCTCTTTCAAAGGGTGCAGTAGGTTGCCCTAATGCCCAATGATTTTGTTTGAGCCAGTAATTCCTGCTGAAAAGTCAATTATCCTGGGAGCTCCTATTGGCTGGAAGACATTTAATGGGGGATCATTGTGCTTCTGTTATGTCAGCTGTTTACTGTGGCAGCTCAATTTCCAACTCTGCAGCTAGAGATCTGAGGCTGATGCTCACAGGAGGGTTCTTTATCAGTCACCAAGATGAAAACACTGAGTATTTGCTCAATACAGTAACTTGCAGGCATTCCCAAAGCTTAGAAACTAAGTCACTCTCAGTTGGAGGGAAAGAACCTAATCCACAACCTTGAATCAGTGGGGCTTTCCGAAGTGGGGGAGGGGTGTGAGAACAAGCATGCCAGTATGGCCACCTTAGGGCGATGTGTGAAAATAAACACCCAAGTGACAGCAGAGCTCCACAGACAAAAAAGAGAAGAATGCTGGGGTGGGGAGGGGGTTGGGAAAGAGGTTGGTATCCACTATGTCTCCTCTACTTTCTCTAGCTCTGCCCCAACAGCAAGGGATTCTAAGCACTGGCTATTGCCAGGAAGGAAGAAACAGCTTATAATGTGTTTGGTCAGAGAGGAGTCAGCAATAGGAGAGAGTGGAAGAGAACAAAGAATTGAGAACTCCATTATAAAGTGGATGCCAGTGTACTCTACAGTGACAGGATCTTAGCCAGAAACATCTCTAACCCAATGACTACAGAGAAGAGCACTGGCCACAGGACAGAAATAAGACACTGAACTTTATTCTTTAAGAATGCCAGGAATAAAAAGTTGCCTGAGGTGTGTGAGCCTTCCTTCTCCTGCTCTAAGGTGAGGACAGCACATTCCACTTCTTTTCTTTTTGGTTTTTCAATACAGGGTTTCTCTGTGTAGTCCTGGCTGTTCTGGAACTTGGTCTGACCAGGCTGACCTCAAACTCAGAGATTCACCTGTCTCTGCCTCTCAAGTACTGGGATTGAAGAAGTGCACTACACTGCTCAGTGATAGTCCTTTATTTCTTAGTTTAAAATAATTGGTTGGAAACTATACAGAAATCATTCATATTATTATTATGTCTTGAGGCAGTTATTAAACTTACTCTGTTTTGCAGGTTTTCCTAGGTTAAGGTGAGATTAGTCCTGTAGCCTGCCTGTCCATCACAGTCTACCTGGGATGCCAGTTTCTTCATGAAGTCTCCTGGCTTCCTTCTGGGCTGTCACCTTATGTTCTGATTACATGTGTCCCTTCATCTCTAATCTTAAACATCTTGAGGGTATCCCCAGCCCTCAGCACAGAGACAGTACTGATACCTGCTGAGAGACATGGTCAGTTCCCCTGGGACTCACGGCCTCCTGTCTCCCCTCCTACCTGTGCTGAGGGGTAGTTACAGTCCTTTTCTGTTTACAACTCGGTCAGAATGCTAGAAATGGCTCAAGTTTTCTTCATCAGGGTATGGACATGACTAACTAAAAAGTTATCAATCCCAAAATAATTTTTCTTAGGTATCAAGTATGGCTGACAAAATGCAGTAGTGGGGAAAAAAATAGGGAAAAGTAGAGGCAGATGGAGAATGGGTAAAACATGTGCCAAGAGACATCTCAACCTTTTGGGGAATCAAGAGAGTCCATAAGTTGCAGAGTCACTGCAGCTAGGTCTATCCTTCCAGAATGGGCTTTGAACCCACGTGCACAGGCAGCAGTATTAAACATCCCAGAACTGGGGGTTAAGGGGAAATCAGAGTAGATGTCAACAGTAACCAGTGGTTACTTATTGCCATTTACAGCCCCCTCTTACTGCAGAAATCCCTTTTCAACATCTTTGATCTCACCAGGAGCTCACAGGAAACTAACAGTTTGTCTCCAAATACCCACCTAAGACTAATTTTAACTGCCAAACCCACATTCAACTCATTTCCCCTAGCAAAACCAGACTATTTTGCCTTTAAACTCCTCCCAAAAGGTAATGAAAGAAGACTGCACAGTGAAGGAAGACTGGGGGGGGGAGGGGCCAGGAAGCTAGTATCTGTGTGCTACAGTGTACTCTGTATTCTAGGCACACTTTTCTCACTTAATCCTGCATATAGAAATGCCTCCAGCCGGGGAAAGCATGGGTTAGGGTTAAAGAAGGTAGAAGCCATTTGCCCAAGGTTTCACAGCACCTAACTGGCAGCACCAGTGCTGGGTTTGCCTTGCTTGGTTGGTGACATCATGCTACCTCTAGAGTTGCAAAAAACAGCATAATGTATCCTGCACAGAAAAATTAAGAATGGAAAAAAGTGAGAAAAGAGTATAGAGAAAAGTCTGTCTACAGAATGGCTAAATTATGGGCTGAGTGGCTCATTAATGGGAGGGTCTTTTATTCTTGAGCCTTTCGATGGCTTCATCTGTGTATTTCAACCAAACAAAAATTGCCTTACTTGCCCTGGAGAGGTATCTGGGAACACCAAAAGGGGAAACCTTTATCTCTACCTCCAAAATAGACCATCTACTCTAGGATGACCCTCTTTCCCCAGGGGGACAGGGAACCAGGAAAAAGGGAAATGGAGGAAGAGAGAAGAGAATATAATTAAGGGACCAGAGGAATGTGGCACCTCCCATTGTACATACAAAGGTTTCAAAGTAAAACAAGTCAAAGTCTCAAGCTACCTGACTGCTACTCAAATTAAAACACTGAACCTCCAAGTTCTCAGTCCTAGAAGATCAACAAGGCAGAGGGAAAAGAAATTCCCTGAAAATCTAAAAAACTGCCTGTGGAAGAGGACCCAGCCTCAGTTCCAGTGGGCAAAGTTAGAGCAACCGGGTAGGAAGATCTCAGTCCACAGAGGAAGGTCTTATTGTAACAACAGCCTGGCAATGGAGAAAGTCTTCTCAGGAAGTGAGCAGCTGCTTGGTTCTGCACAACTATCTATTTGGGACCTAAGGGTTTGGGATCTCACACGAGGCAGGGTTGGACCATGTGGCCTTTTTGCTCTTTTGGTGAAGCAAAGATCTGATGACACATTCATTCAGTCCAGACTTTCTTGAGAACACACCCCAGGTAGAGCAAGCTGATGAGGAAAATAGCTTCCCTGCTTTCCAAAACAAAAGTGGTCGCCAGCACTGGGAGGGTTACCAAGGAGTTGGAAAAACAAGTTGAACATACACATAGTAAAGCTACAAATACCAAACCACAAAATGCTTGGTAGGTAGAAGGCTGAGGCTCAGAGCTGGAGGTTAAGGTGGCCTTGAGGAATATGGACTGAGGGGAGATTTATAGTTCAAATGAGCATTGGGGTAGAGGATAAACAAGGCATGTTTTGGCAGGAGGATGTAAGTACATCAAATCTAATAGTTAAAGTGGAAACAGGCTGTGAAATGCCTTGAATACCAGGAGGAAATTTAAACTCTGAACTGTGATAAGTGGGGAGGGAGGCAGTAGACAATTTCAGAGCTGAAAAAAAGGTAAGATGAAATCAACATTCCAGATAGTTTTAATAACTACTTTTGTTGGAAAATATACATGTGGATGTACAGATACCTAATGGAGCTAGGGTTTTGGGTGTCATCTCACTTTCTGGGTGTCTTTCATTTTTCACTTTTCCCCATTCTGTTTATTCATATACAAACTTCTGCTCTCCTAGGGTATACTAGAGTTTCTAAGAAGTACTGGGGGGTGGGGGGAACAGAAGACAGACCAAAGCCTCTGACTTAGTGGAGCTCAGAGTCTCATATAGGGAGATAGACAAAAAATTATCTGTCCTGAGGCTGTAGCTTGGTGGTAGTTGCTCATGTTAGTTCCTGGGTTCAATTCCCAACCATGGGATGGTGGGGTGGCGGGGGGGGAGGAGGGAGAGGGACACAAAACAAATCCCATTTATGTCTAGGAGGTTTTCTTGTTTGTCTGTTTTGAATTTATGAGTTTTTAAAAAGCTTTATAAAACATGTATGGGTGTTTTCCTTACATGTATGTCTGTATACCACATGCATGCCTAGTGTCCCTGAAGGCCAGAAAAAAAGGTGTCAGAAACCTTGGAACTAGAGTTATTGATGTTTGTTAGCCACCACATGAGTGCTGGGAATTGAACCTTGGTCTATGGAAGACCAGCCAGTGTTATTAACTGCCAACTCATTGCTCGTCTCCTGTCTATGATTTCTTTAATCATTAATTTTTTTTCTATATTAGTTTTTGTTTTTTTGTTTTTTTTTTTTTTTGAAATGGGGTCTCACTAGTTACAAGCTGGCCTCAAATTCAGAGTTCTGCCTGTCTTTGCCTCCCAAGAGCTGGGACTCAAGGCATATGCCACCATGCCTAGCCCTACATTAACTTTTTTAAAAAATATTTATTTTTTTTGGGTGGTAGTATCATCTACCTTTAATCTCAGCACTTGGGAGGCAGAGGCAGGTGGATCTCTATGAGTTTGAGGCCAGCCTGGTTTACAAAGCAAGTTCCAGGACAGGCTCCAAAGCTACAGAGAAACCCTGTCTTGAAAAACAAAAAAACATAAATAAATAAATAAACAAATAAACAAAATTATTTTGTGTATATGTGTGCTTACATGTGTACCATGTACATGCAAGAGCCCTTGGAGGTCAGAAGAGGGCAGTAGATCTCTTGGAACTGGAGTTACAGATGGCTCTAAACCAGGTCCTCTGTGAGAGCAGCCAATGCTGGAAATCACTGAGCCATCGTTCTAGCCTCTACATTAACTTTTGACTCATGTGTCAAGACTACTGCATGCTCCCTGTCTCTCAACCCAATAATGAAGACTAGTACTTAGATTGTACTGAAAGGACAGAATACCTGTCATAGAAACAACTCTTTCACAGTAACTAGTCTTTCCAGCAAAAGGATAGTCTGACTCTTCATTTATGAAACACCTTTTTAGTGTCCCCTAGTACTGACGGATGGGTGGGTGGTTTTGCCAACTCTTAACAACCTGGGTTGGGGAGGGGAATGGCAGAACCAGGGGAAAATGACTGTCCTAAGAAGCAGCCAACTTGGGGAATCAGTTAGATTGGGCTGAGGGGATGAAAGAGAGGATGACTGAATTCTTACAGGAGAGAAATACGCTTCTGTGCAAACAGAAAGAAGCCAGGCAGGGGATCAAGCAGGAAGCCTTTGAGCACTAATGAAAACAGACCACTGTCTAGGGGATGGAGTGACAATACCAATCCCACAGCTAGGAAGAAAGCCAGGCTACAGATGCAGAAGCCTAAGGCTTATTACTGCCAAGTGTGAAAAAAAGGTGAAATATTAGCAAATGCCTCCAGACCCAAGAAGGCTTGGCTTTTGTTTTCACTTGGATTGGGGGTAGGGGATAACCCCACCAGACCACACCTCTAAGACCTCAGGAGCCAGCACTGCATTCCTCAGAGCCCTACCTCCCCAGAGACAGGAGCCTGACTTTAAAAGCAATTAAGTATCTAGGCTATTTTAGGATTACTCCTTGACCACCTGGAATATCTTATTAAAGCACAGCTCAGATGTCCAAAGCAATTTTAGTTCCCACTCCTCACTTTTCCTCAAGGCAAAAATTAACCCTTTTCCCTAGGGTTAAGTACAAGGGTGAAGCTACCACCAATTCTTTACTTGGGGTCTTTACATTCTGACACCTAAGAAGTTGTTCTTAAAAAAAGAAAAAAGGTAGAAAGAAAAGCTTTCTTCTTTAACACCTTTGTGCAAACTCTTAGGAGGTTGCTGAGCATTTCTGAAAAGACAAAACTACAATGCATTTCCCGTCTACTCTATAATCTAATAGATATGAGCCCCAAGGGCAAGGATGTAGGCAAATTCCTAGGAACTGATCCTCAAAGTAGTCGTTAGCAAAATCACCAGGCTTCAAAGGCACTGATCTCAAGCTCTTAGATAACAATTAATTGCTCTGAAATATAGTCCCTATCTAAAGAATATGGCTTTCCCCCCTCCCCTAAAATAAGCAGCACATAACCACCTATCTTTGTCCAGATCCATGTCTCAGTATTATATGTGATATGTATGTGACAGCTTTACTGATGACCTGGCTGATGAAGGAAACAAAAGCACTCCTGCTCTTTTCCTAATTTTAACTGATTGCAGGAAGCAATGAGACACAGAAGGGTAAGGGGCAGGATTACAAGAGAATCCTAAAGGGGGAGAGGAACTCTAGGAAGTAAAACAGATACTGTTGGAAGCTACACTGTTGGACTACAAAACCTTCCTGATAAGATCAGGATTACTGCTCTTAACTAAATCACTCTAGCCCTGCAAGCACTGGAATTATAATTATCAGATGCTCACCTTCCGCTGTCAGGTAACTTTAGCAGGAACCAGAAAAAGCTTGCCCACCTCCTACTAGCAACAGATATCATTCAAACTCGGTGGCTTGGAAAAAGAGCCAAGTGACACTTCAGCTTAAATGGCACAAAGGGGGCAGGGTGGGAAAGGAGAGGACAGGATCCTACATTCTCACTGAGATACAAAGTCACACCATGCAATCAGGAAGACTGGCAGAAATGAGGTAGTTCTATGAAACAAGGGAGAAAGATGAAAACGCAAAGTTGGTGATGAGAGGACCTGAGGCCAACTGGTGAAATGCAAGGCAGGCCTGGTGGAGGAGGAAAGCCCAGCTCCTTCTCTTTGTGGGACCCTTTCCAAACTCTGAGCTGTTCCTTGTGCTTCTGACAAGATGGTTGATGTGGCCACTAGAGTTTACCCAGAACTACAGCGCCTGTGAGAACAACTATAATGGAACACGAGAAATGGCTAAGACATTAGGAGACTGGCCAGCCACTGCTCTCATAACACACAATTTAAATGTATACAAAGCGAACACTTAAGGGGGAAAAAATCTATCATGTATCAGTTTGTAATTTTTTTTAAATGTCTCTCTTATTTATTTATTTGGTCAGGGTTCTTGTGCAGCAAAATGGGCTGGAACTTTCAACCTTCCTAATGTTGGAAGGACAGACACAAGCTACCAAGCCTAGGTTAACTTTTATTTTATTATTTATTTATGTGCAAGTGCCCATCCAGGTTATGTGCACATTTGTTTGGATACACATAGAGGGTATCAGATCCAGAAGCTGGAGGTACAGGGGGCTGTCAGCCACCTGACATGGTGCATAGTCCTTACAGAGCAGCAAGTGCTCTGAACCACTAAGCCATCTCTCTGACCCTTTAGGGTAATTTTTTTTTTTTGACTCTATGTTTATACTCTCAATTTTCCTATAATTGTTTTTTGTGTCTATCCATAAACAGTGCTGTAGTTTTTTTTTATTCTGAGGTAAGTGACTATAAAATCTTAAGTAAGGGGTAAAATGTAGCTTTGTGGTTAAAAAGAGCTTGCTTAGCGTGTACCAGAATCTAGGTTCTACCTTCAGTACTGCAAAAGAAATAAAAAAAGAAACCATGCATAAACACATCTTCATAGCCAGGCAGTGGTGCACGCCTTCAATCCCAGCACTGAGGAGGCAGAGGCAGAAGGATCTCTGAGTTCAAGGTGAGTACAGTTCACAGAGTATGTTCCAGGACAGCCAGGGCTATATAAAGACAGCCACAGTATTGAGGAAAAAGAAAGTTGAAGTACAATACATAGGGTTCCTGTTTTTGTTAAAAATATAAACAAATTGTGATTTTTTTAAAAAATCTGAGAAGGTATAGACTTACCAAGAAACTACCCCAAAGTCCTGCTGACTTTTACTTCACACATTTTAAAACTATTTGTTCTTTTTTTCTTCTCAAATGTTTTAAAATACATTTGACAGACATTATTCAAGTCTGTAATCCCAGTACGTGGGAGGCAGAGCAGAGGCAGAGGCAGAGGCAGGGAGAGTCTAAGTTTGAAGCCAGCAAAGGCTAGTCTTAAATTTTTAAAAAATATATTTTATTTAATTGAGACAGAATCTCACTATGTAACCCTAGCTGGCCTGCAGCTTACTGTGTAGACCAGCCTAGCTTTGAACTCACAGAGATCCATCTGTCTCAGCCTCCCTAGTACTGGATTAAAAGTGTGTACTAAAAAAAAAAAAAAAAAAGAAAGAAGAAGAAGAAGAAGAAGAAGAAGAAGAAGAAGAAGAAGAAGAAGAAGAAGAAGAAGAAGAAACATGACTGCTCATAAGTACGGTGGCGGAGGTTTATTGTAGGTATGTAGGAGAGCATAGCCAGAGGCAGACACACAGGGACATCTGGGAGAGTCCAGAGTGGACATGTCCAGACTAGGCTGTGTGACGTGGGGAGAGGGGGAGGGGAAAAGAGAAGGGGGAGAGGAGACCAGGTGCAGCAGCCAGGAAGCCAAAGGTACAAAGAGAGCAGGCAACCAAAATGGTTGGATTAAATGGGAAAGAGCAGCCCAGCCCCTTAGGCTAGAAAGCTCAGGGTAGTCAATGTGGAATGACAGCCTGGAGGGCCCTGTAACAGGTAGGGATTGAAGGATTAAGGAAGAACCTGGTGGCCAGGTCCAATTTGATATGTTACATAAGCAACTCATCCCTTTTTTGTCCTGGGCTTGAAATCTAACATGTATCATTATTAATTAAATTTTAAAAACCACACTTTAGCATTTATTTAAATAACAAAAATTTTGTAAACTATTCAGTAATAAAAGCCAAGCACAAAACTGCACATAAAATAGTAAACACACAGTAGGCATAAAATACAAAGAAATACCACAAGTGTTTACAGTTATATCTAAGTTGTATACTGTAGTTGATTGTTTTCTTTTCTTTATAAATTTGTATATTTTCTTAAAATGATTCCAAATGACTCCTACAATCAGAGAGAAAAAAAATAGAAATTTTATAGACTGATTATTGAGGCAGGTCTTAAGCAGTCTAGCAATGGAGTATGTAGCTGAGGATGACATTGAACTATTAGCTCTCTAGTCTCTGCAGAATTCAAGACACCACACACCCATTCTATATGGTGCTCGGGATTGAACCCATAGCTTTGTGAATACTAGACAAGTTCCAGACCACAAAGTTATTTTTAAAGTGATGAAACCCTCGAGAGACTGTACCTCTCAGAAGGGTGCACAGGACTGCAAACCAGACTAGCCTGGGTTCACTGCCAAGCCTCTCTCTGGTGGGACCATAGACAGCCTGCTTCCTTCTTTCCTCAGCTGTCAAAAACGGAACAAATGGGTATGATAGCAGGGCTTGCCTGATACCAGCTCAATGAAATAAAGCCAGTAATTGTCACAGGAAGTCCTAGTTGTAAAACAAAACAAACAAAAAACCCAGAAGAAGGAGAAGGAGAAGGAGAAGGAGAAGGAGAAGGAGAAGGAGAAGGAGAAGGAGAAGGAGAAGAAGAAGAAGAAGAAGAAGAAGAAGAAGAAGAAGAAGAAGAAGAAGAAGAAGAAGAAGAAGAAGAAGAAGAAGAAGAAGAAGAAGAAGAAGAAGAAGAAGAAGAAGAAGAAGAAGAAGAAGAAGAAGAAGAAGAAGAAGAAGAAGAAGGAGAAGGAGAGGAGAAGGAGGAGAAGAAGAAGGAGAAGCAGCAGCAGCAGCAACAACAACAACAAATAAAACCACTAGCAATAATAATTTGATGTGGAAGAACTACTGACTTTCCCCAATTCTTTAAAAAAACAACAAAACAAAACAAAAAGACAAAAAAAAAAAAAACTACAGAAATGCTAGATGAAATTTAACTGTATACCTCCTACACAGAGCTAAATATGAAGTCAAGAAAGGGCTTCACAAGTAGAAACAAGTGCTAAAGCTAAAGGCTAAAGGATGTCAGGCAACTCATTTCTAAATTTTATTTTAAATTATTTATTACTTTTTATATACTTATTATGTGGGGGGGGTATGTGAGCCTTGATCCATGTCTCCTTCCACTATGTGGATCCTAGGGGAACAAACTTAACTCAGAGATCTGCCTGCCTCTGCCTCTTGAATGCTGGGACTAAAGGCATGTGCTACCATGCCTGGGTCCCCCAGCTATAATTTTTAACAGGGCTGAGGATTGAAATTTAATAATTTTCCCCATCCCTAGAATTCAAGTTGCCAGTCTCAGGCATGTCAAGAACCAGTACTGAAATAACTACATAAAAGGAAGAAACCGTGAAAGATTACATCTACTACTACCCTGGAAAACCCGCACACCAGATCAGAGACAGCATGGAACTTTGCCATCACCACAGAGCACCCATTGAAAGCCAGGCTCTTACTAGGCACAGATCTACACACTCTAAATCCACAACAGCCAAGCAAAAGCAATCAGCTAAGAAGGTGGAATCCCAGCAGAAGACAAAACAAAACACCCTTAAGTAGACAAGTCTTCCAGAAATAAACACCTACAAAATGAGTTTATGAAGAAAACAGAACAAACCAGAACAAGAGGAAATGAATCCTTATGCAGGAGGACAGGCCAAAGGAAAAACTGCATCTGAATTTAAAAGCATGTATCAAAGGAGTGGCCAAATATGAATACTTGAAAGAAAACTAAGCAAAGTCCTTTCACTCCTTTTGTATGCTTAAAGTTTCCATAACAAAAAAGCTTTAACATATCCTATGGTTCATAGTTTTAAAAATTAAAGGAATTAGCTGGGGGGGGAAAAGGGGGGAGGATGGGGGAGGATGGGGGAGGATGGGGGTGGGGGATGTGCATGCCTTTAATCCCAGAGCTCAGGAGGTAGAGGCAGGTGGATCTCTAAATTCAAGGCCAGCCTGGTCTACAGAGCAGAGTTCAGGACAGCCAGGGCTACAGAGAAACCCTGTCTTGAAAAACAAATAAGCAAACAAAAACTTAAAGGTATCTTAAAATGTAAAATAAAGAATAGAAATAATAGTTAAAACAAGTGAATTTTTAAATACCAAAAATATAAACATGATGACTAAAACAGATAATTTTTAAAAAGTAGAATAAAGAGATGAAGAGAGAATTTAAAATTAGAAAACTGAATGCTAAAAAAGTGAAGGCTGTAAAAGGTACCAGAAGACTGAATGATGCAGTACAAATACTCTTGTTAAAATTTTGACCAGGCTCTGGTGGTGTACACCTTTAATTCCAGCACTCAGAAGGCAGAGGCAGTCAGATCTCTGTGAGTTAAGAGGCTAGCATGATCTACAAAGTTGAGTTCCAGAACAGCTAGGGCTATGTAGAGAGACCCTGTCTTAAAAAAAAAAAAAAAAAAGAACAAATATATATACATATACTTTTTTTTTTTAAGTGCTTGCTTTGAAAGCATGGGGATCTGAGTTTGATCCCCAGAACCCACAAACAAATGCCAGGTATGGTGGCACATGCTTGTATTTTCAGCATTGGGGAGGTAGAGTTAGAAGGATCCCTGGGGCTTACTTGGCCAGTGTTCCTGTTGATGTCACACACATTTGAGCATGCACCTGAACACACACATACTTGACCAAGAAAAAAGTGGTAGTGGAAGGAGAGGAAATGACCACAAATCAGAACAGGACTCTGATGGAACAGAGCAGGGTTCAAATGGGATAGATAGAAGAGAGCCCAGAAGCAAGGCATTGGTGATGCACACCTTTAGTCCCAGCACTTGGGAGGTAGAGGCAGGTGGATCTCTGTGAGTTCAAGGCCAGCCTGGTCTACAGCGTGAGTTCCAGGACAGGCTCCAAAACTATACAGAGAAACCCTGTCTCCAAAATAAAAGAGAGAGAGAGAGAGAGAGAGAGAGGAGCCCAGAACTAGAACACTACTGTCAGGCACCAGATAGTAGATTAAAATCTTAAAAACCAAGCTAAGCAAGAGACTCACAATATACCACACTGTCCAACAAGGAAAAAAGGGTCAAGAAAAATGAAACAAAACAATGGTCAGTGCAGGGAACTGGGACCTAAAGAACTATAAATATGTTCAAAAGAGCAAAGTAAAGATATGGACAAATAGTTCATATTTATCATGGATGATTTTATTACAAACTTAAAAACTCAGTAAAGGCTGGGCGGTGGCGGCACATGCCCTTAATCCCAGCACTTGGGAGGCAGAGGCAGACAGATCTCTGAGTTCAAGGACAGCCTGGTCTACACAGTTGAGTTCTAGGACTGACTCTAAACATACAGAGAAACTCTGTCTCAAAAAAAAAAAAGAAGAAGAAGAAGAAAGAAAAATCCAAAAACTCAGTAAAGAAATAAATGAAAGTAAGTAAAGCTAGAGAGTAGAATACAAGTAATGGTGAGGAAAAATATAAATAAACTTGATAGGTATAAAGAATTGACTGTTAGATTTTGATGATCTCTCCTGCAAGGCATCACCATTCCTGTGCAGTAGGGGAGAGGGGGGATGAGAGGGAGAGGTCGAGGGAACTGGGATTGTTATGTAAAATAAGAAAAATAATAAAATTAAAAAACAGCAATGTACATAAAATAAAGATGAATAATAAAAAAATAGGCTTGCTATATATATTTTTTTAAAAAAAGAAGAATTGACTATTAAGGGGAAAAAAATTGGAGAAAAGCAAAAACGAACTGGAACTAAAGCACAAATCCTAAGGGGCTCCAAGACATAACTGGAGTATCAGAAGTTAAAAACAAAATTGTTAGGCACTATGATTTACTAAAAAGATAATAGATACAAATATAATCTAAAACTAACCAATAAAAATGTGCTGACAGTAAGTGGAGGGTGGGGCAAGGCTCAGTGGGTATAGGCACCAGCCTGACAACCTGGTTCCATCCCTAGGAGCCATAGGGTACAAAGGGAGAAATGAATCCTACAAGTTGACCTCTGACTTCCACATGTACATCATGGCATGTATTTGTACACTTACATTCTAAATCAATATAATTTTTAAAATGCCAGTCATCTCAGCTACTCAGGAGGCTAAGGCAGCAACATGACTCAAGCCTCAGAGTGAAGGACCAATCTAGGCAAAAGTGAAACCTATATTTCAAAAGAATAAAAAGTAACCAATAAAAGAATAAAAAGTATAGTTTCTAAAACCATATAAGAGATAAAGAATAAATAAAGGTAACAACTAAATAAATGAAGACAGGAATGAAAAAAACAAAAGAGGAGCATCTTAAATCAGAATCAAAACAAGAGGGGGAAACAGACCCACACATGGGACTGGGGATGTGTAGCTGAGTGGTACAGTACTTGCCTGGCATGCACAGACCCTGACTTTTAAAAGAAACAAGAAACAATCTACATGAACCAATCCCAATAATCAAATACTAACAAAAAGGGCTAATTTTATATTAGAATATTTTAATTAAGCTCTCTTAGAACCTGATCACACAAAAAACTTAGAATATAAGGAAGACCTAAGCTAATACAAATTAACAAACTCAATCCAATAAAGATAACACTGTATCTATCAAGTAGGAAACACACTTTGCTTTCAAGGACATTTATTGAAATTAGTCATAGCTAAGGATAAGAAAAAGATTATTTTAAATTTCAGAGACTCAAAAAGCATACTAATTTTCAAGGGTCAAAATTTGTAGAATACAGCAAAATTGAGATAGATTCAAGAAAAGTATTTGTAGCATAAGATGTATTTGTTAAATAACAAGAATTCTAGAAAATGTAATACAGCTATAATGGATTAAGAGAAAGCAAATTTCTGTAAATAAAACTGACAAATTTAAGTAAAATCAACAGATCTTATCAACCTCCAAAAAAAAAAAAAAAAAAAAAACAACAACAACAACAAAAAAACTATTCAGTGGTTGCCAGGGGGCCAGCAGGCAAGGAAGGCTGAGACAGAGCAAAACATGATTTCTAGGCAGCAAATTTGTTCTGTATCATGGTAGATACATATCATTGTACACTTGCTAAATCCACAGAATGTACAATAAGAATGCATCCCAAAGGCTGGCAAGATGGCTCAGAGAGCTAAGATGGTCACCACCAAGTCTGATGATCAAATTTGATCCCTTGGACTTATAGAGTGACAGGACTCTAGCAAGTTAACCCACTGATCCCCACATTCACCATGAGATGTATATATTCAGAATCCCCCCTCCCCATACACACAAAATAATGTCATGAAATCTATTTTGTAATACTTTTCTTTCCTTTAGAGATTTATTTATTATGTATACAGTGTTCTGTCCAGAAAAGGGCACCAGGTCTCATTACAGATGGTTGTGAACCACCATGTGGTTATTGGCAATTGAACTCAGTTCCCCTGGGACAGCAGTCAGTGCCCTTAACCTCTGAGCCATCTCTCCAGCCCTTGTAATAATTTCTTTAAAAAAAAAAAAAAAAAAAAGAATTCACCCTAATGTCAAGTACAAACTTGGTGATAATAATGTGTCAATGTAATTTCCTTGATAATAAACATAATGATGCAAAGTTTGATAAAGATGAAGGACAGGGAGGAGCAATAATCACTGTACCTTCACTGAATTTTACTATAAAAATCTTCTGAATTGATAGTCTATTAAAAAAAAATGTGGTTAGCAGGATACCTCAGTCGGTAAGGGCACTTGCCTCTGGCTTGATGACCCCAATTTGATATTCAGAACCCACAAAGTAGAAGGTGAGAGCCAGTTCCCACAGGTTGTCCCCTGACCTCCAAATGTGCTTTCCGCCCCAACACAGAAAATAATGTAATAATTTTTTAAAAGGTTTAGAGTAAGCTGGGCTTTGGTGGCACATCCTATAATCCCAGCACTCGGGAGGCAGAGGCAAGCAGATCTCTGTGAGTTTGGGGCCAGCCTAGTCAACAGAGCTAGTTCCAGGAGAGGCTCCATAGCAATACAGAGAAACCCTGTCTTGAAAAACCAAAAAAAAAAAAAAGTATTTAGAGCAGATGAGGCAGACGTTTAACACTGCCATCTCCCTACCCACCCTTACCTTACGCCACAAACAAGAAATGAAACCAGCCATATAAAAGCAGGGGAAAAAGAAAAACAAGTAAAGCAGAGTAAATTAAAAGAAGGTAGAAGCCCCTGTGGCCTGCTAAAAACCATGCCTTGTAGCTAATATTTGCCACATGATTGCTCCCCTGGCCTCCTGAGGATCATCCAGGAATGCTTTGGTCTGTTCATTAAACCTGAACTTATTAATTTGCTTTGATTGGCTTATTATATTAGTGGCTGCAGATATCCAATAACCTGGGATTCACAACTTATCACTGATTATTGAAAGATAATCAGCAATAGAATTCAAGAAGACTTTAATTTTTTACTGATTGTTTGGGAATTTCATATCATGCACCCTAATTATGCTCACCTCCCAGTCTCCCTCTGCATATCCTCCCCTCAGTCCTGCAGCCCACCCCACAAGAGAAAATGTAAAAAGAAAATCAAAACAAAACAAAATGAAGAAAATAAACAAGCAAAAACAAACAAACAAACAAACAAAAAAGGTAGAAGCAGCAAAATATAGAGTGCCTATTCCTGCTGGAATACTAAGTAAACGTGATTTCTGTCCTCACGGAGCTGACCGTGTAGTCTAGTGATTCATCTAGTCTATGGGTTGAACAACCCTTTCACGGGGGTCACATATCAAATATCCTGAGTTTCAAATATTTACATTATGATTCATAACAGTAGCAAAATTGGTTATCAATTATCAACAAAAATAATTTTATGGTGGAGGTCACCACAACCTGAGGAATTGTATAAAAGGGTAATAGCAAAGAAAAAAATATATAGGGAAGCAACAGCAAAAATAACCAGAAAGGAAGAAAACTCAAGGCTGTCAAATGCCTCAGCTAGTAATAAAGCACAAATGACACTCTTGAAAAACATAGCAGGTTCTGCGTAATGAAACCATGCATGGACATCAGGGCTCCTCAACCTTAGTACCTTTGACCAGACAATTCTTTGATGGGAGTGAGCAAGTCTTGTCCAATACTCTGTGTGATGTTTAGCAGCCTTCATGGCTCTTCTCACTAGACGCTAAGAGCACACATCTGCTTCTGCATGCAGGCACTACCACTGCCAAGTGTCAATCAAGCAGTAAAGAATCAGTTCCAACTGAGAGCCACTGATCTAGACAGACCATGATTCCAGATACTGGGGCATGAAGACACACTTCATGTGTGAGAAAAACGGAGAAAGCCTACCACCTTTTTTTTCCAGTCAACAGTTTAAACAAATTTTGCAAAAACCCTTCAAATGTTTTGCTAGAAGTACTTACCAAGTATGTACCAAAAACAGCAGGCCTAATGATGGGCCCACACAATAGAGGGATAGATCCTGGAAAGCAGTTTGTCAGAGCATTAGAAGAAAGAAATGACAAATTATAAGCAGGAATTAATCTCACACAGTAAGACTAATTTGATTTTTTTTTTTTTTTTTTTTTTGAGACAGTCTCAAGTAGCACAGCCTGTCCTCAAGCTCAATTTTACATCCCAAATGCTAGACTGCAGAAATGTATTGCCATGTCATTTATGGGATGCTGGGGCTCAAGCTCAGGGTTTACATGTGCTAGGTGAGCACTCTGCCAACTCAGTCACACTCAAGCCCATTTCTACTTCTGTATGCCATTAAGAAACTGCACACAAATTCAATGATTTAGTTAAACAAAAAACTAATTCTAAACCAAATCATGCTCCTTTCTGTCTACCAGAATATATCAAACTAAACGATCCTTCCCACCTGCCTTGGAGCTTCCTTGGCCTCTATCCTGCAGAGGCGCTGTCATAGGCTGAAGATACAGCAAACAGCTCCCAGATGTTCAGAACTGATAATACCCTGTTCTCATTAACATGTGATCAGCAAGCTTTAAGAAGGGTCAAGAATTCTTCAGTTGCAAGTTTTATGAAATAAGACTCTTCCATCCCAGGAGGCAACTCTGAACAAAACCTTGTACAACACAAGAGACTGAGGAGGGGCCAATTTTTATTGAGCAATGAACCCCAGTAAATTTCAGTGCTTTGCACTGAGCTAGCAATGCAAAGCCACACAGAGTAACGAAAGTGTCTGGCAAAGTATGTAGAAAACCAGACATATAAACTCTAGCCCCCACATGCCTATCAAACTATCCCTCATCTTCCTGTTCTGCAGAAGGAAAGCTAGCTCCACTAATGGGCTCAAGACAAAGCCTGTATTGCTGAAATACCCACTATCCAGGCAGCAGAAGACCACCCCTAAAGGCCAGCACCCCACCCCCCAAAGTTGGCTGTGTGATCTCCTTTGAGAAAAGGGACACTCAGTTCTTTGTTGTCTTGTTTTACAATTATTTACTCTGCCCATAGAAATCTGACGGGTTTTAGAATGCTGGGCTCCATAGTATTATCCATCTTCCTATCACCCTGGTGTCAGAGAATGAGCCAGGCCTTAGAAGCAAATATTTTGCAAGACTTTCTTTGAGAAGAGAATCCAAGAGGTAATTTTGACCCTATGTGCTGTAAGAACAGGATTTCAGAAACAAAGGATAACTGTGCTGCTCTTAAGCTTCTCAGTTTGCAAACGCCTGACCCAGCCCCTTACCAACTCCTGTAAAACACTTCCTATATAGAGGGGGTTAAAATCACCTCTTCTACTTTGGTATGTATATGAATGTTTGAAAAACAACATTTGTTTTATAATTATCTGCATCACAGAGCTAAGTTACTGCATCCCACCTCCAACCCTACCTTGAGGTTGCTGCAATACTATTGCTAGATGCCTGGCTCCTTCAGGGAGAGACATGCCTGTAGCAGATAGCCCTGGCACAAAGACTCTGTTTAGAATGAAGGACACTATAACTCATTAACAATTAAGATCTTGTGTCAACTGTAAAAGGCCTTTGAATCGTTGCTGGAGCAAGTGCTACTTAACTTCTTCCCTCCAAAAGTTAATTACTTAAAGAACAAAAGACTGAAGAACAAAAACAGCCAGCCTCATGGTCTGATGGTTTTTAAAGGCTCTCTCAAAGCTACGTTTTAGTCTTCTGTCCAAAGCTTAACTAAACATAAATACAAACACACACACACACACACTCACACACACAGCCTCAAGCACATTACTTGTTTAAAAAATGTTTAAGGGCTGGTAAAAAGGTTCAGCACGTAAAGGAACCTGCCACCAAACTTACCAACCTGAGTTCCATCCCTAGGATCCACATGGTAGACGGAAAGAGCTGACTCCTGTTCTCTGACCTCTACTTCAAGGCACCCCTACACATGCACCTACTTACACTACAACTCTCTCTCTCTCCCTCACTCTCTCTAAAGTTAATTAAAGCAAGATTTAAAATAAGGGAGGAGAGTGGAGATGATGGCTCATCTGATAAAGGCAACTGTCACTAAGCCAGCCTGGGTTCAATCCCTGAGTCCCACATGGTGTAAAGAGAAAAATGACTCCCACAAGTTGTCTTCTGACCTCCGTATACCACTATGCCCATGTATACACATAACATCAGTAAATTGTAGTAAAACCAAAAACAAAGCAAAGGAGGAGCCCACAGACCAAACTGAAACACTAAATGTACAAGAGGAACAAGAAGTGGCCAAAGGTTTTAAAACATTGTTACTCATTGTTTCCCTAACAGAGCTCTTCTCTACATTCAGAAGGAAGGTAAATTTAGAATGAAGCATGAAACCTTAGCTACTCTGGCATTTATGAAAACATTTTTGGCAGGTGTTCTGCCAAACAGTCTATATTTAGTATGTATGCCTCTGAAACTTAAATGAACTCAAAGGGTTTGAGCTGCCAACAGCCAGCCTCCAGAGCACTGAGCTGTGCAGCCACAGGGCGGCCGCCATACAGAACACTGGACTGGGCGCCCTGCCACAACATACACGTGTGCATGCACACGCCAGTCCTGAAGAGTCTCTTTTTTCAAAGCTCTAATGGCTTGACCTCAACACCTGCTGCACTTCCTGAAGACAGACAGGCTCTGGAGCTCCACTCGTTCCTCACACACGGCTGCACTTTCTAGGAATGACCGCACACATACACAGTGGCTGGCCAGCTGCCAAGGCGGGGGCAGCAGCCGCCTCAGGCCTGAACTTTCCCAGCGCTGTCAGGGCGGTTCCTGCTATGAGCTGACTCAGCAGCCAGCATGGAACTGTGCCAACCACACAGCAGTGCAGGGGCTGCCGGCAATTCACAGATGTTTTACTAAACCAAAGAAATCAGACAGGAGGCAGATCTGGGCTGGTGGCCAGGTGCTGCTGTCGTGGAAGCTGGGATTCTGATTCTAGCCTTAGTTCGGCTGCACAGATCACCCTAGGTCTCCCTTGGGTTCTCTGTGTCTCTCATTACCTTCTCTGCCTCAGAGGGATGCCCATTAGGATTAGGGAGAGGGACGACTCCCGAAGCACATCTGCCATGTGCTTGGCACCAGACAGGCATTCACATGGTTCACTGGCTCTCTCTTAACAACATCCTTGAGAAATGCCTTCTTACTAGCAGTACTAGTACTGTTTTTACTCTATACCCCAAGATGGCCTCAAACTCATAACCCTCCTGTCTCAGCCTCACAAATTTAGAGTTTTTGAGTATAAACCATACTTAGCTTCATATTTTCAACCTGCAGTTGATAAAACACTGACTCAGAACAATTTAGAATGCTACCGAAAGATCACTGAACAGACATGGAAGTGATGGGATTAGACCCTACTGTTGACACTGCTGTTAAAAAACTCAGGTGAACTGCACAGGATTCCTTGAGTCAAAGATGCAGTTTTCAGCTTCCAAAGGACTTTTTCAACTCTGAATTTCCAGGTGTCCTTTTGTAAGCCATAGCTTTTCACAAACGGCTTCTAAGTAGCATCACTGGACTACACAGACAGTATATGTGTAAACTCAGAATATCTAGGTAATAGTGGTCTTATCACAAATATCCTGTCTATATTACCAACAAGCTACTCTGGAAAAATTTACCATTACTCTCATACTCTGAATCGTGCAAAATCGAAGTGCAGATCACAAAGAAATTATAAAGACAAAGGCTTAGTTGAGAAGAGATCCCCTAGGCCCCACCCTCCAAAACAATTCATTATTAGGACTCCACTATCTGTCTGCCTTTATAAAAAGCTTCCTACTAGAATGTTGGAGGCCCAGTCCCTAGCATCATCAAACTCTTAGCTCCACCCTCCCAAAGAAACAAGTAAAACTCCCTACAGTTGACTCTGATATGTGATCATGTTGGAACCAATTTCAACTTTCTTTGAGTAAAAAAGGGAATTCCAAGGTCTCCCTTCCTTCTTTTTTCCTTTTTGGTTTTTCTGTGTAACAGTTCTGGTTGTCTTGGAACTAGCTCTGTAGACAGGCTGGCCTTGAACTCAGAGATTGTTGGGACTAAAGGCATGAGCCACCATGTCCTGGCCCTTCCCTCTTTCTAATCAGGTAATGTAAAGATAAAACAGAATTATGTTTATAAGGCTCTCTGTTGAGAAATACATATAAGTGCTTTTTAGCAGCTATATTCAACTTCGAAACAACAACAACAAAAAAACATGGGTTTAACTGGAGTTAAGAAACTTGTATGGAAAATTATTCTACATTATTACTAGGAAAACTTATTACAACCATGAATTTCATTATTTAAAAATTTTTAGACAAGGTCTCACTATATAGTCCTGGATGGCCGGGAACTTAGTAACTTAGTATACAGACCAAGCTAGCCTTGAATTCACTGAGATCTGCTAGTTTCAGTACAGTACACCTGTACTGAGATTACAGGTGTATACCACTACTTCCAATTCCTTTGCTTTTTACTATTATTATCATATTATTCCCTGGTTTTTGAGACAGGGTTTCACTCTAGAACTCATGGTCCTCTTCTACCACCACCTCCTAAGTGCTGGAATCATAAGTGTGAACCAACCACTTTGTTTTTAGACAGTCCTAATGAAACACAGCTGCTACCTCATTCTTTCCTTAAAATAAATAAGTCAATAAAAGAGATTCTGTTTGGAATAAACAGTATTAACGGTAACTTACACAATCTAATGCTTTAATAAAAAAAGAACCATCCCTTACTATTTGGGGGGTCCTCGAAACTGAATCTAGTGCCTTACACTATCATGAAGTTACACCCTCAGTTCAAGCAAACAAATGCTGAGAAAAACTTGCATCTATTCAGATGTAGGTCAGTGATGTGGGGTGAGAAGACACAGACCCAGCTCCTGCCCATCCAGCACCCTCTGTATCTGACCTATAGGGAGAACAATTGGCCTCCCATAACACAAAGACTGACCTGCTTAAGCTGCTCATCCAGACTCCAGCTCGGCTGCCCAGCTGTGGGGACAGAAGATGGGCCCTTGGAAGCATCTTTGGTATGGTCTTCTTTAGCTGCTTGTCCCTGTGGTGGGAGTCCAGGGGCTGGAAGCAGGCTGGACATGGTTGCTACTCTGGGGTCTTGGCGAGTTGCTTTTTGCACATGGAAATATTTTGATGCAGCCTGGGCCTCTTTTTCAACCACTTCTGCAACATCATCATCTCCATCTTCATCTTCCAGACCTCCTTCCTCTTCCTCAGGCTCAGAGTTGATATTGCTCTGCTCAAATACCTGGGTCACTGGTGTGGCTGGCGTAACTCTAGCTAAGGGACCCAGAGCAGGGCTAGCGGAAGGTCTCCCGGGTGTGACAGAAAGGAGAGGAGGCTGGGTGGCTTGTTTGGGGGCATACAGGAACTGTGCTTCTCTTGTCTGCGGGTTCTGCTTGTCTCTGGCATCCATCTGTAGAGGAGCCTGGTGTGGCTGCTTCTGTTGCTGCTGCAGAGGCTCCATTACTGTCTCAGGCTTCACCCACACACTGGCATGGCTCTCAACCTGGGCACAGCCCAGCAGGCACACTGGGTCTATATTTTAAGTGAGTAACCAAAACCACAAGGGAGGAAGAGGGGGGAAAATATGTAAATCAGGTATAAAAGATTTTCTTTTCTCCAGTAAAGTTCTGAACTAAATGGTTCTAAACCTGATTTTCAAGATGAGTAAGTTGTAGGGGTTTGGAGGGTAAGGAGGGAAAGTTATAAAGAAAAGAGGATCAAAGACGAGGAAATAGGAGGCAAGTCTCAATAGTGGTAGACTTAAGTTGCTTTTTTAAAAAAGAAAGTCCAGAAGATATTTAAGTCTGCTAACAACTCCTTATATTATCACACAGCTATCTACTGGGCTTGCACTGTACAGGGGTGTGAATTATGAAATTTGTAGTAATTAACTATGAAAATTGCAGTTAACAAAGGCAGAGAATGTCTTGACTACAGAAGAAAGAATATGGCTTATATTTCCAGGCCCTTTGGAGAAGGAGATTCCTACTCAACATAGACACAGAATTATAGCAGGCACACAGAATGACTTATCTGATGGAAAAAGCAAGACCAAGCAAACTGCTCTTGGTTTAAAACTTCACAAATTTCCCAGATCAAATTGCTAACCAGCTTGTTGAGTGGACTGAACTAGGCTAAGTGGACATTATAGCTTCCAGAAGAATCCGGTTTCAACAACATGAAAGAAGGAGACATGCAAGGAGGCAAGAGTCTCAAATTGCAAGCTTCCCTCAAAAACAAACAAGGGTGGGAGGGGAATTCCTCTGGAGATTTTAAAGTTAATTAATTTGAAACAGGTACCAATTTTGTCTAAACAAGTCAATTTTTTTTTGTTTGTTTTTTCACAAACCACAAGTAAATCTCTTCACAGCCTCTTTCTTTCTGATTCATTTCAACTGTATTTATTCTATGAATACAGTAAGAAAAGGCTTCCAGTCCCAAAGTATTCTGGGGGCAGGTTTATCTGCATTCTTACCCACCGTCTCTAAACACAAACCCCTTTCACACCCTTCCACCTCTAACCCTTCCCAGGCTCCCACCGTCAACAAACCCCACTTAAATTATATTTTCTCACAAGTCTTCCTAAGTGAATGGATTACCATGCCAGAGCAAATTTTAGGGTGAAGAGTACTGGCAACAGGGTGTGCAATTTTGTTGCCACATGAAAGGGGAAGCTGCACTGTGCAGGTTGGGACTTGATATTTGCATTGTCCCAGTGTTTTAGGACTGACTTGGAAGATGAAATGAAATCATCTTGAAATGAACAAGAAAATGCAATCTTTGCCATCTTCAAAAATTCACGAGGGAGGTAATCCCTAGCCCCCCCCCAAAAAAGCAAGCTTTGATTTATAAATTTTTATATGCTTATAGGGGTACAATTTTTAAAGCTAGGAAAAAAAAATAGAGCCATGCTAGACAATTTTCAATTTGTTTCTTAGAAGCACTTGGTTGAAGCTTTCAGAAGCGGCTAAAAGATTCAAATTCCCATTTGCCTCTTATTGCCTGTACTTCCTCTTAGCAGTTTAGAAAGTCTAAGTTATGCCTGCAGCAATACTTTCTTTCTGCTTTCGTTCTTATTCCGTAAGGAAGCCTGAAAGGATTTATACTCCGTTGGCAGAAGTATTCACTTAAAATAAAAACCAATTTGGGAACAAAAATACAAGAACAAAACACACCACAGAAGAGTAACAAGCAATTCACAGGTCATTTGAAAATATTCATATAATCATTGAAGTCAACTAACACAACCGGAATATTTCAACCAACTCCTGCAAGTCATTGTACAAATGTACAAATGTTTCTTGTCTGTTTGGCACCATCTCCTCTGTGGGCTGCCCTCAGCAGAGGGGGAGGTATCCCATAGCCTCTTTATTAAGACAGAGATGACTCGGTCCTACAGCTCAATTGGCACATTCTCCCTCTGAGAGCCCATCTCATCCTAATCTCTAAGCAGCCAATGTTTTAAACAATACTACCCACATTTAGAGAACTTAACGCTTCAGAAATCTATACCACTTCATCTCTTCATCCCTCGCTCTGTCCTCTAAACTTCCCGGACCTCGAAACCAGGCGCAACGGACTGCTTGCCGCTTGAGCCCGGCCTTGCTGACCATCTATCTCTCTTACCTTCGTCTCCAGCCGGTCTGTCCCCGACCCCCTCGAGCCCCTCTTACCATTCTTCACCCCCCTCCCAATGGAGCCCTATCACTTTTACTCCCACCAAGCCCTCTCTGCCAATCTCCAGGCTCTTCACTAAGCACCCCAACCTCACCTAAGCTCGCCCCGAGGTTCCCCGGGGGTCCCTTACCTTTCCCATCCCTTTATCTCAAATCACTCCTCTGGGCACGGGGAGGATCGGGCTCCTCCCGGCGCTCGCACTTTTCCTCAGCGGTTCCCCTGCTTCGCTGGTCCGCGTCTCCCCTACACACCTGCCTCGGCTCCCATTTCGGTCCCCTCCACCTGCCACAGCCCCGCTCCCGCTGCGGCTGAAAGAACCCAGACCGGCGCCGCTCACCTAAGCGCAGCGTTCCTGGCTCGCGGGTGATGAGGAGGAAGCGGCTCAGGCCCGGGCGCAGCAGCTGAGCCTCGGACTCCTCCGCAGCTGGGGGCCACAGCCGGGGCGGGGCCCACACCGGAAGCGGTGCCGCGGGGGCCGGGCTGTCGGCCCGGGGCGGGGGAGGGGCATGGGGGCGGGGCCTCGCTGGAAGGGGCGGGGCCTAAGGCCGGAAGCAGCTAAAAAGGGAAGAAGGTGGGGGCGTGGGGGGACGAGGCGGATGTGACTCCTAGGGACCGCCCTCGGGTTGGAACCGTGGGCGGAAGCTATTTAAAGCGGGCGGAAGCTCCAGCCAATGGGAAAGCGCAGACACAGAGGAGTTCCGGTGGGAGTGCTTTCGCGGGGAGTTGAAAAAAGCAGAACTAACTACATCTGCTGTTTTCACACTGCCAAGTTGGACGCTGCTTGCCGTAAGTAAAAGAGAGGCGTTAAAAGTGCTGTCGGCCAGTCTTCATCAAGCATTCCCGCTTTTTTTTTTAAAAAAAATATCATTTTTCTCTGAACTTATTAGACTGAGATTTCCCTGCCTTTAGCGGCTGTTGCAACCCCTGGAACACCACCTCCATATTCAACCCCACTTTGGTCACAAGAGTTTATACTTTCTTTCCCAAGGTTCTCAAAGGTAGGGGCTATGTGCCGAATCCCGACACCGATCACCAAACAAAAAACAAAACAACAAACACCTCGCTTCTGCGGTGCTTAGTTGTCAACATCTGTCAGTTTATGCGTGCACCTCCGTGTTTTAACTTCCTCCGCTCTAACCATCTTTCTTGATCCAGAATCTAATAAGATTCTTTTTAACGTTGAGCCTTACAATAAGTTTTTCAGTCCCAGGCCCAAACCTGGGGTTTTAGCAGGTCTTCCCCTCATTTTCCCCCTGCCTCCCTCCCACCTTTCTTTTCTTTCTCTTTCCAATCCCAGCCAAAACCCTGGGATTTAGCAGGTTCTTTTTTTTTTTTTTTTTTTTTTTCTTTTTCATTCATTCTTTCTTTTTTCCTTTTTTTCCTTTTTTTTTTTTTTTTGAGACAAAGCCTCTCACTAAATCAGTAAATCAGTAACCCACCTATCAAAAGTAGTTGACCAGCAAGCTCCAAGAATCCTCTTGTTTCTACCTCTCCAGCACTAGGATTACAGTTGTGCACCACACTGACTTTTTACTTAGGTGTATCCAAATTTAGGCCCTTATTTTTTGATATCAAACACTTTACTGACTAATCCATCTCCTCAGTCCCTGATGAAGACTTTTTTCTTCTTTCTTTCTTCCTTGTGTGTGTGTATTTTCTTTGATTTTTGTTTTTCAAGACAGTTTCTCTGTGTAGCTTTGGAGACTATCCTGGAACTAGCTCTGTAGACCAGACTGGCCCCGAATTTACAGAAATCCGCCTGCCTCTATTTCCCTAGTGCTGGGATTAAAGGTATGAGCCACCAAAGCCCGGCTGACTTTTTCTTTTTTAATTTTTAAAAATTACATTGTTTTTAGTGTGTATCAGGGCACTGAGCCACTTCTTCCCACCTTGCTCAAGACTTGTAACATAATTCTTCTTTGACTTTATCATTGCTCAAGAATTGTAACATAACTCTTTGACATTATCAGAAACTCCAATCTGCTGAAAGCTTCTACTTTATCTCTTCTACATTAACCTCCTCCACTTCCTTCCTTATCCTAGATTCAATGGCATATCATTACAACCTGTCTTTCAATCCCCCCAACATTGCTTTTTCTCAACTAAGATCTCTACCCAGAAGAGACTTTAGAATTTTCATACCTGTGTCTTGTCATAGAAAATGATGTGATAGAACAGTTTGGAATCACTAAATTATCCATTTAAAATAAATTCTAAATGGTGGCTTCAAAGTTCATTACATTCTTCTACTCAGCTTGATCCTCACTATCTGTGAATCTCTAACTCCGTATTCACGTACCACTTCCCCTGATTACCATACCATATAAGTAACAAAATGTAGGATGCTCTAAAATCTAGAAATCTATTTGCATTTGTTCGCAGCCTGTCTTTCCCTTTTATAAATCACACAATCAAAAATACCAAATTCCTTGTACATGCCTGGCAAGGTCCTCACTTCAGTATTTATTGAGCAATAGACAAAACTAATTTCCTTCCTTCAGTAATCTTTACTGGTTCTGGAGAAAGAAAGCAAAATAATTGGTGTCAGATAAGTGCTAAGCAGGGCAAAGCAGGGTAAAGATTAAACAGTTGTGTCAGGCAACGTCTATTTTTAGATGCTGGAGAAGAGCTCATTGATAAGGTACCCTTACACCAACTTGATAGGGGTGAGCCACATCTAGTGGATATCTACAGAAAGAATGTAAAAGCAGAGGAGACAATATTTGAATGCTCTAAGGGCAAGAACGTGTTTGACAGGTTAATAGGAAGAGGAATACAAACAGTAACAAGAAAACAATACTCAAAGCAAACCACCTTTTATGGCTGAATGAGAGGCAAGGTAGAGATTGCATAAGGAAGTAGCCAGGTGCTCAACCATGCAGTCCATTGTAGACATAAAAGTTATTTTGCCAGTCATTACTAACACCAAAGAAAAGTTTTGAGTCAAAACAGATTTAAATCTGTTAAAGAACTATTCTAGTTGTAGCACAGAGGCTAATTGTAGATCATGAGGCTAGAGAGCTAAAAAGGGAAGCAATAGCTGGGTGGTGGTGCATGCCTTTTATCTCAGCACTCAGGAGACAGAAGCAGGAGGATCTCTGTGAGTTTGAGGCCAATCTGGTCTACAGAGTGAGTTCCAGGACAGGTTCCAAAGCTACATAGAAACCCTGTCTCAAAAAGGGGGGGGGGGAGGCGAGGTGGACAGTAATCCTGGAGAAGATGATGGTGTCCTGAAGTAGATGATGTCATTACAGTGGGTGAGAAGTGGTCAGATTCAGGTCTAATTTGAAAGTGAAGATGCCAGGATTTGATGGTATTCTGGTTGTATATTCTGGTTGTACAGGTTAAAAGAGAGTTAAGAAAGATATCAGGTTTGGAACCCAACTAATTAACTGGTAGAATAGAGAAGCCATGTACCTGGGGGATGTTATCCAATACATGATTAACAAGAAAGAGGGATGCAGAATTGAAATACATAGCAACTTGGCATTAAATAATATAACAATAAAGACATTCTGTTAAGTGAACAAGTCAGTCACAAAATTATACTCTTGAAACTAGAAAAATATGGAGAGGCGATTATAAAGGGGTATCAAAAAGGAAAACCTTTTTGTTGTTGGGGTTTCTATTACTCAGGGTCTCTAGAGTCACAGAACCTATAGAATGAAGGAATTTATTTATTTATTTATTTATTTATTTATTTATTTTTTTGAATGATTTACTGGTTGCAGTCCAACTAGTCCAACAATGACTGGCTGTGAAAGATCAAGAATCTAGTAGTTGCTCAGTCCCACAAGGCTGGGTGTTTCAGTAGGTCTTCTGTATATGCTGGAATCCCAAAGAAGTAGGCTCCAATGCTAGTGAAAGAAAGGATGTACTATCAAGGCGAGAGCAGGTAGGCAAAGAAGAACAATCCCTTCTTCCATATAGGCTTCCAACAGAAGGTATAGCCCATATTAAAGGTGTGTCTTCCCACCTCCCTCCAGATCAGAGGTATGTGTCACCCTGCCTCAAGATCCAGATCAAAAACCTGTGTCTTCAGCCTCAAGACCCAGATCAAAAACATGTTGTCTTCCTGCCTCAAGATCCAATCACAAGTTCGTCCTCCATTTCTGGATTGTAGTTCATTCCAGATATAGTCAAGCTGACAACCAAGAATAGCCATTACAGGGTTTTTAATTTTAGGGGGTGGGCACATAGTCATGGAGCCCAGAAGAAACATTCGGTGTTCTGTTTTATCCTTCTCTACCTTATTCCCTTGAGACAGGGTCTTTCATTAAATCTGGAACCAAACTGGTAGCCAGCAAGCCCCAGAGATCCTTCTGTCTCCTCCTACCATAGCACTGAGGTTTTATGGATTTGACTAAGGTCCTCATGCTTGCACAACAAGTGATTTTACCTACTGTGCCAGCTCCCCAGCCTGAAGTTGTGGTCTTTGTTTTGTTTGTTTTGTTTTTGAGATTCTCTGTGTAGCCCTCCCTGGATGTCCTGGAACTCACTCTGTAGACTAGTCTGGCCTCCAACTCAGAGATCTTTCGGCCTCTGCCTCTCCAGTGCTGAGATTATATGTGTGTACCACCACTGCCTGACCTTTTTTTTTTTTTTCTTGAAAGCAAAAATTTTTATATAGCCTTAAGTTCCCCTTCTTAGTTCTCAGAAATCTCCATTTCTTGCAATATTAGATATTTCAGTATCCAAGCAAATCCAAGTCTCACAACCTTGTTTGTTATAATTTTAAAAAGAAATGGCAGGAAGGAGTCACATCTACAACAGTGCTCACATGGGCGGTTTATTGGAAGAGGAAAGAGAAGGAGCAGATACTGGGACAGAGACAAGTCCCTGGGAACAAGAATAAAAGCTTTCCCCTTAATACAACATTCTGTGACTATTCTTCCTGTCAAAACTTAGAAGTATTGCTCTTCTCTTTGCAACCCAAGATTGATCTTTTTCCTTCTAAAATATTTCATGACTTCCCAATGCTCTTGAGATCAAGGCTAGATATCTTCACATAACCTGTAGGACCCTAGGGAGATCTAGCTTTTTGCCACTCTCTTTGGTTTTAACTCCTCTTCAGGTTATAATATTGGGCCTGGGAAAGCAACCCCAATGATGTCAGTAGCTGAGACAGACTATTCTTTTCCCTAGACTAGAAATGGGGTGTTAGCAAATATGATATAAGAGATGCTTGAAACATGGTAACAAGGGCTAACCTCTCTTGTTCCTGGGCATTCTCTGACTGTCATATAAATAACGTCCAGTGACCTGGCCAACAGCTGCATATTCAACCATGGGCCCTTAGAACAAATATCTTTCAGACCACTAGATATATGAACCATTACATCTTAGACCCTCCAGGCCCGATTGAACTAAGAACCAGAATTCCCCACCAAACTCCCTGACTAATGAAAAATAAAAACCATTCTTGTCCTATGGTTAAACCAGAAAGTTTTGAGATGGCTCATTTTGCAACAAAAGAAAAGATAAAGGAAGTATTTCTTTGCATTGGTCAGGATGGATTTGGCTGACACACTTCTTGGAACTGCTGAGTACTGAAGGAACAGAGCAACAGACATTTCACTCTCCTACATTTGGCCTAGTTTCATTAAGTTTCCACATCAAATTTTTTTTCTTTTTTATTTACCACTCTGAAGGCAGTGGAACTTAGAATAATGGAGCCTTAAAATCCAGTGGCTTTATCCAGAGAATCAGACAATTTATACCCTGAAAGTTAAGAAAATTCTCCAGTGTATATAATTACAAGGATGCACGTGGCAAAAACATGTTTTTCCATAGAGGCATATAAACAAATAACAATAGCCAAGTATAATGAATAATCTGAAGTAGCCCACTTTTATCTGAAACGCCTGAGAGAGAAATGAAGGCATATTCCAAGAACAAGTATGTGTTTTGAAAAAACAGAGTTCATAAGACTTGCCTTGGTTTTTTGGAGTTTCCTCACAAGCACTTAGAATTCCCCCTCACATGACTCCATTCTCGGACTGTGTTCTGACACCCTCTCATCAAATTTCTTACACTTTTGTCTATTTGTAAAAAAAAAAAAATTGCATAAGGGATATATATGAAAGATAATCTTACATATCATGTCTTTCACAAGTCATTGGTTTTATTACAGTTGTGCCCTTCATCTATCGCTTCCATATTTGTGTTTTTAGTTGTTAGTGATAAATCTGGACCCAAAATTAGAAATAAGTAGTGCAAGAGTTTTACATTGTTCTTTTGATTGGCATGATAAAATCTTGCAGGATCTTACCCCTTCCTATCCAAGATATGAATCATCCTTTTTATCAAGAGTATCCATGCTGCATATGCTACTTAGTAGCTATTCCTATTGTTAGATCTATTGTTGTAGATCTAACCACTGTTTCATTTAGTAATGGCTCCAAAGCATAAGAATAGTGATGATGGTGGTCTGGATGTGCCAATGAGCATAAAGTACTTTAACAGAAAGACAAAGTACAATATGAGTGGGTGTCAGTTTGGGGATCCAGAAGACATATACAATGCATTGTGTTTAAATTAATAGTTATTGCATCTTCAGCTTGAATTGGTTCTCAAGGGATAATTCTGGGATTAATTGCCTTGGCAAGACTGGGAAAGACTGTTGTGAAATTGCTGTACCTTCCACCATCATGGAAAATTAAAATATAAATAAAGGATGAAGGTTTGTTCTGGTCATGAGATCAAGGATGCTCTCAGTAGCTTCTCCTGGCATGTGTTAAACCTCTGCTGAGTAACTAGTATTAAGAGTAACCTGTGTTGAAAAAGAATGTGACAGAAGGGGTTCCTGGGGGTGCTCTATCAAGGTAATACATTCAGCATGGGCTCCATGTATGGGGCGGAATCTCAATAATATCATCTGCAGCTTGATTGGGCTTCCAAAATGTCATTATACAAGGAGGGGATGGCTTATCAGGCTGCTCCATGGAGTCTCCACTTCCACAGGACTGTTTGGATTTTAAATTAGACATTTGGTATTTGGTGCCCGGTGACCTGCCCATGTGACAAAGCAGCCTGCACTAGCCACTCAGTCTGGGGAAAATATTAGTGTCTGCTCACTGAGATCTAAAGCCAACCTTTGAAAGCTTCATGACTCCTGTCATGTGTAGGGGCTTATGCCTGTAATCCCAGTACTAGAGGGAGGCTGAGGCAAAGGGATTGCTGTGAGTTTGAGGCTAGCATGTGTTACATTGTAAGTTCCAGGCCAGCTTCACTGGGCTACAGAATGAGACCCTGTTTCAAAGTGTGTGTGTGTGTGTGTGTGTGTGTGTGTGTTGTGTGTGATGTGTATGTGTGTGTTAGTAATGGTGCTGGTGTCTTCAATGAGCCCTGGGCACGAGCAAACCAGAACTCCTTTGGGTTTTGTTTTTGTTTTGTTTCTAAGCACATTCTTTCCTGCCAAGGTCCTTTTCAAGCTTTGATGTGAGGTTTGCCAACATTCTGAAGATGTATTTTGACCTTATTCTCTTTCTCATCTAGAAATAGAAGTCAGACCTGTATGACAAGCACAAGGCAAATCCTAAAATGAATCAATCTTCTTTTAAAATATTGTAGTCTTTCAGAGCTGGAGAGATGGCTCAGCCAGTAGAGGCTCTTGCTGCCAAGCCTGATGACCTGAGTTTGATCTCTGGAACCCATACTATAGAATGTTCCAATCAGTTTTCCTGCCAGCCTGGTCCCAAAGCTACATCAGCCCCAAATAACATAGAGACACTGTATTACATATAAAGCTATTACTAGTGTTTCTTATTAGCTAGATCTGTCTTAAATATTAACCCATTTCTATCTATCTAAGTATTTCCATATGGTCTTATCTTACCGGAGAGAGAGTCCGGAGTTCTGCTCTCTCATGTTGAATCTCCTCCTATCTCTTCCCTAATCCTCCTTGTCTCCTAGTCCTGCCTATCTTGCTTTCCTATTGGCCAACAGTGCTTTATTCATTAACCAATAAGGGAAATATATTTACAGAATGACATCTCCCATCAATAGAAAGCGAGAACCAGCTCCTGCAAGTTGTCCTCTGAACTCCACACATGAGAAGTGGTACACAACTTCACTCCCAAATAAGTGAATAAAATGTAATAAAAAACTACAGCAACAATGTTGTATTTTTTCATTTCTTGATACTTAACTGAAAGCTGTCTTGGCAACATTCATCTAGATATCCATGTTGGCCAAAGCACAGTGGTTCTGTAGACTAAAGGGAGCCAAGATGAAATTCAAGCATCTGCCATAGAACAAAATAGCTGGCCATAGGACTGTGCCCTCAAACCAGCAGAGCCCCAATAAGACAGATGCCATTTAAATGTTGGTGAGACTAAGGATAAATTGTACTCAAATTGAGGTCAGCCTGGCAGTGAGGCTGGCTGGCTGTAAGTATTGGAGGGTTAACCAATTGGTATAAATGTATTCACAGACACCTACATGGGCTTGGCCTTTCCATTTACCATAAGTTTTTATTTTTAGGGCTAGAGAGATGGCTCAGAGGTTAAGAGGACTTGCTCTTTCAGAGGACAGAAAATTCAGTTCCCAGTGTGTCACGGTGCCTAACAATTGTCTGTAACTCCAGCTCCAGGAATCCAAAGCCAGAGCTATGGGCACCTGTACACATGTGCACATACCTACAGGCATGCATACGCACACCCCTACATATAATTAATAAAAACACGTCTTTAAAACAAAAGAACTTTATTTTCAAGAACCAACACTGAATAGGGTATGGAGATCTCTCTCTCTCTTGTGTGTGTGTGTGTGTGTGTGTGTGTGTGTGTGTGTGTGTGTGTGTGTGTTATACCACTAAGCTACATCTTCAGCCCTTTTTATACTTTTTATCTTGAGGCAGGGTCCATCAAGTTTCCCAGGTTTGCCATGAACTCACTCTGTAGCCCAGGCATGTTCCTTGAAATGGTGATCCTCCTACCTCACTGTGATTAGAGGCCTGATTCACGTTTTCTGTTCTTGAGTTTGGCTAGAATTCCTTATTTCTGAACCCCTCCCCAACAAAACATTAAAAAAGCAAAGAACTCCCTGTCAATTTCAACAAAAGATACTAAACAGGTATTTATTTTGTATAATGTGTTTTGTTGTTGTTGGCTTTTTGTTTTGTTTTTTATTGTTGTTTTTACAATACAGGGTTTCTCTGTGTAGCCATGGCTGTCCTGGAACTCTCTCTGTAAAACAGGCTAGCCTCAAACTTACAGAGATCCACCTGACTCTGCCTCCCTAATGCTGGGATTAAAGGTGTGTGTGCCACCATTGTCTAGCTTTATATTATGCTTAAAATTTTATTTTTATATGTGTCTCAGATCACCTGGAGCTGGAGTTACACACAATTGTGAGCTTCCATGTGGGTGTCCTTTTAAAGAACAGCAAAGTTCTTAACTGCTGAGCCCATAATGTGGTTTTTGAGACAGACTCTCACTAGGTAACCTAGGTTAATCTCATAATCACAATTCTCCTGAGGTAGATGTTTTAGAACCCTGCTATCAGGGTTCTAAATCCCGAGTAGAAGATGGGAGTGCTTACTTTTGTTTAGTGTGCTGTTGGGGACTAGTTTATTGTCTTCATTGTTGAACACAGCACATATGTACAGGTTACAAAATTAATGCTATTTTATTCCTAGACTTTTGCTAAAGTAAGCTACATATGACAGCTACTGAATTCTTTTTGTTTAGTTTTGTTTTTTTGAGACAGGGTTTCTCTGTGTAACCGCTCTGGCTGTCCTGGAATTCCATCTGTAGACCAGGAGAGCTACTGAAATTTTATTAAGATGAAATTCATTCAATACCACAGAAATTAAGAAGTTGTCGGTCCTCCAGGCCTTTGCTCACTGGTCTGTAGAAAGAGGACATGTTGAATATAAGGTTCACTCGAATCAACAACATATTTTTAACCCAATCCCAGGGAACAATGGATAAAGCTCCTCTGGGACAATGATTCAGAAACCCTACCTTTAGAAACTGAACTGGGATTTCAATTTCTCTAGTTGAAGTGAAAGTTCTATTACATATTTTTAAATTTAGTTGTACACACCTTAATCATATTCAAAGTTTTATTTTTATAAATTTATAACTATACTGAGATCTGTTTGAAAGAGAATAGAGTGTTTATAAAGATAACTGTTATAAAACCACTCTGATTAAATCCATCTTGTATCTCTTCCCTTCACATACCATGAAAAGGGGTAAATTGTTTAACAGTGAAACTATCTACCCACCAGCCATTTCCTAATAAGGGCAGTTCAGCCGGCCAGTTTCACTTCTGAAATCCAAGTGCTAAAAGAATGGCATTTACATTTTCATTTCTACAACTTCCTCTCTACACCTGCTGCAAAGTGAGGGAGTGGATGTTTAACTCACTCAGGTCCTCAGGAAGAACAGTCAGTGCTTTTGACCACTGAGCCATCTTTCCAGTCCCTGTCAAACTTTATTATTTTCTTAAAGGTTTATTTATTCACATATTTCATGTGTATATGCTCTGTCTTCATACACACCAGAAAAAGGAATTTGATCCTATTAAAGATGGTTGTCAGCCACCATGTGTTTGCTAGGAATTGAACTCAGGACTTCTGGAAGAACAGTCAAATCCTCATAACCACTCAGCCATTTCTCATTTCTCTCTGGAAGAACAGTCAAATCCTCATAACCACTCAGCCATTTCTCATTTCTCTCTGGAAGAACAGTCAAATCCTCATAACCACTCAGCCATTTCTCATTTCTCGAGCCCTGAGGGCACTGTTCTATGGTCTTCTTTTCAGTGTAAATATTTGCCTTGTAATCATTCAAATATCTTCTCTAATATATACTTTGCAATAGTAAACAATGAACAATAATAGAGGCACATATTTACTTATAATTTGTCAAAAAGCTAAAAGAAATTATAGGCTAGTGGGCTGAACTGAATTGTGCTGGCCATGAAGCTGACCAGGCTTTGCATTTGCATAATTTCATTGGAAAGAAAGAACTTAAACACAGAAGAGTGGTAAGACATTAGTAACAACCTAAATGTCTACCCATAGGAAACTGGTAAATAATGTGTGATACTTAAGTTATGCAGAAAACACAAATAGGGATCAAGGGGATCAAGGGTATAGCTCAGTGGGTATGAATAGGTATAAGTTAGTATGAGTGAGGCCCTAGGTTCATTCTCCAGCACCAAAAGTAAGTAAATCAATCAATAAATAAAGCAAATGTAGCCCAATCGGTAGACTGTTACCTAGGATGCACAGGCACTGGGTTTGATTCTCTATAACACTTTATAAAAATGATAGGTGTGTGCTACCACTTCTGGGACATACATAGGATTCCAGCACTTGGGAGGCAGAGGCAGGTGGATCACTGTGAGTTTGAGGTTACCCTATCTTACATAACAAATTCCAGGCCAGACAGAGACACATAATAAAAAAAACAAGTGAAACACTCCTTCCAAAAACAAAACAAAACAAAACAAAACAAAAACTCTGGTGTGGTGGCATATACCTGTAACCCAAATACAGGAGAGGAATAGAGACAGGAGGATCAGAAGTTACTGGTCATCACTGGCTACATAGTGAGTTCAAGGCCATCCTAGTCTACCTTGAGACTCTTATCTTACAAAACAACAACTAAAAGGAGATAGAGAAAGAGAGAAGAATGGGAGGTGGGCAGGACCCTTTTAAAAGGGAACATAATGAATATGCACAGGTGGTGGCTCTTAGTGGCTGCAACTAAGGGTATATGCTATCAGAACCCCAAGGACAGGCCAGTACAGATGTCTGAATACTAACAATTATGTTGAGGAAGTATGATTCAGGGTATTTATCAGTTAATGTTTTCTAAACTCCAACAACTATCTTCAAAACATGACTCAACAAGATAATTTCTTTTTAAAAATATTTTTATTTCATTATGAGTGTGTATGTGTTTCTGCCCACATATGTGTGCAGAGACCCTCAGAGAAGGCCATAAGAAGGTATCAGATTGGGGTTGGGGAAATGGCTCAATGGTTAAGAGCACTGGCTGCCCTTCCAGAGGACCCAGGTTCAATTCCCAGCACCCACATGACAGTTCACTACTATCTGTAACTCCAGTTTCTGGAAACTGGATGCCCTCACATAGACATACATGCAGGCAAAACATCAATGCACACAAAATAAGAATAAATAAAAATTATTAAAAAAAAGAAGGTATCAGATCTGTTGGAGCTAGAGTTAAAGGAGAGTATGAGCAGCCTGATGTGGATGCTGGAGTCTGAACTTTGACTCTGGTGATTGAGTAACAAGTGTTCCTTAAGTGAGCAATCTCTCCAGCCCCAAGATACTTAATTGCTTGTTCAGGAGGTCTTCTTGGCTAGGTATCTAGGCTCCCAGTCACTGTTTGCATTTAAAGCTTGCATTAGGCAGGGTTCTCTAGAGAAACAGAACCAATAGAATATATATATGCTACAATAGGGAGTTTATTAGACTATCATGTTTTACATGATAGAGGCTGGGTAGTCCAGCAATGACCAACTGTGTGCTGGAGAGCCTAGGAGTGTCAGTCTATACAGCTGGATGCTACAAGAGTCTTTCTGAAGACCTGGAAGCTTCCCCAGAGCGTCACTGTTATTCAGTCCATGTTGAGAGGCCAAAGAAGGTAGAGTTGGATGCCAGCAGAAGATGGCAGCAGAAAGTGGATGGCACACTTGTTTATCAAGAAAATAAAGCAGGCAGGGGACCTCGTCCTATCTGGGTCACCTGTTGGAAAATACTGCCCACTCTGAGTGAGGGTCTTCACCTTTCAGTTAATCCTTCCTAAAAAATACCCTAGCAGACATACCCAGAAGTGTGCCTCTTAGTTGATTGCAGATGTTACTAAGATGATGATCAAAATTAACCATTATAGGGAGAGGGGAGGTGGAGGACTAAAGAACATTTGTAGAGACACATGAAAGCTGGAAAGAGACTTGGGGAGAGGGAGAATACAAGGCAGTGTCAGGGGTAGCAGCAGGAGGGTAAGGGAGATGAAATCACATTAATATCCAATGCCCTGTATGCTAATTAAAAAATCGCCATTGCAATTCTAGGTTCCACTCCACTCACCTTGAGGTGTACCATACCTTTGTTAGAAAGTGCACATTTTACTTCATTGCAATGGAGAAAACTCAGATACATTGAGACCTCAAAGAGAAAGGTAATTATATGCCTAAAGAGAGTAGTGGCTTTGATAGAGATCGAGGGGTCTCTGCTGCAATCAACCTGTCCACCAAACAGTCTTTCCCTTCTATAAGGGAAATGCAGAAAATTCCCTTCAATTATGGCACTCATATTAAAAATCTGGAAAGCAGAGCCAGGAAAGCAGCTTAGAGGGAAAGTACTTGCCTTGCATGTGTGAGGGCCTGAGTTCAATCCCACTTACTGCCCCCAAAGCTGTTTTTCCCTAATTGATCTGAATGAATTTCCTTATGAACTAAGGGCCAGGTTGTAGCCATTTTCTTATCACCCCAATAAACCCATCCACCCAGTATGCAGTGATGGAGAAAGGCCAGGAAAATGTCAATAAAGCTCCTGTCTGGAAAAGGGGTGAACAAGAAGCCACAACCACAGCCACAGCCACAGCCACAGCCACAGCATCTTAAGTGGTTGTGAAATTCTACTAGACACAAGTTACCAAGATACTCTTTCTGGCAGTGGAGGAAGTTCCTAGATTAGATTTTGTTCTTTTAGGAACATTTTTTTTTGTCATTGTTCTTATCTCTGGTTTTGCCTTGTGACAGGCCCTAACCATCAACTTTTCTGCTCTTCTCAAGGAGCACACAGCTGTGACAGCACACTTCCTGGTGGTGGAATTTGTATAGCCAGGTGCTATTTTATGACTTTACTTCTGTGTTCAGATGTGGGTAGAGTTATTTCTATCTAATTCCCTCAGAAACCTTTTGGTACTATTTGTTCCAAAATTATTCCTTGTGTTAGAAATGATGCCTAAAGTTGTTTTTAAGATACAAATAGCAGCATCTATTTATCTCTCTATTCCATGCCTCTCTCTTACTTTCCTGACTATTGCTGTGAGGTGGTATGAGCCATCAGGCTTAGCTGCTATCCTTTAGTTGTTCTTTGCAATGCTGCTGACTTCCTTGGATTAGTTGCCATATTTTGGCATACCTTTGTCTTTCAAAACCTTCTCAGTTTGCTGTTTGAGTTCTATAGCTGCTCCATCCCTGCAAAGACCTGTCTTTGAACTCCATTAACTCTGGTTCATTTCACTTGGATATGAGGAACTTCTGGCCTGAATTTCTGCCTTGTCTCTTGCTAAATACAGTACAGAACAGGACAACTCTCATTGTAACTCATGAGCCACAACTTCAGAGCACCATGGGGAAAACAATGTTGTGTTGCTATTGTTAGATACCAAATTAGTGAGTTTCTTTTAAATTCTTAGTTTGTGTGTAAAAACAAAACCAAAAAAAGAAAGAAAAAAGAGAAAAAAGTTTGTGCATGGTGTGTGTGTGTGTGTGTGTGTGTGTGTGTGTGTGTGTGTGTGTGTATGCATGTACCAGCATGAGCACATGGTGCTTGTGTAGGCATTTATTTCAGGGTGGGCATGTGAGGATCAGAGAACACTTTTGAAGAGTTGGTTCTTTCCTTCCACCTTTACATGGGTCTGGGGGTTGAATTCAGAGAGTTGGGCATTCAAGGTAAATGCTTTTACCCATTAAGCCACCCAAGCACCAAATGAGTAAGTTTCTGGATGTCTTAGAGACAATAGTCACTAAGAGGCCCACAATGAAAATAAGAAAAGAAATGAATGCTTTCCATGTAATACTTACAAGGTACTTTGCCTGAAGTCTTTTAAACAGTGGCTTCTTTTAAAAACTGAAGCATGAGTCATGCAAACTCCATTATATATGAATAGGTCAGGTAAGACGCTGGCAGACAGCCTCCACTCACAGGCTGGAGGGTCTTTGCTCCACTTAGATAGGATCTATGGATAGGTAAGGATGAGCTAGCTCTTCTGGTTCTGGAAATCCCAGGTCCTTGTGTACTCAGGAGTGGGAGTGTAGATGGACAGAACCAGACAGAGTCTCCCAAGCCTGAGAGCTATTGTTCCAGGGTTTTAGAGCAACACTGGTCATTTCAGGCACTCAGGTTGGAACCTCCACAATCACTGACGCTTGATTCCTATTGTGACCCTTGGCTTCCAGGAGCAGTGAGTAGCAGCAGCAGCAGCAGCAGTCTGCACCCAGCAGGCACAGGTGATAGCTGCTATGACAGCTTTTGAGCAGGTGTCAGATGCTGGAACTTTTGCCCTGCAGCAGTGGTTCTAAACCTTCCCAATGCTTCAACCTTTTAATACAGGTCCTCATGTTGTGGTGACCTCCCCCTCAACCATAAAATTATTTCGTTGCTACTTCATAACCGTAATTTTGCTAGTTACAAATTGTAATGTAAATATCTGTATTTTCTAATGGCCTTAGGTAAACCCTGTGTAAAGGTCATTGGCTCCCCAAAGGGGTTATGACCCACAGGTTGAGAAACACTGACCTAGAGTGACATGGACTTCAACTTTGGGTGGCTAGCATTATGATCTTGGAACTAGACTGTCAAGACTCAGTCCTAGGCAGTGACTAGTGTTGCATTTTCCCATACTAGGGTGTCTCTTTGTCCTTAGTGCACAGCAGATCCCTAGACCTCCTCCAGTGACCAGAACCTATAGTTTCTCTTCTTTGATTCTTTGTATACCCTTCTTTCTTCAGTCTTGGCTCTCCAGCTTTTCTTGCCTTGTTTCTACTTCTACCACCTCTGACCCCTGTTGTTTCAGTGTTCTTGCTACTGTTGCTCTTGCTGCCACCACCACCACCACTCTGCTACTTCTGCTTGCTGTTCTCCCTGTGCTGCTATCAGCCCCCTTTTTCTAATGATGAGCAAAATTTGCCAAGAAAAGGCTTTTCTAATGTTGTAACACCAGAGGGCAGCACAGGAGAGTGTTTCCCAGCTGAAGAACTGAGCCACACAGTCTGCATAGAAAGCTGCAAGTGGAGTGTGGCAAGGGTGTTTGAAGCCTTCATAGCCCATGCACAAATAAAGAGTGGCATTTGTATCAATCCTGGCACAGTCCTTCAAGCAAGTGAAGGACTATGTTTGTATCAGTCAGCCTCAGATCAGAGGAAGTGCTTCCCTTCTGGCCTAGGTGAAAATGGCTGCAGGGTCGCTTAGAATTCACCAAGCCTTGTCTAGCTTGGAGTGGTTCTGAGTAGAGTTCTTCAGTTGTCATTATAACGACCCTCTGCAGCTGGTAAAATAACCTCAGAGAAATTGTTAAGTGTCCAGACTCTCCAGGCTGCCATTGTGGCAATCTGGCTGGTTGCCAATAAAGGGGTGGAACAGCTGACAGCTCCCCATTCAAGGCTGCCAGGCGTAAAGGAAGGGCCTGTCAAATGCCTGATCTTGACAATTTTAGCCATTCACAGAAAGCATTCAAAGGGCGTTTACAGTAAAGACTTAACAAAAGCTCAACATAGAACTAACAATTCTAATAGCTCACAGTAGTTAATGGTATTTAACAATGCTTAAAAGTGCTTAACTCCTGCCCTAGTGCTCTAGGGAGAGGCAGTCCCTCTAATCTGTTTCAGTAGCACTAGGAAACTTTGAATGGGGCTTACAATGGTTCTCCATGAGAACTGGGTGTAACTAGTGAAAAACTTCTCTACTCAGAAGATGTGGCCAATTCATGCTCATTTGTAAACAATGTAACCCAGAAACTTTTAAGGGTGAAACAGAGATTGGACATTATCTTAAGAGACCCTTGGAGCTCTTAAGAGACCTCTAAGGGGACCTCATGCAATGATTTCCCTGTGTGAGTCATTGATATTGTGATGGCTATTCTTGGTTATCATCTTGACTACATCTGGAATTAACTAAAAACCCAAGCAGCTGGGCACATCAGTGAGGGCTTTTTCTTGACTGGATGGTTTGAGGTTGGAGGATCCACCCTAAATGTAGGCCATACCTCATGGCATCCTATAATAGACAAGGAGGTAGGAAGCTTTTGCTTTTTGCCTGCTTGCCCTTATCCTCACTGGCAATTTTATATGTCCTGCTGCTGAGGCATTCTTTCACTGGCATTTCAGCCTACTTCTTCTGGATTCCAACATATACTGAAGACCAGCTAAGAAAGAGAGATTTATGGATTGAATGACTGTTGGATTCTTGGACTTTATGTTAGGAGACAACCATTGTTGGGGTAGCTGGACCATACCCTGTAAGATATGCATTGGTAATAGTGCGATAGTATGTTTTTGTTTTGTTTTGTTTTTTTTTCTCAATGAACTAAAGCAATGGTCAAAGAGTCATAGCCTTCACAGTGGCTAAGGAGCTGCTAGACTTCATAGTCCCACAGGGGTTATTCCAACTTAGATGAACACATTTGTTGGTGATTGTTGGTTTTTTAGGTTGTTGGTTTTTTAGATAAATGAACACATTTGTTGTTGGTTTTTTAGTCTTTACTTTTTTCTCTCTCTCTTTGCTCTTTTGGCTTTTTGTTTTGGGGGGTCTTTTGGAGGCCCTTCACCCAGCTCCCAAATAAATTACTCATAGAATAATTATTCTTAATTATGAATGCCAGACCTTAACTTGGCTTGTTTCTTGCCAGCTTTTTTTAACCTAAATTATCCCGACTACCTTTTGTCTCTGGGCCTTTCCTTTTCTTTTGTGTATCTTACTTCCACTCTTACTCCATGGCTGTCTGTGTACTGGGTGGCTAGCCCCTAGCATCCTTCTCTCTTTGTTCTATCTTGATGCTTCCTCTTCCTTTTCTTGTTCTTCCTATTTATTCTCTCTGCCTGCCAGCCCCACCTACCCTTGCTCCTGCCTTGCTATTGGCTGTTCAGCTCTTTATTAGGACTATCAGGTGTTTTAGACAGGCAAAGAATCACAGCTTCACAGAGTTAAACAAATATAGCATAAACAAAAATAATACATCTTTACATTATTAAACAAATGTTCCAAGTGTAAACAAATGTAACACACCTTAATATTCTACAATACACATTTTACTAGGGCAATAACTTTTGAAATATGTACAGTACCACCTTTAACATAGATGTTTCAGTTTTTATTCCCTCTAAGTCATCAGAAAAAAAATGAACACCAAAACAAAAAATGATATTAAAAATTAAATGAGTTAAGTCATGAGACACACAAGTTCCCAGATATCACTTAATATTTGATATTGATATTTAAACATAATAGAGAGTACTTCTACCTGTCCTGGTTAATATTTATGCCAGCTTGACACAAATTCCAGTCATCTAGAAAGAAGGAACTGCTTCTAAAAGAAATGCCTCCCTCCATCGGATTAGCCTGCAGATCTGTCGTTGGGGCCATTTTATTGATTAATGATTGATACAGGAGGGCCCAGCCCACTGAGGGTGGTGATATTCCTAGGCAGGTGGCCCTGACTTGCAATAAGAAAGTGGATTGAGCAAGCCATGGATGTCAAGGCTGTAAGCAGTGTCCCTCTATGGCCACTGTTCAGTTCCTATCTTTAAGTTCCTGCCCTGGCTTTCCTGATGATGGACTATGAACTGAAATAAACCCTTTCTGTTTCCAACTTGCTTTTGGACAAAATTTTATCACAGCCACAGAAATCATACTATGTCACCCTCTAAAAACCTGCATGATATTTATGTATGAATCGCCACATCCTTTTTCTGATAGCTCACATTGCTTTCTCAAGTGACCAGGAAATCTAGTGAACAGGAGATATTTGGGACAGTTGCATATGTCAGATAGCATATTGTTTTACAGTAAACTTTTTGTTGTTGTTGTTGTCATTTTGAGGCAAGATTTCTCTGTGTAGCCCTGGCAGTTCTGTACTCACTCTGTAGACCAGGCTGCCTTCAAACACAGAGATCCACTTGCCTCTGCCTCCAGAGTACTAGAATTAAAGGTATGTGCCTCCATTGCCTGGTTTACAGCAAACTTTTAAGAAACAAGCATAAGGGGCTGGAGAGATGACTCAGCAGTTAAGGGCACTTGTTCTTGCAAAAGACCTGAGTATTCTGCTCCCAGTACCCATATGGAGGTTCACAAACCATCCTTAACTCCAGTTCCAGGGGATATGATGCCTCTGGCCTCTGCAGGCACCAGCCATGAACATATCTGCATACATGTAAGCAAAACACTCATACACATAAAATAAGAATAAATAAATCTTTAAACAATAAATAAAATAAATATAAGCATAGTATGACAGGAGTTTTAAAGTATAGCAAATACATAAACCAACAACACAATCAATTACTATTGTGAAATATATTTACCATACTTTAGTTAGGGTTTACTAATGCTGTGAAGAGACACTATGATCATGGCAACTCTTATTAAAGGAACATTTACTTGAGGGAGCTCATAGTTCAGAGGTTCAGTCCATCCTGGCAGGGAGTATGATGGCATACAGGCAAAGATAGTTCTGGATCGGAGAGTGCTTCATCTTGCAGGCAACAGGAAGTCAACTGACACACTGGGAAGTATCCTGAGCATAAGAAACCTCAAAACCCACTCCTACATTGATACATTTCCTCCAGAAGTGTGGCTGTGATTAAAGGTGTGCTCTCCAGCCTCAAGGTCTGGATTAAAGGTGTGTGTCATCCAACCTCTTCCAACAAGACCATACTTCTTCTAACAAGGCCATACCTCCTAATAATGCCACTCCCTATGAGCTCATTCCTGCCTAACATATTCAAACTACCACACCATACATAATTTTCTGTAATTTTGATACAATTGGCAGTATAGCAGCCTTGTTTGCAACAGCATCACCATGAACACATGAGTAATACATGTGAAACGATGTTTTCATGACTATAAGGTCACCACATAATAAGAATTTTTCACCATATATATGTGTGTTACTAGGGACTGAACCCAGGGTCTTGTCATGTAGGCAAATGTTCTACCACTGAACTACATTCCAGCTCTTGGTTTTGAAATGAAGTCCTTTTGTGTAGCTCAGACTGGCCTTCAACTTATGATCATCTGCCTCTTGAATTCTGGTATTATAGGTATGTGCCACCATGCCAGATGTCTCAGCACCATTATATAATTTTATGAGATCAGTATGGTCTGGTTTTGACAGGTATATTGTTTGTAGTATATAGTTGTATTATTCTTGGCTCTTAACAATTTTTTTCTTAGTCAGAAACTCAAACTAATCATGAATATTTCCCATCTGACTTATATAGACTCTATCCTTTATGTTGCCTATAAAGAGAGATTATGTATTTCTGCAATTCTCCCTTGCTTTGCTTTTCCAGAGCTGAAGCATTTTGACCTCTTTAATAGGGACAAATCTTCAGCACAGTGGCTTAGCAGCTCAGGAGCACAATTCCTGCCCACATAGTAGTATTGAACAAGCATGTGACTTGGTGGAGCAGCTTTTTCTTCTTGAATTCAGGTGCTTCTGTCTGTCTGTCACTACTTTAATTCTCTTCACCATTCTCATCAAAGTGGTGAAAGAGAAAAGAAAACAAATACTTTCACAGCATGTTTATAGGCTAGGCATCCAACATTTTAAATATAGCTTGCCTTGGGTTCTAGTGAAGGAAAGAAGGCTAGATCACCTGCAAAGGATGGTGGGTAATAAGCCTTTGTGTTTAGAGAGAGCGCTCATCAGCAGTGAGCTACAAGACTCAACTATGGAGTAGAATCAGAAAGCATTTTAATCTTTCAGCTATCCTGCCCCTCTGGAGAGCCCTCTTGGTGTCCCTAGGGAGAGGTCCCATCTCTGTAGCATCATTTTCATAGCTGAATGCATTACCTTGTAGTTGTTTATCATTCTTTCTTGAAACTCTGGAATTCTGGTGACATGCCTCCACCTTCTTTCTGACGAAGTTTACTCACATCACTAGGTAGCGTTAATGAATATGACCCAAGGCAATTTTTCTCTATAAACTTGGCATGTTTTAAAAATTTTATGTGTATGTATATATGCACCATCACACCCAGCTTTATATAGTGCTGGGGATTAAGCCTTGGGCTTTGTGCATACTAGGTAAGCACTTTATTAATCAGGTATATCCCCAGCCACCCTGGCATGGTTTTACAATTTTTTATTAGAGAAAATATGTTCATTGACCCATTGTTGTGAGTCCTACTGCATCCCAAACCATGGTCATCTCTACCCACAGATTTTTTGCATCAGGATTTTATTTTTCTCTCCATGTATTCTATGCATAACTGAGACATTAGCCCACCATGTTTATCAAATTGGAAGAAACATATATTATGACCTATTAGGTTATCCCAATAAAATTCTTTACATTAGCATGAGGTAAGTGACATACACCCTAAGAGTGAGATGTGGGATGGTGGCATGACTTAGCACACTATTAGAGTTCTCTAAAAAGTTTGAAATTGCCTATGTTTCCTTCGTCTTTTATAGGCTCTGGGTGGGTGGTGAACTAAGAGTTACTGATCTAGCCAGCCTACCTGCCTGCCTGTCTGCTACCATGTTCTCTACCATGATGGTACTGGAATCCTATCCTTTTGGAGCTGTAAGCCTCCAACAAACCCTTCCTTTTGTGAGTTGCCTTAACTAATACACATGTCAAGTTGACAATTATAAGAATTTTCTCCATAGAAGGGACAAATATGTCTCCCTTTCTCCCTTCTACTGTTTCAATGAGAAACAAAAGTTCACCCTGGTAAACTAATACATTTATTGTGCTTACTTACAGAACTATGGGTAAGAGTGATTACAGGCAGGGGCATGGGTAGCCACAAAGCAGTCACAGTGGGTGGTCTGAATCCAGAATGGCTAATTCCCCCATGGGTGCATAGATAGTGCCCTCTTCCTTCAATTCTTTCTAGCCTATATATTCTAGCCTCCCCACCCCCACCCCAAGGCCATATGAAATTAAGGAAGAATTGCATAAATTTGTTGGGAGGAGTGGCTGATTACTCTGGGAGTATCCTGTTGATCATCCTTGACCCCCATCCTCCACTTCTATGATACTGGCAACAGTCAACAAACACAGCTGCAATGATCTTTTGTAATCAGAAACAGGTGAACTCATGAAAATGCTGGCTCTGAGGGTAGTACTATGAACAACACTGACTGTTAACTATCATAACACCCAAGGAGATGAAGGATCTAAACCAGTTGACCTTAGCCAGGCTCTATTTTCAGTCACCCTGTGCAGGCATTTACCCCCAGCACAGTGGCCACAGTGACAGACAGAGGCTGTGATAGTTGATTTTGTTTGTCAGCTTAATGAGATCTAGAGTTACCTAGGAGACACAGCTCCAGGCTTGCCTATTGATGGTGTCTCCAGAGAGGGGAACTAACTGATAAGGGATGACCTGGCCCTCAGACTGGGTGGCACCTTTCAACTGAAGGCCCAGATAAAAAGAAGTCCAAGGGGGAAAGTGGCAGGAGCTGGGAAGATGGCTTAATAGGTAAAACATTTGCCAGGAATGCCCGAGAAACTGTGTTTAGCTCCTTAGGATACATGTGGAGCCACATATGGGAGCACACATCTACCATCCCAGTGCTGCTATGGCAACATAGGAGGTGGAAAGAAAAGACTTAGAAGCTCACTAGAGAGCTAGATTGGCTGACACAGTGGCATACAAGAGACCTCGTCTCAAACAAGGTTGTCCTCTGACCTTCACGTGAGCAGTACGGCATGAGCATGCCCACACCCACACATTGAATGAATATATCATATAACATATACACTCAGATTTTTAAAACACAGAATCAACTTATCACTTTCATTTCCTCCTATGCATTTGTTGCTGCTCCCCCTGCTGCCATCAGGCTCAGTGTTCCTGTGTGGACTGACTCCCGAGGAATCCCTCAGACTTTCACTGACAGACTGGGTGCTGAGCCATCCACCTTTGTGGACTAAGCAGAAATCAAGTTCTCTGCTTCTCCAGCAAGAGGATGATTACTGTTGGACTTCCCAGCCTTATTGTGTAAGCCATCCCGCTATAACATATGTGTGCTTGGATTGGTTCTGTTCCTATGGAGATTCCTGTTTAGTAAAGCAGCTACCCATAGGACCAACAGCATTTACCAAGGCTGATCTAGCTACTGTATAGGCCAAATGTTAGCATTCCACCAACAAAGACCAACTCAAAAACTGAGACTGGCCACACTGGCCCCTTCTACTCTGGAATCTCAGTGGAAAAGATTTATATTTCAGGGTTAGATTTGCCTTTCCCATTTCCAGGTGGAAGCCAACACCACTAGTCAAGGACTTAGGAGATATTTGGCAAGGCATCCTTCATAACCAAGTCAAATTAGGGACCAAGGACCATGTGTTCAAGACTTTTTCCTGGAGAAATGTAGACAAATGTTTATTCACCCTACCAATGACAGACCAAAGAGCCAGTGCCATTAAAATCTAGCTTAATAAACCAATGAGTTTAATTGTAATTATTTATAGCAGCATGAGTGAGGGCTTACTTACAGGAGCATGAATGACTTATGAGTGGTCAAACCACCAAACAGCAGCCCCCACCAGTCCCACAATTTATTGTTTTTTGTTTGATTTGGCTTTTTAGAGAGAGAGTCTCTCACTATGTATTTCTGGCTATCCTGGAACTCACTCTGTAGACCAGGCTGAACTCAAACTCACAGAGATCTATCTGCCTCCTGAGTACTGATATTAAAGGTTGTGTTCCATTACACTCTACTCAGTCCAGCAATTTTTAATCACTTATATCCTTGGTGGTGGGCGGCTTGTGTAAAGCTGCTTGAGTCTTCTCCTTCTTCCATGTGGGAATGGTAGTAGGCCCAATCCTTTTAGGGCTCAATCCTTTTGGGGCCTCATTCTGTCAGTTCAGCTGCTCTGATTTTATTTTCTTTCCTCTTTTTCTAAGTCTCAATATGTAGCCCTGGCTGTCCTAGAACTTGATGTGTGGACCAAGCTGGCCTTGAACTCACAGAGTTCCACCTGTGTCTGTCTCCTGAGTGCCAAAATTAAGGGCATGTGCCACCATGTAGGGCATCTGCTTTGATTTCAAGATAGTATTGATCATGTCATACCTAGAAGACAGAGTTCTATTAACATAACATAGTTACAGGTCACTGTTTCAAAAGAAGATGCTTGATAGTCTTGGGACAGAGGGGTGAAGGCATAGGTGAAACAGAAATGATATTCTGCAGAGTGGAGGTACTAATTTACGGAATACAGAATGAGTATTGATCCATATAGCTAAAGTGGTACTCAGGCACACCCATGTGTCTTGAGGTCTTTACTCATGAACCCTTCTGCCACAAGTGTCTGAAATTATACTAGGATGGGTAATATGGATTATTTGTGAAAAGAGATTAACTCATTTTCCCTAAAAATAGATTAAATCACTCTTCATGAGAATTGATTTTGTGTTGAAGTATGTACACAGATACTCATAGCTGTGGGTATAACTGTACATGTACAAGTTTACTTTAGATTTCTCTTTCCCTCCACTAGATTGATGGTAAAAATAAAACTTTTTTCCATCTTTCTTTTTATGATGAAATAATTTCATGATGATGAAAATTGTAATTCTAGTGCAAAATAGTTTTGCTCTGAGATATTTAAGAATATATCACCAGCAACATGCCTGTCATCCATGAGGATAAATTAATGTATTTCTTACAAACAACAGTCTCACACAGCAATATAACTATCAAAACTAGGTCGTTGGCAATGAAACTTTATTTCAATCCAACTCACAGATCCCATTCAAGTTTGATAATTGTCACAAGAATATCCTTGAAAAAGTACCCAGCCCAGGATCATTCATTGCTCTTGGTTTTCATCCCTCTTTGGTCTTCTTTGGTCTGGAACACTTTCTCACTCTTTTCTTGACCACGTTTGAAGATAGCAGGTCAGTTACTTCATACACTGCCCCTTGATCTGCTTTTGTCTGATGTAGTGTCCTGTCCAGACCAAGTTATGCATCCTTGACAGAAATATCACAGAAATAATTCCCTTCACCTTATCACACCCTTTCTGATAGTGCACAGTGACAGTGTTTGTATTACCAATGATGCCACCTTTGAGTGCTTGGCTCATTGAAGATGGTATCATCTAGGTTCCTTGGAAATCAGATTTAAATATATGCATGCTAAGCAAGCTCTATGCTTGAGGATAGACATCACTGTTCCTGGTCTCTTTAGGACCTATCCAGGAGATACATATCCTGTAATAACATACACACACATATGTTTTATCTCCTTACGTCTTAGTCAGCATGACTATGGTTATGATGAAACACCATGACCGAAAACAACCTGGGGAGGAAAGGGTTTATTTGGCTTATACTTCCACATCACTGTTCATTACTGAAGGAAGTCAGGGCAGGAACTCGAACAGGGCAGAAACCTAGAGGCAGGAACTGATGCAGAGGCCATGGAGGAGTGCTCCTCGTTCATCATTAGTTTAAAAAATAAGCCAGGCAGTTGTGATACCCACCTTTAATCCCAGCACTTGGGAAGCAGAGTTTGAGGCTAGCCTGGTCTAGAGAGTGAATTCCAGGACAGAAAACCTGTCTCAAAATAAAAAAAACAAAAACACAATAACAAAACACCCCCAAGTCCTACATCCCTATCTTATAAAGGTATTTTCTCAATTGATGTTCCTCATCTGATGTTTCTCAGATGACTATGGTTTGTGTCAAAACTATCCAGCCCACCTTATCTCATACAAAACAGTGACTTCACACCTAATATCTCCATTTCAATCCACTGCCACAGGGTTCATTGTAGTTTTGCCATTACTGTATCTGTCCCTTTACTTCTGATAAATAATTTTCCCTCACTAGTATTAACAACTTACTTATTTGAACAATGTCTGCTTCTAGTCCTCCAAAGATCCCCTCCACTCCTCCTCTAGGGCTCTGGCATTTTCAGTTGGGTAGCTGCTGCTGTCACCCTACCTCCCTATGGAAACCCCCCTTGTGCTTAGGATCCAATACCTTAGGCTTGACAACCACCAGCCTCTTTCTTTACATCTTTTTCTGCCTGGGTTTGACATTTTGAACCCAATTGTGAAATGGACATTTGAAAGTCTGAGGATTAAGACTGTGCACTGGAAGTTACAACCATGATGAAATTGGTCTTTGGTCATTCTGATAGGACTGGGAGAACAAATTAATAATGCTCTCAGTTTATGGTGGCATTCTAAAATTGCTAGCTCTTCCAGAATTTAATCTATGTAAAAGTTATGTTTGTACATGGTTACAAAATAGGAGCATATTGTCCTGGTATATTATTCCAGTATAATTTTTTATATGGTCACTCTTTTCTCACTGAATTAAGTTTTTCATTGTCCATGCTGGTTTTTTTGTTTGTTTGTTTTTTTGAGACAGACTACGCTGGTCTCAAATTATCTATGTAGCAGAAGCTGACACTGCAGCACATGCCTAGGTGGGGAGGAATGTACCTGTGGCAAGCACTACCAACTGTCCTGAATAATATAGCAGGACACCCAATGTCCTCCTCTGTTATGAGTAGTTTTCCAGCCAGTTTGTTCCCACTGCCTCATCAGCCCCAAATAACACACAGAGATTCTGTAGTAGATAATAAAGCTGTTGGACAGTTACTAGCTTTTCTTATTGGCTAGCTGTGTTTTAAACATTAACCCATTTCTATTAATCTAAATATTTCCACATGGTCTTGGTTTACCCGAGAGAGGATCTAGACCTCTGCTCTATTGGTCCCACATTTTGAATCTCCTCCTACCTCTTCCCAAATCTTCCTTGTCTCCTAGTCCTGCCTATCTTGCTTTCCTAGTGGCCAACAGGGCTTTATTCATTAACCAATAAGAAAAACATATTTACTGAATGACATCTCCTGTCATCTCCTCTTTTCTGTCTAAAATAAAAAGAAGGGTTTTAACTTTAACATAGTAAAATATATAACAAGACAATTATCAAATAAGAACTATAGTTAACAATATTTAGTCCATTAACATTCAGCAAGATTTAAAGAAAATATTTTATCATCTATCCTATCTTTGTGAGTCTAAAGTCCTATATGTAACTTACCTTTAATCCTAACTAAGAAAAACTATAACCATAACTATCTGTCTTCAACTTCATCAAAGACCACAGAAGAATAATATGTAAACTCTAGAAATGACAGAGACAATTCATTGCCTGGTCAGTCACCTGAAGTTCTTCTGTAATGTTCCATTTTCAGCCTATAGGCCATAGTGTATCTGGCAGACTCCTCAGCAAAGCAGGAAACTAAACTGTCCACCTGTATTGGCAGTTTGTCAGTCACTTTTCTGTGGGTCCTGCATGCCCAGTTTATACAGCATAAAGTCAAACAGTCCAGACAAGAGCATTATCTTGCCCAAATAGCTAGTCTTACCATATTGGAAGTAAACTGCATGTTTACTCAATGTCCTTTCTGACGAAGGTGGTGTTGCCAGGAGAAGTTGTGCTTCACTGTTAAGAAAAACCCTAAACCATTTTAAATGCCATATTCTGTAGGTCTTTGAAAGGTTTGAAGAATGCCTATTCATCTCAAATATATCTCAAATACATTTTGAAAACCTAATTAACTTAACTCTAAGTTTTGACTATCATAGGTAACTATAATCTGTATTAAATTATACATTACATTTCTAAATGAGATATAAAAACACAAACAAGCGGATAAATACACATATCACAAAATTGACCTTAAATTTGTATCAATAAATGAAAATGTGGTTTAAAACAAAGTATACATTTCTATACCATAATCCCCTTTTTACCTTTAAAAAGAAATTGGTTGTGGTTATTAACCATTTATAACCAAATCCATTTAAATGAAAACAAACATTTATAAACAATATTTGGGAATTTTGGCATTGTTCTTTTCAAACTTCTTCCTGCTGGTAGGGGACTCTGTCATGGGGATCCTAAGAAGTTGCAGAAATCCTGGCTGTAGTGGTCTGCAAGGCTGCCTTGTCTCAGCTGTTTTGAATGTTGGATCACCTGGGACACTGCTTCAGGGGGTCTTGCTTGATCAAACCATGTTAGTCTGGAAGGAATCCACAGCTTTTCATTTTCCGTGGAAACAAAAATAGAAATCCTGTCCTTGGACTTAAATTTTGAAGACAAAGCATTTTTAAACTATATAAATTGAAATAATCCAGCAGTATTTCTTTTAACAGTTGTTGCTATTTCCTCAGCAGTCAAACAATACAAAGAAAACACAATAGCATACAGTATCCAGACTCTCTGTGCTTTCCATCTTTACATAGCTTTTTTATTACTCTATTTCTTCTACTTCTATTTTTTCATTTTTTGAGACAGGGTTTCTCTGTGTAACTTTTGCCTGTCCCGGAATTAACTTTGTACACCAGGTTGACTTTGAAATCACAGAGATCTGCTTGCCTCTGCCTCTGGAGTGCTGGAATTAAAGGTGGTGCCACCACACCTAGCTACTCTATTTTTCTTAATTTTTTTTAAAACCATTTTATCCTGTTTCTTTTTGTCTCCCAAGCCTATGTATATTTTAAAACGCATTGTAAATCTTTAGAAGTTTTTCTTTATCTGAATCTGTCTTTACTGTAAATCTTTATCTTTTTTTTTTTTTTTCCTGCCTTGAGTCTTTTATCTGGTAAACAACAACATTGCTAAAATGAAAGCCACAACTGTATTAGCTACCATATATCAAACATGGCAGGGGGTACGTTTACTGCCAGAACTGAGAGCTGTGTTCATCACCTTGGTCTTCGTTGCATCCAGCATCATGCTGCTGGCTTGGAGATATGGTCATTGCCAGCTCTCGTACACAACATTAAGTTGTTAGCAGAGCTCTTTAAAAGGCTTGTGGTTTTTTGCCACTATGCTGAGTCAGGAAACCTTTAAAGGAGCTGCGCAAATCTCTGCTTGTGTCTAGCAAAACAGAGCCCAACTGAGAAAATTGCTGCTACCAAGAGGCCTTGCTTGTCTCTGTTCTTTTGTTTCTAAACCCCCCCCCTTTTAAGTGTTTGTTAAGTTTTAAGTGGGCATTCTTAGTAACCGTGTTGCAGGCGTCATTTTGTTACGAGCAGTTTTCCAGACATCCTGGTTCCACAGCCACTGTCAGCCCCAGATATAAAGCTGTTGGACAGTTACTAGCGTTTCTTATTGGCTATCTCTGTCTTAAATATTAACCCATTTCTTTTAATCTAAGTATTTCCACGCGGTCTTGGCTTACCATAGCCCCCCACACCATGTGCACACAACAAATAGTAATAATTGCCCCCCCTATAATGGATCCCCTTTTTCTTGACATTGGCCACCAGTCCACGAGGACAAAGAGGCAGAAGCAACAACAGAGAACTTTGGACTCCTATGAATATGGCAGAAATAGCCTTCTAGGAGACAGCTTCAGTGAGACAGCTAAACACTACTCCAGAGTATTGGGGGTATATAGGATTGGGGTGGTAGCTGGGACAAACTCTAATTTGTATTAGGTGGCATTCGACTATAGCTGAATTAGTGGCAGCAAGACCCTATGAAAATAGAGCATGTTACTTAATTACCATGTGGGCAGCAGGTGAAGAGTGTTTGCAGGGAACTGTGTCAAGGGTTATCCTTGAGATAAGTCAGGCATCCAGGCCTAGAGACATCCTCCAGATAAAGGAAGGTAGAGTAGGAAGCCCCCGCTGGGGCAGGTGAGGGAGTCCTCCTTATTTTGCTGAGCCCAGGGAGAGCTGCTAAGCTATGGTATGTAACCTCTGACCAGCAGAGCCTCCCACCACCCCTCCCCTTTAAATGGTAAAGGAGTAAAAGGGTTAAAGGTGGAAACAGAAAGTAGCTGGAGGGAGAGCAGAAGGGTATGTGAGAGCTTTGGCTAAAAGAAGTTATTCCATCCTTAGTTTTTGAGCATATGAGTGACACTCTCTGATGAGGTTAAAAGGACAGTACTGGCAGACAGAAGTGGAAATGTCATTTTTCTTTCTTTCATGGGTAGGGGAGGAGACGAGAGCACAGAGTTTTGGCAGAAGGTAGTGAGAGGTGATAAACAGGGTTCTAATTGGCCTTTCTCTGTGTTGTCATAGTCCACTGGAGGGCACTGCATATGTCCTGTTGGGCTGAGCAGTGATGGCTGGCCCCTTCCTACTTTGTAAGGATAGGCTTGATTTCCACCTACATAGGAGAGAGCCTCTTTTCCCATTGCTCTTAGATTCTGTGGGACCATGGTGTGCCAGCCTCAAAGAATCAATCAGTAATCATTCAGTGTGGTTACCTTCCTTTGCTTTGGAGCCCTTTCTGTCTTTCCACCAATCTTTCTCTATAGGCTTAGATGCATCAGCTGTGGTGTATTTCTGTAGTCTGAGAAAGCAGGATTCTGGAGCACAATAGGACCTGCCATTATTTCAACTTACAGTGCTGAAAGGAAAAAAGTTCAGAGCAGTTTACAGCAGCACTTCAATAAAACAATAATGTGAGCCAAGTATATAACTTTAAATTTAAAATTACATGTGTGCTGCATGGTGGTGCGTGCCTTTAATTCACCACAGAGGGAAGTGGATATCTTCGAGTTTGAGCCAGCCTGGTCTACATTTTGAATTCCAGGACAGCCAGAGCTATGTACTGAGACTTTGCCTCAAAAACCAATCAAACAATCAGACAACGAACAAACAAACAAACAAACAAAAAAGAAGAGAATGGAAGAAAAGCCAAGTTCTTAGGAATGGGATACAGCTTGTATAGCACTGGTCTCTTATGCATGGTTCCCTGGGTCCTGTATCTTAGCACTGGGTATAGAAAAAAGATAAAAGCAAAAACGTTTACTATGGAAAACAAGGTTCTGTGTGGTTTCCTTGTTAGCTCAATGACTCTATATTTGACTATGCTGCCCTCATCCTTCCATGGTACCCCATAGGCAGGGCCCCGGTTCTTTAAACACACCACACAGTTCTTTGGCAATTCTTCTGCCTGCTATTCTTTCTGCTTAGAATGTTCTTCCTCAATATGTCAGCATAACTAAGGCCTTCATTCCCTTTAGGCATTAATTCTAAATTAATCTTTTCTTTCTTGTTCCTCCTTCCTTTGCTTCGGTTTTGCTTTTGAGACAGGACCTCATTTAGCCCATGCTTCGCTCAGTCTCACTATATAGCTCAGGTTGTTCTCACACTCTCTTAATATTCTAGGCTGGCCTTGAACTCCTGTTTTTCCTGCTTCCACCCACTAAGTGCTGAGATTAAAACATGTACCACCACCACCTGCTCCAAAATTCATCTTTCTAGTGTGGCCTTTCCCACACAGCCTTTTTTTTCTTTCCTTCCCTTCCCTTCTTCCTTTTCCATTCCCTCCCCTCCCTCCCCCTCCCCTCTCCTCCTCTTACCCTACCCTACCCTACCCTACCCTACCCTACCCTACCCTACCCTACCTTCCTTTCTTTCTTTTGAGACAGGGTCTCTCTATGTAGCTTTTGGCTGTTCAGAAATTCTCAATGTAGACCAAGCTGACCTTGAACTCACAGAGATCTGCCTACCTCCGTCTGCTGAGTGCTGGGATTAAAGGTGTATGCACCACTACACCCAGCTAACACACCACACATTTTATTCTCCTACTTGTATGGCTTGTGATGGCTATTCTTGATTGCCAGTTGACTACATCTGGAATGAACTAAAACTCAAGTGGCTGGGTACATCTGTGAGGGTTTTTTTCATAAATAATTTTAAGTAGGAAGACCCATATTTAATCCAGATATTTTGAGGTAGGAAGAGCCACCTTTAATGTGACCCACACTTGCTGGCAGCCTATATTAAAGGACATGAAAGAAGGAATTTTGCTCTCTTTGCCTGCTTGTTCTTGCTCTTGGTGGCAAGTCCATTCCTTCACTGGCATTAGAGCCTACTTCTTTGGAATTCTGGTATATACTAAAGACAGGCTGAGACATCCACCATTGTGAACTGAACATCTACTGGATTCTTGGACTTTTCATTGGTAGAGACAGCCATTGTTGGACTAGCTGGACCAGCCTGTAAATCATTCTAATAACTCACACACACTCCACTCATTCTGTAAGTTCTGTTCCCCAGGAAAACCCTGACTAATAAATGGTTTGAATGTGAAATGTCATACACACCCTTGTGTTTTGAACTCTTGGTCTCTGTGGTGCTACTACTTTTGAAGCTGCTGAGCCTTTATGAGGCAGGGTTAGAATAGTGAATGCAAGTCCTAAGCAGTGGGCCTTTAAAAGAATGCCATACCCATGCTGGTTCTAGTCTAGCTTCTTCTGCTTCCCAGTCTGCCTTTGGTCACACACTTGGCTGCTGTGAAGCTCACTGCTGCCTTCCCTGCTAAGAAAGACAGCATCCAACTGGGATCAGAAAGAAAGCTTTCAAAGCTGGGCATGGTTGGAGCATATCTTTGATCCCAGCACCAGGGAGGCAGAGGAAAGTGCATCTTTGCCGGATTGGGGCCAGCCTGGTTTACATAGTGAGTCCTAGGCTAGCTAGGGCTACAAAGTAAGAGCTTGTTGTCAATCATAAAATGTAAAGTAAACCTTTCCTCCCTTCACTTTTTTCTTTTAGGTTTTAGGTTACAGCAACAGAGAAGTAACTGATAACACCTACCATTCTTTGTTTTTGTTCCTTAATACTTTATACTAAGTAGTACACTACATTTAAAATTTGTGTCTCATCTATCTTCCCCACTAAAGTGCAAATCATTAGAAGAGGGGTTCCTGATTCCTCTTTTTCTTTGTTCCGCTATCAACCTATCATGTGTTGCTTCTTGAAAGAACAGTCCTGTGGTTGAAAGATGATTGGCACCTACACAACCCAAGGTCTTTATATTGTTTGTGAGGAAGGTGGTGACATGGATTAACACACATGCACACTATACTTTAAGGGTTATTATTTGGAGGACAGAAATAGACTACAACTCCAATGTCCATAGAAAGGTACATTCCAAAAAAGAGAACCCAGTTAAACCAGTGGAGATCAGAAAATAAGAAAAAATAGCAACAAAAGGACACGATAAAAAGAAAGTACACAGCTTCCTGATTCCAGTAGAATAACAGCAGCTTTTTCTAAATCCCTCCACAATCCTTCAAAAACTACACAGACCAGCAATGGAATCAATTAAATAACCCCAGCCTTCACCTACAGCATCATTCAAGAGACAGAAAAGCTCAAACTTCAATTTACATGTAAATGGGAGATAAATATCTGAAACCTGAAGAGCTAGCTCTAAAGCTACAGCCCAATAAAATCAGAAGGGTGAGAGTGCAGAGAGCAGCTGGGGCCTAGAATTGATCAAATTGATCAAACACTACAGCATCAGCTCCATTGTCCCATAAGGAGTGGATGCTAGCCTGAGAGGGGAAATAGTGAAGACTGCCTGAGACCTGGTGGCTCATAGTAGTGTCTGTTGGGTGACAGAGGGGACCATCTGTGAACAATTACAGCATATTAAGACCTCAACCACTTTAAAAATAGATACTAGTATAAACATTCTGTGATGACAATATAATAAAAGGATGAATTATGACGCAATTAACAGCAAAAGACCCTTCTACCTAGAAATTTCAGAGACTTTGTAAAAACAATTCTTGAATCAGAAGTAAAATGAACCAAAATTGCAGGACCTCATGAATAGCAATGATGAAAACATAGCTTATTGGCATCTATGCGTTTCTGTAGAAGCAGTTGTCAAAAGGAAATGTAAGGCTGGAGAACTAGCTAGAGAATGCATGCCTGGGGACTCTGCCTCTTGACACAGATCCAGCTTAGCTCTTCTCCACAACCCTCTCAACATTCTCTTCTAGCTAATCTCCAATCTTTTGTCCTACTATTCCTCAGAAATACTTTCTACCAGGGACCCCCAGTGACCACACTGGGCTGGAATTCAGGTAGGCAGTTTTCACTATCCTTCCTGACCACCCTCTCCATTATTATCATCCAGACTTACTCTTAGTCCTGTAGTAGGAGCCCCTCCTCCCACCCTACATCCACTTTCTTGGAACTTTTGTTGTAGATTCTTGCACCCCCAGCTCTTTCCAGGGGCTCCTCTCAGCCTTCCCTTTTAGACATCTCCATTCCTCTCTGTTACCCAAGGATCCACAGAAGCCTCTGTATCAGGGCCCCACAGCTATCACACTTGCCAAGGATCCAGAGGGCAACAGCAACCAAAGAACGAACACCCACCCAACAAAGACAAGCCCAGATATCAACACCAAGAAACACCTCAAATATCATAACTTCAGAAGCCTATATCCCAGAGCAAAAACATAAACAGCCAAGACAATATGCCTCTTTCAGAAGCTTATAACCCTATTACATTGGGCTCCAAGAAATACAATATAGCTAAAGCACAAGACAAGGACCTCAAAATAGCAAGTATCAGTATGTCCAAGTACCTTGAATAGGATATAAATAAATCCCTTGAGGTCTGTGAAAACACAGTTAATGAAATAATGGAAAATTTAAACTTAAATATATTTTCATCACATTCTTCCTCTGGCCCCAAATCCTTCCAGATCCTCTCCTCCTCCCTACTCACCCAAATAAATAGTTTATTTTCCTCAGAAAAAGCCCAATACAGCAATTAAAACCCCCCAAAACCAAGAAAACAAAATAATACCCCAAAAGAAAAAACAAGCAACCCCTCCCAACCAAACTGTAATCAAATAAAGGCACACACACACACACACACACACACACACACACACACACACACCCTGTGGAGTTCATTATACGCTGGTCAACTATTCCTAAATTTGAGGCCTGCCTGGGAGTAGTTGATATACCCAGTATGATTATACTGAATTTTAAAAAAGTTTTTAGAGACAGGGTTTCTCTGTGTAGCTTTGGAGCCTGTCCTGGAACTTGTTCTGTAGCCCAGGCTAACCTCATAGAGCTCTGCCTGCCTCTGCCTCCCAAGTGGTGGAAGTAAGGCATTCTCCACCAATGAATGGCACAAAAAATATTTTAACAAAATCATAGAAGAAATTTTTCCTAATCTAAAGAAGTTGATGCCTATCAAGGTGCATGAAGCATATGGAACACTAAATAGAGCTAGAGAAGAAATTCTCCATGTCACATAATAATCAAAACACTAAATGTACAGAACAAAATATATTAAAAGTTGCAAGAGAAAAAGACCAAGTAATATATAAAGGCAGGTGCATTAGACTGACACTTGATTTCTCAGTGGAGATTCTGAAAGCCAGATGGATGTTTTCCAAACTTTGAGAAATCACAGATACCAGCCTAGACTACTATACCTAACAAAAACTATCAATCACAACCAATGGAGAAAGAAAAACATTGCAGGATAAAAACAAATTTAAGCAGTTTCTACCTATTAATCCAGCTCTACAGAAGGCTCTAGAAGGAAAACTTCAATCTGAAGAGGTGAGGTTAATCATACCCAAGAAGACAAAAGGAATAAATAATTCTAGAACAGTAAATTAAAAGGGGCATGTATGAGAGTGTGTGGAGAATTCACACCAAAACAACAAAATAACAAAATGAATAAACACTGTTCATTGACAACTCAATATCAATGGTTTCAATTCTCCATTAAAAAGACAGACTAATATACTGGAGTAGAAAAAAGGACCTATCCTTCTGCTGCATCCAAGAGACACACCTCCCCATCAGGGATACACATCTCCTCAGGGTAAAGGATGGGAAAAGGTATTCCAAAATAATGGACCCAAGAATCAAAAAGGTGTAGCCATTTTAGTATCTGGCAAAATAGGCTTCAAACAAAACTATTAAGAAGAAATAAGGAAGGATACTACATACTCACCAAGAGGATAGTACAATTCTAAACATTTATGCACCAAACACAAGGGCATTCAAGTTAATAAAAGAAACACTACTGTAGTTAAAATCACATATTGACCTTTACACATTGATAGTGGGTGATCTCAATACCCAATTCTTGCCAATATTCAGGTCATACAGACAAAAGCTAATCAGAAATGCTAGAATTAAATAACTATAAGTCAAATTCTACCTAAACATACACACAAAAATGTATTTTCTTTTCAGCACCTCAACTTTCTCCAAATCTGATCACATATCTGTTTCACCTGTGCAGTGAGTTCCATACACAAACCATCCCAGGAGCCACTTTGACCCCACAGAGAAAGCACACTTTGTTGAAAAGAGACCAGGGACCTCTGTAGTGAGATACGAAGCAGGGTGAGCCACAGATAACCAACAAATGGTTACAAGTTGCCCAAAGAGCCAATCAGAGCAGAGGGAATGCCAATGCTCCTTTACTATTCCATTCAGCCCTCACCCTCCCTCTCCCCATCCCCCACCCCGTCTATGGCTAGTGCCACTTACATCCAGGACTGGAAACACTGAAAATAGAACTATCACTGAGGTGACATTGTCAGTGTTCATCTGAGCTCTGCTGAGAGAAAGAAAGCCCTGGTCCAAGGTCAAATCCTATTCACATCTCTGTGACTGATCTGTTTGTATTGTTAAATGTGCAGAAGCATATTCCTATTTGGGGCTCTTCTGTGTGGTGCTGCAAATGTAGTTCTCTGAAACCCACTGTTTTCTTGTAGATAGGGAGTGTTTTAATCAGAAACTGGAATGCTTAGCAGCTCTGGTTTATGGTGTGAATTAATTCACCAGCGCTCTATTGTTTATATGAATTTCTGACTCATGGCATTTGCAAAACTCTTTTACAAGCTTGTGTACCTGAGGAGGAGTGCAGAAGTCCTGGTATTTTCATGGTATCTAATACCCTGTGAATCTGAGAAAACACATGGCCGTGTATACAAGCCATCACCTAATTTTTGGGAATTAGTTTGAGGCCTCAGTATCTTACACCAGAATAGCACTGCATGCTGCATTTATTCCTGATATTGACCAGGCTGGGTCTGAACTGACACAACATCTTTTTTAGATTCAGCATCTCTTGCTGTCAGCCTCATGATCTGCCTAGCTGCCCTTCTGATCTTAGGTGAACAGATGTTTCATCTACAAAGAGGGATACCCAAGGAAGGGTTTGTATATTTGTAAGTAATCTTATTTAGGATGATAAATAATAATAAACATATAAATGAAAACCAAAACAAGATACTATGTCATACCTTTTGGAATCTATAAAATCTGAAAGGTCAGCTGGGTATGGTGGCACATGTCTGCAATCACAGCATTTTAGGAAGCTGAGGCAGAATTGCTACTTTGATGCCTTGATGCCAGCTGGGGGTTTCAGACAAGCTTTTGGTAACATAGCAAGACTCTGTTAAAAAAACAAAAACAACAACAACAACAACAACAAAACAATCCAAAAAGTTTAATAATACCAAGTGTTGGTGAGCTCCAGAGAAAATAGGAACATCTGTAATTCTGGTGGGAGTTGAAATTGGCATAACTTGTAAAGTCTGTTTGGCAGTATGCATTACGGTGACCAATGCCTTCATTTAACATCCCAACAGTTAATTTCCTAAGTATTTGTCTTAGTTTGGTTGCTACTGCTGAGAAAAAGACCATGACCAAAAGCAACTTGGGAAGGAAGTTTTATTTGGCTGATGCATTCCTATCACAGACCATCCAAATGACTTTAGCTTGTGTCAGTTTGACAAAACAAAAGAAAACAAAAAGTCACAGTATTATAGTGTACAACAGTAATGCTAAGTATGCTCACCAAAATACACATATGGGAATTTTCATTATTCAGGATAGCTTTAAGTGGGAAATAATCCAAATGTGTATCAACATGAGAATACATTGTATTATGTTCATACACAAATGTATACTAAACTGTATACTATAAAGCATGAAAATGAAGAAAATATTACCATTCACAAGAACCTGGAAGCATATCATTCACATTGTGCTGAATGAGGGCAATGTGGCAGAATGCTTGCTATCATATACATTTGATCTCTAGCACAATTTAAAAAATGTTGAATAAAAGCCAGACACAAAAGTCTGTGTATACAGTATTATTCCAGGTAGAACACATTTAAGAATAAACAAAATAAATTAGAGCATTAAAAGTCATGGATAATGTTTGTCTCTGGTGGATGAACTATTTAGGTTCTCAGTTTCTATCAGGGCAATGATTATATGAATGTTTTCACTTTATGAAAACCACTAATATTGTATAATTATAATCTGTGCACTTTTCTTGGCTGAGCCTTAGCGTACAGCTATATGAAGTATGAAAGCACCTAACTTCAGCTGTCCTTTAGCTGGGGTAAATCAGGCAGCTTCGCTCTGCAACCTGTGTCCATCATGTTCTCACAGCGATAACTGAGTTGCAAATGGGCACCTCCCAATATGCAAGTCTATTTCAAACTCTGCTTCTGTCATATCAGTCAACAAAGCATTGGCCAAAGCAAGTCACATGACAGAAGCAAGGATTAAGGTGTGGGGACCCTCCCACTCATGGTGGGAGGGTCATACCATGCCATGTCAGTGAAGGGAATGAGTTTTAGGAGGGTGATAATTCCAACACAATGTAGAAGGAAAGGAAATACTAAGGCAATACAATAAAATCACCTAATAATTAGCAGAGAGCACTTGAAAGGGCAGGTTCCATTTTGCAGTTCTAGGGATGGAGTCCATTATTTTATTTCATCTTAAAATTATTCAGTTATTAGGCTTTTGTGTGGATATATCATTTTCAGGGCCATGAAACACCTAGTATATACTTGATTTCTACATTTCTCCTTTTTATTTATTTATTTATTTATTTATTTATTTGTTTGTTTGTTTGTTTGTTTGTTTATTGAGACAGGGTTTCTCTGTGTAGCTTTGTAGACCAGGCTGGCCTTGAACTCACAGAGATCCGCCTGCCTCTGCCTCCCGAGTGCTGGGATTAAAGGCGTATGCCACTACTGCCCATCTCCCTTTCTTTTTTTATAGTTCCTAACACAATGCCTTGCATAGAACAGACAGGCATCTGGACTTTTTTGGTAATAAAATTCCAGCCAAAAGGCAGTCATTACATCTTTGCCCATTTAATTTCCAGCTCCAGATGAAAGAGACCCACATAGGCAGCAAGACATATCTTTGTATTTTATAAACATTTCTGAAATCTCATTGTTTAGTTTTAGGCTAGACCCCAAACAAAAGAAGAATCAGTGGAGGTCAAGCACAATGACTGATAAGTATCATCACTCAAACTTTCAAGTGTTTATTTAAAAAACATGATGAGATATACATAACATAAAACTGATCATTTAAAGTGTGTGTGTGTGTGTGTGTGTGTGTGTGTGTGTGTGTGTGTGTGTGTAGAAAGGGGGGAGGCCAGGGACATGGTTTAGTGGTAGAGCACTTGCCTGACCTATATAAAGAAAAGATAAGGTAAATACTGTAACATTTTAACAATTGGGATTTTGGATAAAGGGCAGGAACAAGTTATTTTGTATAATATTTTTTTTTTTGATTTTTCTGAGACAGGGTTTCTCTGCATAGCTTTGTAGACCAGGCTGGCCTCAAACTCACAGAGATCTGCCTGCCTCTGCCTCTTGAGTGCTGGCATTAAAGGAGTGCATCACCACCACCTCACACTTTTTTAAAAATAATTTTTGAAATACTTTATCTTTATGTATATGAGTGTTTGCTTGCATGCATGTATACCATGTGGGACTTGTACCTGCAGAGGTCAGAAGAGGGAGTAAGATCCTCTGGAACTGGAGTTTGGATGGTTATAAGCCACCATATGGTGCTAGGAACTGAACTCTAGTCCTCTGCAAGAATAGCAAGTGCTCTTAGCCACTGAGCCATCTCTGAAGTCCCCATTTTGTATAATTTTTACAACTTTACCATCAACTTGAAATAACTTGGAAATAGTGAAAACATCACTTTTTCAAAAGACAGTTTCAGCATGTGTGAAAATATTCAAGTTAAGTGAAATATGTAGATTACTAAACAAATGTGCAGTATAAATTTTGTTGACTGCATATATTTAGTTGGATATATTGCTCATGCACAGTTAGTTCAAAAATATAGTTCATCTCTATTTTAGGAGCATAAAAAAGGAACAATTGTCATCTGTTGGTAAGAAATAGCCATGCCCAATTTAGAACAAAAGAAAGTTGAAGAATTTGTGTTACCAGATATCAAGACCTACTTTAAAGGTACAGGAGTTGGGGGATGAGATAGCTCAGTGGTTAAGAGCACTGGCTCTTCATTCAACTCCCAGCACCTACATAGCAGCTAACAATCATCTGTAACTCATGTTCCAGAGGATCAGTGCCTTCTTCTGGTCTCCTGCAGCACTAGATGCATGTGGCATAGACATATGTACATAAATCCATACAGATTTATTTTTATCCATACAGATAAAATTTAAAAAGAAAATCTTTTTAAAAGGTACAGAATTTCTGGCTGGAGAGATTGCTCGGCAGTTAAGAGCACTGGCTGGTTTTCCAGAAGACCCAGGTTTAATTCCCAGTATCCATATATAACAACCTATGTAACTCCAATCCCAAGAGATCTGACATCCTCTGCTGCCTTCCAAGGGCACCGGACATGCATGTGGTGTACAGACATGCTTACAGAGAAGATAAAACACCAACACACACAACAGATAAAAAAAACTATACATGCTTTATAAAATACATTTATTAAAAGTTACATGGCTGTAATTACAGAAGAATCAGGAAATCCCCAGATGGCAAAGACAAAAGAGGAACTGAAAATATCAGCGAAGTTGAGAATTGATGAGTATCTCCCTACAAAGATCTGTGTGGTTCTGGACATCTTGCTTGGGAGTTTTTGGTTTGAGGGCCCAAGGCCTCTCAGAGATTGAAACTGATTATCTCAGTATGAAGTGGAAACTCTTAAGATATTTGCTACGTGGAAGGTCAGATTACTAAGAAAATAATTACCTTCTACAAGAAGACAAGGGACATTCTCTCTGCTTGGCTTTGAGGACAGGGGTCTGGAATAGGGCCCCTGTATGAGAAGAGCTGTTTTTCTTTACCATGTGAAACCTCAAGCTTGTGCTTTGCATAAGACTGAGGCCAAATTTCTAAGACCATACAGTGATATTCATACTTTGTACCATGGATCTTGACAAACCAAGTATCAATCCACTAGCATAGCACTAGCAACATCCATATATCCAAAGAAGTGTCACACACAAAAATATTCATAGAAATAATAGGGTGTAAAAAAGAGCAGAAAAATGTATCCATAAAAAAAAGTCAGTAGGAAAGCATTAAATCAACACTAAAAAATGTCAAATAGGATGTCAGTCTGAATGAGAACAAATGTACAAAGATACTGAGGAAGACATCAAGCCTTTAAGAATAATACATAAGCCATTGTTCTTTACCACTGACTCATTTCTCCTGCTCCAACATTTGTGTTTGTAGCAGAAACTGTTATAGATAAATTTCAATTACTTTCTTGTGAGACTCAGAAATCTTTATGTTTTTATAAGTTTATTAAACATTAATTCAAAAATAAAAAATGTTGAGCTGGGGAGATGGTTTAGTGGGTAAAAGCACTTACTTTCCATAAAAGCTTGATTATCTGAATTTGGATCTCCAGAATCCACAGAAAAGCCAGAGGCACTAGTGTAGGCATTTGTAATCCCAGAACACCCCTATCTGAAGATGGGAGGTTGAAACAGGAGAATCTCCAACCTATCTAGCCTGGTTTATACAGCATTGAAGAGACTCTTGTTTCAAACAGGATAGAAAGGCAAGGACCAACACCTGGATTGTCACCTGACTGCTACACTTTTGCCATGGCACACACCCACCCACACCTACACCCATAAACATACATGCACCCCCCAAATACTACTAATATTTAAGTGTCCATTCTTACAATTTGTTTTTCAATAGAATTATTGACAAGGCTCAAACTCTTTAAAGTTTAATGAATGATTATCTTCCATTTTCTTAGAGCTGACCAGGGTATCAAAGTTTCTAAATATGAACTGGCTGAAGGACCTGGTCTTGGACTCTTTCCTTCCTGCCAAATGTCTATCTTTGTCTTGCATTTAGGACTCTATTTTTTTCTAGGACCTTTGCTGGGTTTCCACAGAACCTTTTTAGTTGGTTCTAGCTTATTCCTTCATTAATTTGCCTATTTACAACACCATTATGTTGTAAATGAGATCTCCTGTCTTGGGAACAAAAGGCTACATACAATAAGGCAATTACATTTGATAAATAGCTTTGGCCTGATTACTAATTTAGCACATTTATTGCTAACCTACTATGTTTCAGGTCCTGGCCAACTATGGAAGACAAAGAAGACAGGGTCCATTTTTCATGAAGATTATGATGACATCAAACAAAAGAATTTCATGAGCATTCAGCTCCATTTTGAGAACACAAAAGGAGATAGGATTCCTGACATCTCTGGCAAACAGTCAAGGCACAGTACTAAACAAAGTTTAATGAAATAAAGTATGACATTTAAGTGTTGGTACCTTAGTAGACACTTAGCTGGTCAGCTAAGAATTCCTGAAAGAGAGGCTGCATCTAAAACTGGATATGATGGGGAAGAGAAACTTTGGGAATTGTGAAACCTTCCCCAGCACACATATTATATATGAACAGGAGAGGGTAATTATGTGTAGTTTGATTTTCTCTGTCAAGCTGTCCTACTCAGTTATTGCCCTAGTTCTGTCCTATAGTGGTCTGTCTGTACAAGAACACAGCTTTTACACTTGCATACACAGAATCAGTGTTTAGCTATCATGAACAACTTCATTTATAAAAATTACATTTATTTATTGGTGTGTGTGTGTGTGTGTGTGTGTGTGTGTGCCAGTGGGAATGTGTGGTCAGATAGTCTTGAGGAGTCAGTTCTATCCTCCTATCATGTGGTTTCAGGGGGCATCTTACTGTGGTCCTTAGGTTTGGAGGCTCGTCCCTCAACTTGATAATTTCATAGTAGTTGTTTTTTTTGTTTGTATTTGTTTTCCCTAGTTTTGGAACTAATTTCCTGAGTCCACAATCAGTACTCTCCGACTTTAGCTAATTCTAACTTCTGTGCAAACACAATTCAACTTGATCGAGTAAAAGTTTTTCAATCTAAAACAGTTTCTCTATGAAAGTTCAGTGGAAATTCCCCTCCCCAAACTGATTCTATGAATGACTGTGATACAAACCCCATTGTTGCATGTTCACGGTGTGCCAGAAACCCTACTTAATCACTACTCTTTAAGGATTCAACTTTTGGAGCCCTAGTGCGCCGCCACGAGGTAGGTTCCCTGGGAGAAAGGAGCAAGAAGCACAGGAGGCTGACTCCACGGGAGGACAGCGTCTTCATCGGAAGGGCCACGGGAAGCTTGTCCTCGTAGGAACCGGTCCCTTTGGGGGCGAGGGTGGTTCGTCATGCGGCCTAGAGCCCATCCAAGTCCGGAATAATCAACAGGCTTCATAAATATCCCAGGACAGTGCGAGAATCAACGGGTTTCCGAAGACCCCACGCCGAGTTTCCCTACCTCAGCTGGTAGGATTTTGTCTGACAGAAAATTAGAAACCCTGCGCGCCTAGAGTTTCAAACTACTAGAAGTCACGCCTCCTAGGAACCAGAAGCACTGCTAAGAGCTACTGAACGGACATTTGTAAGGGGCGGGGCCTCAGCGAAAACTATAATCCCCAGAATGCAGCGCGGAGCTTCCGGTTTCCGGCAAGAGGGCCAGAGTGAGTGTTTACACCGGCGGCTCTCTGCGGCCGGGTTCCTTCCGCGGGACGGGTGAGGGCGCTGGGCCCCCTGGGCGCGCGGGACTCTCGTGGGTCAGGAGTAGCTAACTGGTCCCACGGGAGAGGTGGGGTTGGCAACAGTGTCCCTACTCACGACTAGCTATCTGTGACCTTGGGCCAAGTGACTTGAGCTGAATTTGATTACTGATCTGTACAATATGGATGACAATGCCTGCCCCAGGGGGCGGTTGCGAGGATCGAGATCGATATACAAAAACCCAAGCTCTTCCTCGCTTTAAATCGAAGGTGGACAGTTTATCTTGAGGTCTGCTGAGTAGGGTCATAACTTTTTCTTGGCCTTTTTCTCTACCGCAAGAAGAAATAGTGTCTACATCAAGGACTTGTCTTGCATTGCAAGGCTCTTATTGCACCCTTTGAGTTTTTCGATTTATTTTGTGGGCATTCATATATATCAGGCTTGGGGACAGTGAATTAGAAAAGCTCTAGTCTTGGCTTCCAAGGCTTTCAAGATTGGTAGTGGCTGGGGGTGGAGGGGGTGGGGGTGGGGTGGAGGGCGATGGTGAGAAATTAATAAGTGAACAAGTCTTACAAGGAAAAAGCAGCAAAGAAAATATCTTTTTAGCCTGGCATCTGGTAATGAAGCTGGCTGACTAGCCACTTATCCTCAAATCCATTGATTTGTGTTGCTCTTTTTGCCTTGAGGGAACAGGGAATGTGTGACCAAGAGAAGAAAAAGAGGGCATGGAAATGATGTATTTGTGTGGGTCTTGGTAGGAGTTTACTAAAAGGCCAAAAAGGGAAGAGAACTTACATACAAAGACAGGAGGTGAGCAGAAGTATGCATGGGGACAACTTTGGTGTGAAGCAGACTTCCTGTTGTTATAAGTGGGGCAGGGCTGGGGCTTGTAGGAGTTGGAATGAATGGGTCTTTAATCCAGGCTGTGGAGTTGACCCTTGTTCCAAGAGGTGCTTTGGAGGTCAATGAAGGCATTCAAAGCAGTTAAGTCAGATCTGTGTTTTAAACATTAAGACATTGGGTAGCACCATGGATCTTTGGTATGTGGAGGCAAGAAAGGCAAAGACTTGTTAAAGCTGTTGTAACAGCTAAATCAGAAATTGAAGGAGAAAACAAGAAATCAGTGTTTAAAAGGGGTATTGTGTGATCTTGCTTGAACCTCACAATATCCCTATCAGAATGGTCTTTTATGTCCACTTTTAAGGTGAAGAAACTGAAGCATGGATAATTCTTTGATGTCCATTGTGGGAGGAATAAAGGGAGGACACAAGGTTCTAGTTCTGGTTTCCTAACGTTGTGCCTTGTGCTTCTGTAGCGGTATTGCACCTAAATTTCTTCCATTTAGCCTGGTTGCAGAAGAGGAATAGGATGGTTGTTTGCCCTTTAACTATTTATGCCTTATTCTTTTACAGGGAGAAAGAGAGAGCGCGAAAGAGAGAGGATGTCTCTCTCAGACTGGCATCTGGCAGTGAAGCTGGCTGACCAGCCACTCGCCCCCAAGTCAATTCTTCAGTTGCCAGAGACAGAAATGGGGGAATACTCACTAGGGGCCTATAGCATTTCATTTCTAAAGCAGCTTATTGCTGGCAAGCTCCAGGAATCTGTTCCAGACCCGGAGCTGATTGGTGAGTCATGTAGCTGGGTTGCTGCTCTGGCCTCCTCTGGGAGAGGAGTTGAAAGAGTAAATTAAGGGCTTGTGATTTGTTGCTTCATAACTTTTACATTCCAGAGTTAAGTTTTACATGAGCAGAACACAAGACATATGACAAAACTGTCGTTTGCCACTTCATTTATGTTATTGAAGAACTTCGTTATGACTCTTAGCTATGACATTGTTGAGGTCTTTCTCTGAGAGAAAAAAATTAGGGCTGGGCTGAGCAAAGAGTTGCTGATGAGACAAGATTTTTCAATCTATCATTTAAGACTTAAGGGATAATTGGAAAGATTTTTGTTTGTTTTAATGGATGATTGGAGGGAAGGCTGGCAAATAAGGATGAGGTTGGCAAGGCATTCCTAGTACAAGAAGGAAGGATTTAAGTATAGTTCAGTCAAATGAGATTGTAATTGTAATTTATGATAGCCAAGAGTTCCAACTGGTGAAAAACATATTTCTTATCATAGGTGGATTAGATTCACCCTTTTTGGTTGCTAGTTTTATTTCCCCATTTATTTAGATTAAGTATTCTACAGTATTGAGCTCTAGAGCTCTTCTGTGGATATATTTATTAAGTAAGTATTTATACTTGATAAGAGTTGTTTAAAATATTGGGTTTTGTTCATTTGGTTTGAGATAGGTCTCACTTTGTAGCCCTGACTGGCCTGGAACTCACTATATAGACCAAGCTGGCCTGAACTCACTGTTTGCCTCTGATAAAAGGCAAACACTAAAAGGATAAAAGATGTGCAACACTATACCTGGCCAAAAATGTATTTCTTGATATCCTCACAACATACACAGGTCCTCATTATTACACCCAAGGTCTTGTATATGCCAGGAAAGCAGACTGCCATTGTGCTGTACCCAAAGCCTGTTTTTGTTTTGTTTTGTTTTGTTTTGTTTTTTTTTTTTAATGTTAAAGCATGATCTTGTTAAATTGCCCAGGGTGGCCTCACATTTGCTTCAACCTTTGAAGTATCTGGGATTATAGATGTGTGCCACTGCACCTGGGAGAGTATCTTCTTTTTTGTATGTGTGTGGTGCGTACATGTGTGTACAGGAGTATGACTCATGTATGTGTCTGAAGAGACCAGAGCAGGACATCAGCTATTATCTCTTACTCCACTCTATTGCCATTAAACAAGATTTTGCACCGAACCTGAGGCTTGCAGTTTGGGTTAAAGTTCTTGGTGTCAGCTTGCCTCTGCCCTCAACTCCTGGGGTTACAGACACATGTGCCATGCCTGTTTTGTGTGTGTGTGTGTGTGTGTGGTGGTGCTGGGGATTTGAACTGAGGGCCTCATGCATGTGGAGCAAGTGCTCATACCCACTGAGCTGTTTCCCTATTCCCTGAGAGCTGTCTGAGATTCTTAGGGGATAGAAATCAAATTGCTTTGAGAAATAAAGTATAAATGGGTAAGTCTTTTTTTGTTTTTTTGTTTTTTTTTTTTTTTTTTGTTTGTTTGTTTCTTGTTGTTTTTAGATCTGATCTATTGTGGCCGGAAGCTAAAAGATGACCAGACCCTTGACTTCTATGGTATTCAGCCTGGGTCCACAGTCCATGTTCTTCGTAAATCTTGGCCTGAGCCTGATCAGAAACCTGGTAAGTGAGGGTTTGTCTTAGTTAGATGAGCAGAGCTTTCTTATATCTCCAAGGGAAGAGCCTGTGTGTTTTTGAAGTACAGTCCTGGGTGCAACAAACATTTACTGAGATGGCAGTAGGAGCTATCTTTATCCTTACTGGATTAGAGCCCACTGGTAGAGTTTAAGTTATATAAGTTGTGACACTGTTATAATGATAGTTTTTTACTTTTTAAGTTCATTGTCCATTGTTTTCTAACCATGTAGGATGTATGGGTCTATTTAAACTCTTCAGTAACAGCTGATTTCTCAGTTAACTTTACATCCTCTTGTTGTTGCTATGTCCATTAGACAAAAATTTAGAAACTTCCCTTATTTTTCTAATCCTACAGTTTGTTCTTGTGTGAGCAAATCTTTCCACAAATTCCCTCAGGTGGTATTTGTTCAGGAAGCTAACTACTCCTGTTGAACTGGTAATTTATTTTCAGAAAATACTCAACAGCATTCAGGTTGCTTTTGAAGAAACTATACAAAAATCTAAATCCCTTTTAGTTTAATTAATAAAAGGTGCTGCTTGGGATTTACAATGTTGATTTTGTGTTTGTGTTTTAAAAGCATCTCCACCTATAAAGCCAATAAATGTTAAAGATTAGCTTTGTTAAACTATCAGTTTGACACACATCTTTTGTATCATATGGGAAGTGAGAGAGAGAAGCAGCCCCACATCCAAGGATTAGTCACACACTCAGAGCCAGGCTTTGGAGTCCTAGTGTTACAAGGTTCACTATCATCAGACAAGAACATTCTGATAGCACCATGGATCAAGTGAAAAATAAGACCCTTACAGTTTCTAAGCATCTGCAAAGCCTACTCATTGTCCAAATACAAAAGAAGTTGCGTATCTCTTCACCCTGGCTAATAAGAGTGGCTGCCTCTGCCAATTACAGCTTTCACCTTGCTCTAGTTTGCGTTTCCTCTTGAATAAAGCTATTAAGAACCTTGTCATATAGTTGACCTCAGAGCAAAACTGTGTTTTCCCCAGAATCATCCATCAAAGTCAAAATTCTTTGACTTTTCTAATATCCTCTGATTAAAATGCCCGCAGTTCTTGGGATATATATTCTCCTCCATGTACTGAGCTTTGAACCTAGCTTGTTCAGATACAGGTCTGTCCCTCTGCTCTTTAGCTAGAGGGCATTGACTGAAGAAAATGGTTATGGTTCTGCAAGCTAGTTTTGTCTTGTGTGTGTGTGTGTGTGTGTGTGTGTGTGTGTGTGTGTGTGTGTGTGTGTGTTTCTTCTTCCTCTTCCTCTTCCTCTTCCTCTTCCTCTTCCTCTTCCTCTTCTTCTTCTTCTTCTTCTTCTTCTTCTTCTTCTTCTTCTTCTTCTTCTTCTTCTTCTTCTGTATCTTAATCACATTCTACCATTTTGTAGATGGAGAAAAAAAGATTGGAAGGATACCTACTCAAGGTCTCCTAATAAAAATGAATTAGAACTTGGATATAAACCTAGATTATTCTGGCTTAGAAGCCTTTGTGTTTTCATCTGGCCTGGCTGCCTCTTTCCCAAAGGGTACTACAGAGACATCCGTTACTTTTAGCAGACTGTGCCTTAGGATATGTAGAGCCTTTTTCTCCCCATGTTATCTGCAGGTTTATTGAAACAAATAGAATTTTTATTGGGAGGTGAATTTAAATTTAGGTCTGAAAAGAAATTTTTTTAAAAAATAATAGTACTTTAGATATTTTCTCCTGCAGCATTCTTCTTCCAAAAGGAGGTCGATTTGATGATATACTTCTGTGGTCACAGAGTAACAGAGGCCGATGGAGGAGGGTTGCTCACTGAAAGCTTAATTTATTTATTTTTTGGCACTGCTGGAGGTCAAGTACCCCTTCTTATTCTCCCATGCCTTTCTGATATTTTCATTTAGACTTCAAAGCCCTCTTTCCAGTAAACATGTATTCTGCTTTAAGCTACCTTCTTGGATGGTCTCCAAGGAGGCAACTTGGGCCCTAGCCTTACTTGTAGTGTTGGCTAGCACTTTGTAGTGATGGCTGGCAATCTGTGTCTCTGCCCAGGACCTCAATATGGCATTTTATAATTTTATGTTCATGTGTTAGATATAGTGTCATAGTTTCATTTCTCCTACGGCCCCAAGAATTCCTTATTGTTTGCTTTCTTGTGACTTGACCAAAGCTTGGTACAGGATAAATGCTTGGTTTGTTCAGTTTGTTTTAAATGAATAAATTGGGAAACTTACTTATGGTATCTCTTTTCCAAAGGAGACAACAGCCTCATGATCATATGATTGCTGTGATGAATACAGTTCACTTTGCTTTGAGACTAGTGTCTATAATATTATTATGTAGCCTAGATTATCCTAAGGACACTAAGTGTGACCCAGGGTGAACTTCCTACCTGCCCCTATTCTTCCGATTCCTCCCCAATGAAATGGGTATGATAGTCAGGTGACCAAATGCAGAATGACTACTGCTAGACTTTCCTGGATTTGTAGACCACAGTGTCCAGAAATCAAAAAACAAGTTGCTATTTGGCACATGATAAAAGTTTATTCAGAGCTTTCAAGTGCCTTGTGCTTCCTTAGTCTTTACTGGGATTCTTTTTATTGTGACTTGTTTTTTTATTTATTTGTCTATTTGTGGTGGTTAGGACCAAATACAGGGCTTAGCACAGGTTATCAGGCACATGTTTTTTCTAGCCTGATTTCGCTCTCTCTTTCTCTCTCTCTTGTTTTTTTGAGACAGGGTTTCTCTGTGGCTTTGAAAGCTGTCCTAGAACTAGCTCTTGTAGACCAGGCTGACCTCAAACTCACCTGTCTGCCTCTACCTCCCGAGTGTTGGGATTAAAGGCGTGCACCACCAACACTTGGCCTGATTTGTCTATCTTTTTTTTAATCAAAATAATATTACAGGGACTAGAGAGATGGCTCAAAGGTTAATAGTACTGTTTGCTCTTCCAGAAAACCCTGGTTCAATTTCCAGCATCCGCATATAGCTCACAACCAATTGTAACTCCAGTTCCAAGGAATCTGGTGGTCAGGCACTCCATGGCACATAGACATACATGCAGGCAAAACACACATATACATAATAATTAAAAGATAAGTAAATAATAAATAATAAAGAAACCTAAAAAAAATTAGAGAAATCCAAAAGAAGATAACATAGAATTAACCATAGGCTTGTCCCTCCTAGAAAATGTTATTCTTTATCTTGCTCCTTTCAGCCTTAGACCATATGCAGACTGACATATTTTGCATAGTTTTACCAGAGAATGCACATCCAAATTTGTGTTCTATTTCTTTCTCTTAACATATTGTGTCAGCATAGTGCTGTATCGTTAAGATGGCTTGGAGTGAACTTATTTTAGGTCCCTACGTAAGAGTTCACTGAGTTGATTATGCATTCTTCCATTTCAAATGTAAGACATCTAGAATTCCTGCAGTGGGTTGTTGATCAGAAAAGCCTCTTTCAAATATGGCAAGATATCCCCCTCTGATGGAACTTTTTTTTTTAATGTACTGAAGATAATTTATTGAGCGTGCAAATTTCATGGTTGTGGCACAAAGGGTTTTTCTGAGGTGGTGCTCACAGTCTTAGAGGGTGATGAGGAAAGGGACTTTGTAGACTAAGTTGTACCTGGACAAATGCTGGAATGATGTTGTCACATCTGCGGTAATGACAGAGCCTGGGCTGCTGTGGGATAACTAAGTGTCTTGTCCTCTAGAACCTGTGGACAAAGTGGCTGCCCTGAGGGAATTCCGGGTGTTGCACACCGCCCTGCACAGCAGCTCCTCCTACAGGGAGGCGGTGAGTTCAAGCAAGAGTGCAGATGATGTAAACACTGGTCCTTGTTTAGCTTGGGAGCTGACAGCACATTGCCATAGCAACCAAGAGTTCCTCTGGGAATTTTTGCCATGCTTGTAGGCCTCAGTAGAATCCTGTCTTTCCTCAAAGAGCCTGCCTGTCAGGCAATGGTTGTTGATTCCCTATGATGATAATTATATAACCTCTCCTCAGGCTGACCTTGTGGACTGAATATAGTTACTGCTATAGAATCCATATACGTTTCTGATGGGACTTGATCTTTGACTTTTGGTGAACTGCCTATCACCTCTTAAGTGTGGATTTCCCCAATGGATAAATGGACTGTTGACAGGCAGAATTAATATAGCTGTGAACTTCCTTCCTAATGTATACCAGTGTAAAATCATCACCATATGGAGATTGGAAGGGGCTTTGGTAACCTGGAGAAATTGTTTTTGGGCTTGTGATGAGAGCATTTGTTTTGGAAGTATTAGAAATATAGGGATGGTGGTGGGGACCCACAGGGACTGTGTTCCATTGTGGTGGTGTGTATATATATGCGTCCTATACAAGCATTCAGAGGGATGAAGTCAAGAGCAGTGGATACTTGATGAGTATATGGTGCAAGTTGGAATGCTAAGCCAACCCTGTCTCTCCTGCAGGTCTTTAAGATGCTTAGCAATAAAGAATCTCTGGATCAGATCATTGTGGCCACCCCAGGTCTCAGCAGTGACCCCATTGCTCTAGGTAAGTGCAAGAAAAGATTTGAAGAAATGTGAGGTTTTGGAAAAGGAGAGCTGTGAACATCTTTTGAAGACACACTGCTGTTGAGGGATGAGGGACATAATCAAGGCTCATTCCACTACCTCAGCCTTAAGGGCTCTCAGTCCTCCATCGTGGCTACTCTGTGTCCCCAAGTGCAGGGAACAGGGAGCATTCCTACTGGGACAAGATGCCCTTGACTTTGTTTCCTTCTCTTCTCAGGAGGGCTGGTTTGGGGTCCCATTGAGTTGCTTGCTTTGAAGTTTAATGCTGCTTCTTCCTTCTGGATCTGGCCAGATTTCCAGCATCTAAGAAAAATCTTGGTCTCTTCCAGGGGTTCTCCAGGACAAAGACCTCTTCTCTGTCTTTGCTGATCCCAGCATGCTGGATACGTAAGTATAACCATTGTTTTGTAAAGTACCATTCCTCATATGGTCAGGCTAGAAACCTGGTTGTTGCCCTGGGATCTCTTCTTGGAGGTCAATTCAGTCTATCCCCAGGTCTGCTTTCTAATCGTGTCAAGATGTAAGGAACAGCAAGGGCTGCTTACGGAATAGAAAAGCCTATGGGCAGGGGCACATGAAGTATGTCATGATGAATTAGTGTGGTGAGGGTTGGGGGGAGGGGGAGAGAGTGAGCTTTGTGTGCTAGGTGGATTTTGTGTAGTAAATGTCAGGGATTATAAACTAGGAAAAGTAGACATAGGTATATAGAACCATAAAATGCTAGAAGGACAGAAGTGGCTGTGTCCCCTTATTTTGCAAGTGAAGAAATTAACCCTGCTCTAGGAAGAGAAAGAAGTCATCAGAAGCTGCCTATTGTATATGAGGTGGTGTCTGGACCCAATTCTGAACTCTGAGCCTACTAAACTATGCATTTCCACTTCCCATCATGTCTTGCCTGTAGTTTTGCTTTTGTGTCTTTGTGGGGGATTTAGAGTGGATCTTAAAAGTAGAGCCTTTTTGACACTGCTAAGGGCAGGTAAGCAGGATGACAACATCTCCTGGCAAAAGATGCTGAAGAATAGGTTAAGTGAACTCTGGAGGCAGAGGCAATCACAGTAAATTTGAGGCTTGCTTGGCCTAGAGAGCAAGTTCTAGGCCAGCCAGAGTTACAGAGTGAAATCCTAAACAACGCAAAATCATGCTGAAGACTAAGGGACTAAGGGCAGGTCTAGGTAGCTCTGTTTTAATGGTCACCCATACTGTCATGGAAAAGGGTGCTGTTTCCTTGATCGTTATTTTCTACCTCTCTTCTAGATTGGTGCCTGCTCACCCAGCCCTAGTCAATGCCATCATCTTGGTTCTGCACTCAGTAGCAGGCAGCACCCCAATGCCAGGAGCTGACTCCTCTTCCCGAAGCATGCCCTCCAGCTCGTACCGAGATATGCCAGGTGAGGCCCCTCAGGAGCTGGTCGTGGCCCAGGGATGCTTTACTCAGCAGCTATGTATAGTGTTGGCAGGGCGTGAGTCAGGAAGTGCATCTGTCCTGTAATTTTCCAAGGGGAGAGATGAAATATGAATTTGGAGCGTAACTTGAGCTGAGATCTGGAGCTACGCTGGTCTTTCTGTTCTTCCTCCTGGAATCTGTTCACTCTCCTCCAGGTGGCTTCCTGTTTGATGGGCTCTCGGATGATGAGGAGGACTTTCACCCAGTGAGTGGCATGGCAGCCTGCCTCTTGGGGGAGATGGTCCTGGAAACCTGAACCTCTTTAGGGACCTACTATTCCCAAGGCTGGGAAGTGTTCACGGGGACTTTTGGGGGCCAAGGCCATGTCTTATAATTCCTTTTGTAAGGTGGGACCTTAGGAAGAAGTCTTTCTGGGAACTGTGGGGGCATGGGTGTGGTTCTTTTATCCTAAGTCTGGATGCCTTTTTTTCCCCAGAGCACCCGGTCTACGCCCTCTAGCAGTACACCCAGCTCCCGCCCAGCTTCCTTGGGGTACAGTGGAGCTGCTGGGCCCCGCCCTATCACCCAGAGTGAGCTGGCCACTGCCCTGGCCCTGGCCAGTACTCCAGAGAGCAGTTCTCACACACCAACTCCTGGCACCCAGGTATGGAGAAAGGATTGGGAACATTAAGTCCAGGCTGCCAAAAGCAAAACTCTCTGCAGAAGATAAGATTTACCTTTATTATCCCTGGTGCTAGATCTCTTTACACTAGATCCTGGGGCCTGGTAGGGATTTCTTAGCTGTGGTTCAGGTGACTCCCCTTTTCACTTATTTGTCTTTAGAGCTCAGAAGTCCAGAACTCAGCAGCACAGGCCTGGTTGTGTCCTCTTTCTCACCCTGACAGGGACTAGATACTACAGGGTTAGGGTCTTGCTCATGATTTATTCCACCTCCAACTGGGTTTGGGCCTGGGGTCTCAGAGTCCATTTCCTTGGAGTAAAAGAGCATGAAATCTTGTATGTCCACATAGATTGCTTTTAGGTATCCCATAATATAGTGTGGTTATCTCATAACAGGCCCTTGTTGGGAGGCAGGAGTTAGGTGTGGGGTCATGTGGCAACACTGACAATCTTCTGTGACAGTGAGGTGGCTGTGGAACAATGCTGACTATTTATTTGAATCTAGGGCCATTCTTCAGGCACCTCGCCAATGTCCTCTGGTGTCCAGTCAGGGACACCCATCACCAACGATCTTTTTAGCCAAGCCCTCCAGCATGCCCTGCAGGCCTCTGGGCAGCCTAGCCTTCAGGTGAGTCTCCCTACTTTCAGTTTCATGTAGTCTCCTACTTTGGCACACTGAGCCTTTTTCTGCACATTGGAGGTCCTTCCCTCTAGGAACACCAGGGGCAAATGAATGGCAGCATGACAAGTGAGCCTTCCCAGAAAGGGCAGTAGTTCTGTGGCTTCTCATTCTTACCTGAGTGACTGTGGCCTGACTCTGTGATCATGAGGAAGTTTTAGCTAATTATTCACCCAGTGAGTATTAACTGAGCAGTGAGCATCCATGTTATTGGGACTTGGTTGAGCTGCTGGATCTCAAAGTGAGCTGGTCCTTGTTTCTGCCATGGAGGGGTACCATGCAGTACTCCAGAAACATTGGGAAACATTGGTGAGAAGCTTAGCTGCTTGGGGTAAGGACCTGGTCCAGCGGAACTGAGAGAGGTTTAAGCTGATGGATAGAGCTAAGTTTAGTGAGCTAGGTAGGGGCACAGGTTGTTTGTGATGGGGAGTAGATAATTTCCAGACAGAGGCAACTGCCTAATAGAACAGTATAGGTGTGTGTGTGTGTGTGTGTGTGTGTGTGTGTGTGTGTGTGTGTGTGTGTGTGTGTGATATACTCAAAACTATATAGTTAGAAATCAGTGTTGGCATTGGTGTCTTGAGATGGGATCAAAGAAAGAGGTAGAAGCCTAGGTGTAAGGAGCCTTGAATGCTAGTCCAAGGAGGTTAGATTTGATCTGGTAGTTATTAGAAGTCCTTTGACACCTTAAAGAGAAAAAGGTCAGTCTAGCAGCTAAGTGGAGCATCAGAGTGTCAGCATTGTATCTTATACCTTCAAGTATGAGCTATTTGCCATATGCCTGCTTCACAGTG